>SSNR01000024.1:1013730-1109084 GCA_006937965.1 Callopanchax toddi
TCCGAGATTGCCTCAGTTGGTTGAGTATTGTGTGTATCTTCCGAGATTGCCTCAGTTGGTTGAGTATTGTGTGTATCTTCCGAGATTGCCTCAGTTGGTTGAGTATTGTGTGTATCTTCCGAGATTGCCTCAGTTGGTTGAGTATTGTGTGTATCTTCCGAGATTGCCTCAGTTGGTTGTGTATTTTCTACAGTTTTTGAGAGGCTCTTCTGTTTGGGGTGTCCAGAGACTGAAGATTCAGATGACGTGTTTAACAAAGGTGTGGTAATAGGCAGCGGATAAGGAAGAAGTAGAGGGGGGAGTTGTTCTGCAGGTGGAAGAATAAGGGTTGAAGGTTTTGGAGAGGAAATGGAAGTGATCAAATTTGAGGCTGGTGTCAGTAATGGAGTTGGTAATGGTTTCTGGCTGGTTGATCTTAGTTGCCTCTTGGGTGTGGCACTCTGAGCCTGGTTAGCCGGCTGATCAGAGTGCACAGGCAGACTACTTCTCAGAGCACTCTTTTGGCGATGAACTTCTCGTGTCTTTGAAGGTAATTTAGATGCTGGGCTTGATGAGGTGTCAGGGGAAGGTTCTGTCAACTGTTCTTTCACTGGAGGAGCCTCTACTGACTCCATAGGTTCTGTTTGAGGTGGAGGTTTCTCCAAATTGTTTTCAGCTGGTAACTCAATAGTGGGATCAGGAACAGTGTTGGTGGGTTTGTTGGGTCCATTCTGACCAGATTTTCCAGGGGCTTTACTGGGTGATATGGAGTTGCTTCCTGCTCTATGGCGCAGACTTCTGTCAGAAGCCGATACTGGTTTACCATTAACATAACCCACTATGACGGTTTCATCCTGTCCCATTGACTCCTGCGGCGAGATTTTTGACCCTTTTTTCCTACGCATTTTCCTTATGGGTTCATCAAGTAGCTTCAATGCATCATTGTCATCATTGGTTTTCGTCACTATGGGAGTTAAACTCTCAGTTGCTTCAGGTGGTTGAATTTCTGTCGGTTTCTCAACCGGCTCCACTTTAGAAGTCGTGGTTGTTAACGCTTTTGATTCTTCAAGATTGTCATCGTGTATTTGTGCTTCTGGCGGAGGTTCCTGATGTTGCACCTCTTGTATTTTTTCCACTTCATCTTCCTCCATTCCTTCTTCAGTTTGACTCACGGCAGAAGTATCATTCTGCTGAGGAAGCAGCTCACTGCTGAGGTGTTTATCTGATGTAAGCTGGGATTCAGCTCCTTCTGTGGCAGTAATCTCTAACGGTTCCACTTCTGCTTCTGAAAGCGTTTGCTCCGTGTTGTCGTGTATGACCTGTGGTGATTCTGGTCCATTCTCTTTTGTTGCGTCATGTGGAGGCCGATCAACTACTTCTGCATTTTGTATCGTCATCCCTGAATCTGTACTTACGTCCTGTTCTGCATATGTATCGGCAACACTTTCTCTGTTCTCTGTTGGGAGAATTAATGGAGATGGTGGATTTGACTGGCCCTTGTTCTGACACTGATCAGTCTGACTCATTTCTACTACAACGTCTGCTTTACTGGCTGCTACCTCTACAACATCTCCCGCTCCTGGAGTTAGACTCTCATCGGACTTTTCTGTGGGCGTTTGTTGATTCATTGTCTCTGTACATGCTCCAACAAAAGGCATATCAACAGGTGGTACACCTTCAGGCTTTGAAAGTATTTGCTTTGGGGTGATGAGTGTGATCAGCTCTGGCATTGGATTGGGACAGTTGCCCCTACCAGCCAACGTACGAACAGTTTTTAACTCCCAGATTTCATCTGAATACATATGACCCCTGGTGCTTTTCCTGGCATTGCGGCGTGGGACCATACTGCGGCGCTTCTTATTAAAACACTCTGTAATTGGCTTGTCAATAAAAACTATGTCACAATGGCCAAAATCAGGGTCAACCATTTCTCTACAAATGGAATCCCTGATCTGATGTTCCGACAAAGTCCTGGTGGTCTTCCTGGCAGTACGAGCAGAATCTGATGGAATGGTCACATGGACTGGAAACACTTTTGCTGGCATGTCTTTGGGGTGCTCAAAAACTTCCAACTGCCTAGCTTGTTGTATGAGACTCATCTGACTGTGTCGTTTCGAAGACGTACTGAGTCTGGCACTGTGACTCTCTACCCTGGTGGATGAGTTTGTATTACTCTGGTTGTTCTCAACAGTCTCAGAGTGAGAAGACAAGTTGCCATCAAGCACACAAGACAACTTTTTACCAGCAGCAGCATTGCTGGCCATAATTTTCATCCTAAGAGGCACATGATCACTGGGACGGTTGTCCTCTCCATCTACAGAGTTAGCAGTGGCCAAAGGTTGGTTATTCTCAGACTCCAAACTAAAAATATCTAAAGCTGAATCAGCAGAGGACTTCAGGGACACAGCATTCTCAGGAATCTTTTTCAGTGCACAGCTTTTTGGAACTGAATGAGACAACTCCTGGGGTTCTGCCTCAGGAGTGGATTCACCAGGAAGTTTAGGCGCAGGAAGTGATTTATCTGGAATGACTCTGCTGAATTTCTCATCAGAACAGGCAGTTCCCTGGCCACCAGCAGCAGAGTTTGAAGCTTTAGAGGATGCATGTGCTTTGACTTCCATCTGAAGAAAACCTATGGCATCTACAATCTGCCTCTGATGGTGGGAACAAAGTTTGGCCATGAATTGTTCCAGTGTGGAGGTGGACTGCAGGTCTTTTACTTTTGCAACACGGAAGTCAGGAGGCTCACTAGGAAGAAAGAAAAAAATTACATTAACTAAAGAGAAATCAACTGAATCACACACCAGTGATTTGGTATCTAAAACAAAAAATAATTATAAAAACTCTGAAAACATGAAATAAATCACAAAACCAGGCTAATATTTCTAAATGTTGCATATTTATTAGAAGAATAAGCCAATTTAAAAGTGACCAATTAGATTAATACAGCTACTACATTATTATATTATCTTTTTTTTTTTTTTACCATATGCATACATATACAAGCAAAAATAATACATGCACAAGACATTTAGCCCAGATTGATATAAATAATTTAAACACACAATCATTTGAAACAAAAAATACATGGGGGCAAACATTGAAGACGTCTTTGTGCGTTTTATTTTAATGAAATGT
Source organism: Callopanchax toddi (assembly GCA_006937965.1). Taxonomy (NCBI): domain Eukaryota; kingdom Metazoa; phylum Chordata; class Actinopteri; order Cyprinodontiformes; family Nothobranchiidae; genus Callopanchax; species Callopanchax toddi. The sequence continues at coordinate 1,016,848 of SSNR01000024.1, forward strand.
TTTCATTGTGAGAAGTGCATCTGTAGTATGATCTAAAGAGCTTTGTGGACTTCTTTTCCCGTTTCTTGAAAATGTTTCGCATGTCCAGAATTAGGAGTTTTCAAGAAACATGAAAATAAGCCCAGCTGCCTTTTTTATTTTTTAAAAGTCCGAGGATTGCTACATCCTGGATAGTTAAGAATCTACACCAACATGTAGACATAAGTGCTAAACAATAAAAACCAAATTAACCCAAAGAAATAAAACATTTTGATAGACATCTGTTAGTAGCTTACATTTTCTGGTTTTAGTGTTTGTGGACAACAAAATAAGCATGGCCAGAAAAATAAATTAGTCAATAAGAAATAAAAAATAAAAATTTCAGCTTTGTAGCATACAGGAGGGAAAATGCTAACTTTAAAGTAGAGGGTTGAGTGTTAGTGGGTGGAGTTTCAGAACTTTATGAAACTATACTTTAGCTTTTATTAAACATATTACACAGTTTTTCAAACTATTTTAGGCTGTTTGAGGCACTGACCCAAAACGAAATGTTTCTAATAATTATTCTGTTTGTCAACATTTCACCTGCACTGAGATTATGTTGGCATTCTTTAATGTTATATTCTTTAAAAATATAAAACCGAAGAACAGAGAAAAATGTTTTTGGCTTTAAACACAAATCATTTATGCAACTTACAAAAAAAATGCTTATGCAAGAGTTAGAATTTAAAAAAAAAAACACTTAGTAAAATCTCAACCTAAAATCTTTTTTAACTGCTTAGCTTAATAACTTCACATCCAAAGGTTTAAGGAGTAAAGTTGAGTACCTGAATAACATGTGACAAGTGTTTCATCCCTGAGGGTCATTTAGCATCGCAGTGAGAAACCGACACCAAGTACATGCGTTTTTCATCCAGTGAAATTACAAATCCAATAAACACAAGCAAATCAAATCGCAGCCGAGTTACACAAAACCTCACAAACTTGCATTAGAGAAGGTGCAACTCAGAGCCGATGCACTGCAGGTTAAGGTCATAAAAGCCTGTAAATTACAGACGACTAAACAAAACAGAGGCCTTTCTTTTTATCATCCTAAACATTACCCAGACACTGAAGTTGTTTGGTTTTAATTTAAATTTACTGTTAATCTTCTTAATATATTGACACACAAAATCACACCAAACATTAAGCTTTTAACCATAAAATGCCCTCAAAGATAAAACTCACCAAATACAACAAGCTTCTGAAAGACACACATGATTTAATCCAATCATGCAAAACACTCGGCATCGTTCCTTTAGTCTTTAAACGCCAAACCCAATTAAATAAAGTCGTACATATTTTTGTGATAATTCTAAACATTTTAGGAGTCGTTTCATCATCATCATCATCATCATCATCATCATCGCGTAATGAAAGACTTTGGTCCTCAAATATTTACACAGCAATAACTAACTTGTCCTAAAACAAAGTAGGACAGTCCTACATCTTCAAATTATGTCAAACATTTATGTATTTTTTAAATACATAATACATTTGTGTTTATAAAATTTTATTCTTAATAATTTCTTCATTAAAACTGCTTACATTCATGATTAAATAGTGATAAGTTATACTTTATTAAACTCAAAATAAGATTAGTCCAATTTAAATAAACGAATACTTCCTGCAAAAAGGGAGATTTTAAAAAAATGCTTTTGTTGAAACAAAACAATAAAAATGCTCTTAACTGCTTTATTCCCACTCCAAAGGAATAAATTTAAAAAATGAACAAAGCACAGTTTATCTACAAACACACTGAAGTATTTACATATAGTTCATTTTGGACATAATTTCTGTCTATTTTTTACAAATATTGTTTCTAACCTTCCAGTAAGCTGAGTGTTGTTCCATGAGAAACTGCTACAATAAATAGCCAGTAAAATCTGATATGTTTTTTCCAGATGAGGTAGTCAACTATTAGCACTGTTACAGCAGAAAGGGAAGAACACAAAAACATGGTTTACAGATCAACCTGAATAACATTAGCGTGTTTAATAAATTGCTTTAGAAACTGGGAGTAACTTTTTATTTATGCTGGGTGATTGTCTGTGCTGTAAGTTATTGGAAACCTGACTAGATCGGTTTAAAATCTGAAAAAGAGCAGCTTTCTTTTTTCTGCCAGGTTTTGGAGGAATTTTGCAAACATGTGAGAAAAAAGTTAAAGTTTTTAATTTAGAGCCAAAAGAAAATGAATAATTAAAGATAAAATTGTTAAAATAGTTAAAGCAAGGAGTGCCCGTGACGTCGTGTACAAACAAAATCACATCATATACAAGACTAAAAGAAAGTTGGCAGGTTCCGTTCCTAACTAGTGTTACTGTGCTAATAATATCCAAGTATTCAAGTCCCTGAAGCTTATTTCACTCCTGAATTCTTGCTTATTATTTATTTTAAATGTTATAATTATTTTTTCTTTAATGAAATGATCTATGTTCGTCTATACGAGTCTGCGCATCTTAAAAGATGCAGGCGTTGTAAAGACTTTAGAGTTATCAACCTGATAGAAGAATAAAGGGTCATGTCCCCGTTATTCTGGAGCATCCTGAGGTAAACGTGTTAATTCACCATGAGGTGAGTGAGGTTGAGTCAAAATACAATGAAAATGGTAAAAGATTACCAATCCGTTAAATTTAACCATAAATGATGAGCTTGAGCATCATTACTGGAACTTTGCTCATCTTTCTTCCTAGTAAAGAATTAATTTGTTAAATTAGAATTCATGCATTATGTTAAATAAATAAACGTAGCTACAGGAAGAAACGTTCATAGCATTTTGACCTCAGTAACTGAGATAAGGTTAGGTGTGTGTGGAGGCGTGAAAGAGACGAGCCTAAATCACATGCAGTAGTGATGAGTCTCTACTGTACATATAAACCGTAAAAACAAGTTTTGGCATTATTTAATTGATGGAAGTAGAAAATCTACTTTACTTAAAATGCATCTCAGAGGAAATACCTGAAGTCTTAAATAAGTAAACTGCACAGAGATGAAGGCTTCTGCACTGCTATGCAGTTGTTGACAGCTTAAGGTAGGTTGTAGGTTAGTACTAGCATGCGTATCAGTAGGAGTGACATGGATTTAAACATTTCATGAGGCATCGCTGTACCTGAGTTCTGTGGAGTTTAAACATTAATGCATTACCTGATCAAAATACTTCCCAGACTATCAACCGCATCTCCATCTGAATTTATCTGAAGGCAGTTTCATCTTATAAGAGTTCAATAGAGAAAAATGCATGAGAGTCTGATTGGGACAAAGAGAATAAAACTGCTTAAATACAGTAATTATAAATAAATATATTATGTAGCATTTTCTACTGAATAAATATTTTAAGTGTTTGGATGTCAGAGAAGTGCATTTATAAAACAGTGACTGACTTTCACTTTAATAATACTTCACTTGCAGCCTATAAGGTCTGCATACTCAGAACTATTTATGCTGTTTTAACGCACAAGTTCTGAGAGCGAACACACAGGGGCGCCACACACTAAGCTGACATTTTGCACCGTGTGTGGGGAAGTAAAGAACTTATTTATAGTGCTATGAAATGTTTGACAACACATAAACATGCCTCTCAGGCACAGCGTGTATTGCAGAGACACTTAGATGTTTGAATTACTATAAGGACATAAATTATTGTATAAATGACCAAAAGGGGAATAGAATTAAACAGGTGAATAATAAATACATCTATTGAGTTTTTTCTTGTTTAACCAGGTCAGCTACTACTGCTGGCTAGTAGATGAACCGTTAGCACATTAGAGATGTATTACTCGTTAGACAAGACGTCTCCATCATGTAAAACAGTCCCACTGTCTTCAGATGCCTTCTCTCTGTCCTCAGGGTCAATGTTCTGAAACATCAGGAGCTCCTGTCCTTCAGGAGACTGTGGCTGATTATCCATCTGACTTATCAGCTTCATTTTCTTTTTGGGGGGATGTTTTAAGGTCCCCAAACGCTCCTTAACTTTATACTCCAGGGTACTGTGTGGGATTCCATAGATCGACTGTGCTTTAGACACACTCATTTTTCCACCCATCACAACCAAAATAGCCTCTTCCAACAGCTCGGTGTTGTATTGTCGATACCGTCCCCGCTTCTTCCTTGGCTGCTTGTTACCTGGGTCGGACTCTGAATCCATAGAATAACTAGCACCAGAGCTTTGGTGGTCAGAGGGAAAAGGCCAGTAATCCTTCTCTGAACCTGAACTATTAGAACCCACACTGCTCCTTTTCTGGATTTGTCTGGGAAGAATAGCACAAAGCTTCTTTCTGAGACCATTCTCACAAGTTGAACCTGAATATTCAGTGGACAAGGAATCCCAGGATGACTCTGCTCCTGTGGCCAAAACACGAACCTGAGGAATTTTGAGGTCAAAAGACGATGATCGAGAAAGGGATAAACTCTGATCCTTGCATGCATCCTTTAAGTTTCCCTTCTCAGTTGAAAGTGAATTAGGAAAAAGTCCTGCAGCTTCCAACAACCTGGGTATGTCCTTAAGGTGCTTGTCAGCTCCACTGCTGGTTTTGAGTTTTAATAGGGCCCCAAAATGAGTATTGGAATTTGAGGAGGAAGAAGATGTATTTCTCAAAAGCTCAGTAGTCGGGCTGGACCTGGGGTTATAGCCGAGAGGTGACTCTGGGTCGATCTCCAGATTGGCCTCCTCTTTGATGTGCAGCGAGTATGCAAGTGACGAGGTAGGATTATTACTGGTGGAGTGGCCGAAATTCTCCCTCTTCCTCCCATCCTGTAGGCTCCTCCTAAACAGCCCGACTTGTCCGTCCACGCTCAAGGATCGCCTGATTGGATGGAAGGAAATTGGATGTAAGCAGAGCTTGCACAGTGCCCTTTCATCTTTTAAAAAAGTGGATGGGTTGGGGGGAGGATGTTGGCCACTCCTTTATTATATGACCTTGCTTTGGTAACATCACTATTTTTAAGTTACTGACCTTGGATGTGTGTGAGGCTTACAAACAAAAAAAAGGCTCCAGTTTGACAATAGTTTATTTCTTTTGTAGATCAATATTTACAAATTTTGCAGGAAAATAAGGCAAAGAAACAAAGAGAAAGAGCATTTATTTGGTACACATACAAGTCTTTCTATCCCAGTGGCTCAAAAGGCACAGCCAGGAAGAGGTATTGGTCTAAAGGAGCTTTGCATGTAGATTTTAAGCAGAGCACCATAACTATGATGATTATTGCAAACATAATTGTTTTTATATTTGTGTGACGTTACCACAGAACAAGCACAGCAATAAAAGAGTATGCCAGCAGAGGGTTGTTGTGTCTTTCAAACACAAAAAGCACAAATGTTTAACAATGATCTAAATAATCCAAATGTTTTACTTAAAAAATGTTTTAATGTCTAATTTATTTCTTAGTGCCATGACTTCCCAATGCCTTAGGTGAAGTTTCTTTAGCTTTATGAACATTTACATTTAAGATGTCTTTTTATTCTAGTGCATTATTAATTTGGGATTTTGCTACTAAATAATTCATAACAGTTTTCTTAATTTAATTCAGGAGTTTTGACATGAACTACTTAATTTTTCCTTCTGATGTGCTCAAAATGTACATAAATTTCAGATGCAAACTTGGATGTAAATCAGGCACAAAAAGATTTAGTCGAGTCTTAAAGCAGAAGAAAAACACTGGTGCTTTGTTACGACAAAAATCTAATTAAAAAACATTCAAGTTCGGATAAGGAAATATCTACTTTCAATCAAACAAAACCTAATAATAAAGTACATTTTAAATACAAGTATATATAGGCACCTAATATCATATTTTTACATAAGATATTAAAATGAAAAATAAAAATATGCATTTTCTAATGCTGAACAAAAACAACTTCATATTATTTTAATATATTTTTACTATTTTCTGCAATAATTAAACTGAACATGCCAAATGCTACAATAACTCACTGTAAACTTAAAATAATCAGGACAGTCTGTGCTTCTCCAGAAAATGATGGGGGGAAAGAAACAGTCACACCAGCAGAACAGACCTGTTCACTAACCCGCACTGTACTGCCTGCTGATGGTAATACCAGCGACTTCCAAACACAAAAGTATTTTATTTTGAAGGTAAGCATAATAAAAATGCACTTTAATGGATGTGTAGGAGTGGGTTTTATAAGGAGACAATGAATCACGTAAAAGAGACACTTACTGCTGATTTACTTTTTTGGTTTTTGGTGGAAAAAAGTTGTTTGCTCAGCCATGTTTGCTGCTGCTCGACTTTTTAAAGTCACCAACTGATCTCCAACAACATGACTTCAGACATTCTCTGTTGTCAATGTGTTGGTGACACCAAAAAACACTGATTTTACTCTAAATTTGTCCATCATTAACTACATTGTGATAAAGTACCTATGCCATCAAAGTTAAAAAACTAGGAAGCAAAGAGAAAAGAAAATGTTCTTACCTCTTCAGTGTGGATGTGGTTGGAGAAAAGCAGGGATTATGGCCAGGTAGGCTGCTGCTGCTGCTATAGCGATTCTTTTTTATAGACAAGTCAAGAACTCCATCTAAAAAGAAGAAAATATTTTTCAGCTTTCAGCCTGATCCAGCTCCAGTTCTTTAAGTTTCACTTGTCTATTTCACACTACCTTGTTCAGCAGGCTCTGCCAGGGGCTTCTTGACGGTGAGGTCGAGGGGAGCATCCTGATCAGCCATGAGAAGCTTGCTGAGGACGGGGTTCTGGTTGTGAGCTGGCCCAGCCAGAGTGGCAGCAGGGGTCATAGGAGGAGCTCCTGTTAGCGAGAGTGGGGCAGGCAGGCTTTGGTCAGAAGGAGGCGGGGAGTCTGAGCGACTGTCCTGAGGAGAACTGGGTTTTGAGGTATATTCGGCTGCCAGCTGACTGATCATTTTCTGAAGAATCTCACGGGCCACTACTGGAACATGTGGATCTGAGACGTTTGGTGCATCTTAAAGAAAAAAAGGATAAACAATGTGCATAAACAGTAACTTACCTATGGCTCGTCTACAAGGCAACAATAAAGACATTACCTTTCCTGCTGAGAACTGCACAAAGAAATTCCTCAGCTTGTTTCTCTAGTCTGATGATTGTGAGCTGATCTTTAACCAGGAGAGGTTTAGAAGTATCATCAATCCCCCCCTTGTTTAAGCCAATCAAGTGTTCCTGTCAATTCACAAAACAGAGTACACACAGAACAACAGGGTGTTTTATTCGTATTAGTGATTTGATCAAAGTGAATGAGCTCTTACATGAAACCATGATTGATTAGAAAGAAAAGGCACTATCAATCTGTGCTGGAATGTTGACATGTCCTAGAATTTACCACTTAAAGGAAATTTAAAATGTAATGGCAAAATGCAAAGTTTTATTTTTTTCCACCTACATTTAAGCAGATATATTATATAAATGCCACAACTATAAGACAGTAACAGAAAAAATGAGAACTTACTTTGACTTTATCTCTTCTCAAACAGCAGAAAAGACAATTTTCTTTAAATGACCAGTCAGACCCTGCAACAGGCTCAAAGTCTGTGGACACAAAACAGGACAAATACTAAATAATTAGAATTTTTACTCAATAATTTTATTCACTGGCAATTTTAGTTTCAACAAACAAACAAAATATATTAAAATGTTTAAAAAATTTGCAAATGTTACATTTTAAGCTTTATTCATTTCTTTATTTCATTCAGAAGATTTTTTTTAAAAACTAACAGAATTCACGTCAGCACAAAACAATGTGAATGAAAAAAGGAGCAGAGAAGAAAATATCTCATACTTTCAACATCCATCCACACAGAGGTCATGCAACAAATACAAGTGCACCAGCTAAATGTTTATTTTTTTCAAACCTCAAGTGTACCATAGGAAATTTAAAATGTGATCTTCTTTCATTCAATCACAAGGCCACTGACTGAAATGTATTATTTAAAAGAGATGAGTGGGTTATAATGAATGAATGCCACTTTCAGTTCAACTGAATGTTCAGCAGCAAATGCTAATGAAGAAAATCTACTTTGGCTCACAAAAACAGACAATGATAGCAGAAATAATGGCTACTATTGTCTTAGCTCCACCATATATTGTGAAAAATGTCTATAGGGGATTCCACGCCATCTAAAACACCTACTTTATAAGAACACAACACATCTTCTCTTCTGTTGGCAGTGAGGCTGTCTTGTTTTGAATCGATGTGCAGGGGTACCAGATGGTACAATGCAGCAGCAGTTATAATGAGCATGTATTAGATATACATAAAAGGAAAGACATGAAGAACTTACCCTTAAATTCTTTTAGGTCTTCCAACAACTCTGGACCAATCAAACCTTCGAGAATACTCTCAAAACCTGCAGAAAGACGTGATTGACTTAATATGAAGTTCACATTGGGAAGCTGAACATTGGTTCAGATTTACTCCTGACTGCAGCTGAGCCAAAGCAGAACTCAAAATGAATCACCGATTAAGGCAATTTCTCTTCCCCCAGGGCCAAAATGATTTTGTTATACCCAAGAGAAAACAACATGCTTGGGTTTATCTACAAAACATCACTGAGATTGAAAATGATACCATATACCAAGACAAGTCTTAGCCTTTCTATTTTAACATGAAACCACTATAGGCAAAGCTTTTTTTCCCTTTAAACATACATTATGAGCTGTCAGTCTGGGGTTTTACTTCAACAGTAAATATGTGCTTTATCCTTCTGTTGCCAAGCAACTAAAGCACCTACAGAGTTCAGAGTGCTGCTCCGACATAAAATGAAAGGGTTAGCAACAGGACTGCTACAGAGTACTGCGAATATCCTATAGAATTCAGGGAACTGAAAACCAAGTGTTCAGTCCACAAAAAGAAAGTATGGAGGTGAGCAGAACTAATACATGCAGCCTATATTACATACAAAAGGTGTGGGAATACATGTCAGATGTTTGAAAGTCATAGTCCGTTATGCTGCATAAGACCCAACTATGCATTAACATAATATGTAATGCTTATTTGCTGCCCTTGGGTCAGAATAACCAATCCAAAACCACTACGAGTTAAGTCAAGCACTAAAAGAGGTCAAAGACAACATCTGTCCAGTGAACTATATCCTAAATACGTGCACAACATTTCAAATATGCTCTGCAGTAAAAAGCCAAAAATGAGGACTTTATCCATTTTGATTTCTGATCAAAACTACTGCACTGTTTGCTACAATAGGCTAAATTAAACATGAATAGATTAGTCAGTGTTGCAAGTTAAACAGGACGAATTAAACATATTTGCCTAACTAGAAATCACAGAAAACGCCTACTTACAGACATCTTCACAGATGAAGCAGTGTGAAAATTTGCCAGCCCTTAGCATACACTCTTTCTGCAGAACTCACAGTGAATTCAGTCAACGTTGTCTTGTGTTAAAATGCCCCACTCTGCCTCTCTACAAATTCCCACCCACTTTTCAGCAGCCACACATAAAGGGGGTGGAGGGTGGGCGGAGGGGATGGAGTGGTGTACACTCAAGCTCTGCCTATAGCTGCAGCATGGGTCTGTTTCTGGGTTAGTGCACAGGACTTCAGCTCCAGCTATCCAATCCTATTTCTGAAATATTTCAGAGGCATGAGGGGAAAAAAGTGGGTCATCCACTTTCGTTTGACAGAACAGCACTATGACATCAAATTACTCTTCAGGAATTCAGTTTAAGGCATTTAAAAATGTGTCATATTGCGACGCATGACTTTGAGGCCATATTAGAATTTCCTTCAAATGTCGTATGATATTACAGCTCAAAAGAAGAACAAGCCTCTTTAAAACAAAATGCTTTTGGGGAGCAGCATGACAAATTCAGAGGAACCAGCTGCCTAAATGTGCTGAGGATGAAAAATTTAGTGAATGTGGAATTGGCACGCAAACTCTAAAAAATAAATGAATATTAAAAAAATGTATTTTGTGTATGTATTGCACTTGTGATGTTTTTTCTTTCTATACAAATGATTAACAATGAACTGCAATGAAAAGGGAGCTGGTCTAGAACTGAGCTGTTGGTAAAAATATCAGACTTTCTACTTGAATAATCCTGAACACAGAGGCACAAAAGCAATAATGACACAAACAAACAAAAAATGACTTAAATAAAAGCTACCAAACCTAGTAATATAAAAACTTATCAGTAAACAAAGAAAATATATTAGCTTATTCGGGCTAGGAGTTTTTATCAACTGCAAGAGCTAGAGGAAAAAACAAGCCTTATTGCTTTGACATGTTTGTAGGCCTAGATGTGGACATCTAGATACAGATCAATGTGGATGTTCTCATTACAGTCCTGTGATATTTTTAAAGTGCGCTGACAATCTGCCAGTGCATCTCTCAAAGTGTAGTGCTTTCAGTAAACGCTGAAAAAAACCTGCTGACAGAAGAGAAAACAAAGTTTTATAAATGTGCATTTAGGTAAAGTTGAATTTAGAAGAAATGATTATTATTGATTCCTATTTAGATCACACACAGTCAAAACTACATTATTTTAAAACCTCTGAATTCAAATGAATGACTTCAGAACGCTAAAATGTGTAAATCTAAAGACATTTTGAAACTCCTAAGACCTACATTTGTCTTCTCTGCAAACATCACAAGTTCACTACATACACACAATTCTCAGCTCTACATTATTTTAGTATGTTATTATACATCTTTACTGTGCATTTGAAGGCATTTATTGAACATAAAGCTGACTTTCACAACAATTACAAAAACAGTTGTGAAAATGGAATATCTTCATAGTGAGAAACCTTGAAAGTTTTTTTTATTCGCTTGTTAATAAATCATAATTCATAAACCTTGACCATGAAACTGTCCAGGGTTACACTCTTTATAAGTAGCAACCTTGTTCAATCTTCCTTAGCCTTCTTCTGACCTACATCTTCATTCAATCACCAAAAAAAAAATACAGAAAACGTGACAACACTGATTTCCAAATGCACTCAGGAAGGGAGATCCCTCCGATCTACAGTTAGCATAACAAAATCTTACAACCTGTGCTGAACGTTGTCATAAATTCAATATAACGCATGACAAAACCCTGTTCATTGCTTATATTTGGCAGTATGTAGGTTGCCTTTGTAGCCAGAGGGTCCATTTTCTTTTATGAGCCTGTGCACAAAATCAATGAGCAACTCACTTGTCATTTTTGTATTGCACTGCAAGGACATGACATCACACATGTTTAATCTAACATTGAGATAATCACCCTGACAAAAATAGGAATTCTACTTCCACAAGTCATAGTTTTGCATTTTTAAACATTACTTTAAATGTTTTTGGGTTCAAAGCAGGATGGACATGTTTAAATGTTCTGAAGCAGCTGTGCTGTTGGGATGTAATGAACTCAAGACAATCTTGGCTACGCTGCACCACCAAGTAGCTGCTGTTTGGCTACAGTAAAAAATAAAACGCATGTATCAAAGTCTGATGAGATGGGTCTAAAATTAAAATAATATAATATTTATCCTGACATTATTTAGCAAGTTCAGAGGTCACATTATAAATCAAATATGCACAAAGCATCATACAACAGTGAGCTTTTTTTCCATTTCAGCTTAATATTTAATCAAACATCCAAAATTAAGTTTTATATGTCAATCTTTTAACAACAACCACATTATGTTTTTAAATAACAATAAAACTAGTATTCCTGGTTTAACGAGAAGCCAATAACACGTACAAAAGGCTGGTAAAATTAAGAGGGATCTAATTTCAGCCACATCAAGAAGAAGAAAATTTTAACAAAACAAGAAGAAGAAAGAATTCTGGGGGAAAAGCTAGCATACAGCTTAACATGTGCTCAAAGTGCCCTATCTAGTGGGTGACCCACCCTTCCCTCCACCGCTCTGGATGCTGAGGGTGTGCAGCTCTGCCTCAAACTCCACTCAACCCATCCCCCACTCCACTACTGTACAAATACAATCACAAAAGTGGCAAATAGCTTGTCGAACACAAGCTTCTCTGAGCTAAATCTGCCCAAGCTGAAACACCAATTTATGGCAACAGCTTCCAAGTACATGAGAAACAGATCTTTAAAATTATTTTTCTAAAACTGCATCTAGCTTGAATAATATATCAGCCTTCATACACTACGCTGATGAAAGCATAACTCTGGATAGAAAGGGAATAATGTATGAGAAATGTTCTTTAAGGATACAAGGCTGTGCTGGAGGCTGAAAGCTGAGGAGGAGTGATGAAATGACAAAGTTGAGCACAAGGATTTAGCCACCCTGTATGATTAATTCAATGTATGATCAGTCCAATATACGAAGACCCGCCATTTTTAAAAATCTGTCATTTTTGCTAACAACAATATCCACAAGAAAACACTTTATTTTAAGTCAAATGAAAAGCTTAGCATTTACAATTGAAAAGAAAAGGAAGAGTTGAGATTTAATACATTTTCAACAAACATTATGAAATGAATCAGGCTTTAAAGTTTATATGAATAAACTGATAGCTTTAAATTAACTTTACAGTAAAACAAAACAAATGCCAACTTTAGAAAAACCTTAAATATTTTTAAATTGTTTGATAATTTAATGAAAAGTAAAAGCAAAAATAGATAACCACAAACATACTCAAACACAGCCTTCAAAGATTAAGGTCATTATAACAGCCAATCTACTCATTTTTTAACAAACTACCCCACTGAGAAACTCAACCATGAACAATTAATTCCATCTGATGTCAATATTTGTTTGTTATTTGTTTGAGCAAATCTCTCAACCCACGTATTTGCATGTTAAATGCAAAAAAGAATGACTGGCATACTTGACATTTTTGAATGCCAGTTGTCGTTTCATTCCAAATTTGCCCAAATCCAAACAGAACACACTTTTTTTTTTTACAAACACAGTTTGCATCTGGGGGCTGATGGTCCATAACTACATGTATGGTGCAAACATGCAGACAATTGTTGCTGCTGTTTTGTGGGACAATTGTGCTTGTCACTGCCCTGCGGTTTTACTGCTCACATTAGACACAAGGACAAAATGTTCATTTCAGGGACAGTGGAGTGGTGGTGTGGCAGTGGCATGCAGCCCTCTCCACCAAAAAGTCAAACAAAAGTACGTCCTTGTTGTTGTGGACAGAATATGCTATTATAGAAGCAGCAGGCTGGTGCTGTTGTCATGTACTCTGCAGCTTTACACATACTGCCAAAACAAAAGGGACATTTTTCAATCATAAAGAGGGAACTGACAAAACAATCCCGAGAATATAACTAGTGACCAGCTTGAAAGCTTTCTTTGTTTTTACTTTCTTTTTAATGACATCAACAACCCCATATAGTATTGTGGCTGGCTAAAGTTTTTTCTTTTCTAAATTAATCCACACTGATGTCAAAGCAAACACTAAACACTGACGCAAAGTGCTGCTGTAAAATAATGGCTGTTTATATACTACCATCATGCATAGTGTAATTCTGAACCTAAACTTTGGTTTAACTAAACCCTGTTCAGATCTAGCATTAATATACACCTGTAGTGATCCAAAGGTGTGAACGCACTCAGGACAAACTGAGAACCAAACTATATCCAAGGCCACCCAGGCCATATTCAGAGGTACTGGGACCCATTTATCCACATTTGTTTAGCGGCTTGAGCCCAAAGCCTGAGCCACAAAAATAATAGTTATTAGTTGGATGTTTTATCCCTCACTCAGTGTCAAAAACATGGATGCAAATAGTCATATCTGTCGGTTATTTTATAATAAAACTAAATATTCAGAAAAACAACTGGCTTGGGCCTACAAGTTTTACTACTGAACTGAACTGTTGAGACCAAAGAAAAACACTTCTTTAGCTAGTGGTCACCATAGTGTAAAATAGTTGCTCAATCATCTCACAAGTTCTGGAGATTTCCAGCAGTGTGCTGCAAGGTCTCTTTTATTCATTCCTTTTTATGGGGAGTTTCCAATCTTATGTACTGTATTTGATATGTTATTGTTTATATATAGTATTTTTAACCTTGTTTAGCTAAATTATAATGGGAGTTTACCGTAATTAATAACAGTTTTTATACAAATGACACCAAAACTGAAGAGTAAACAACTCTTCCTGATTAGCACTCTTGAAACTACCAGCATGAACTCCTCGTAAATAATTCCAGATATCTGAAGCAGAAAATGCACAACTCTGATATTGATTTCAACTAAACCTAGAAAATATTAAATTACAGTCTAAATTCACAGTGAAGTACAGGCTACAAAATTTAAATTTCTACAATACTTAACAATGGCATGCATTTAAAAATGGCTCCCAAATTTTTAATAACTATAAACTGTAAAAGGAGTCAACTCTTATTTTTATTATTTAAGAAGCACATTGGACAGAATGATAACTTATCACAGGTCTTAGTTTCCTTTGGAATACTATATGAACACACAAACATAATTGTTGCACTATTCAACTGTCATTTATGAAAATAAATACAAAAAATTTAAACTAGCACACAGTCTTGTTGTTTATTATTTGAAAAGCACCACTCACAAACCTCAAGTTGCACTTCTCTATAAAACACATTATTTTGTGGTAAAGTATGAGAACAAATGTGTTTTAAAATCCATTTGAACCGACTATATATATGTAATGTCAACAAAATGGCAAACAGGAAACGCTACACAATATTTACAGTAATTATCCAAATTCCTCTTATCCTAATGTAGGACCGACATAAATGTACACACTTTTGTTCATAACACCACGTTCAGGTAAAAAATGTACACTTTAAGTTCACCACACACATTGTAGATAATAAGAATAAGAAATAACAGCATAAAGTCAATATGTGCTTTTAATTTCCTTGTTTGGAAGCCAAACTTATCAGTGAACTGTGTAAAGGGGGAACTGGTCCTATAGTAGGGTCTCGGCTACTTCCTGACTGCAGAAATGCGCGTTCATGTCTGGTAATTTGAGAAAGCCACTGGTTAAGTGAGAACATCACCTCTCAGGTCTGAGTCGCCCTCCCCCACCTAAAATACAGTATCATCATAGTCAACGGGAGCGCGCATTTTAAGAGGACAGGTCGCTTTTAGCCGACGCGACACTCCCTTTAAAACATGCACGGTGCCCTTTAAACAAACTAGCGTAAGGCCAGTAGATACTCTATCTTAACCGAAAGCTTAAAACAACAAAAGCAGCGCAGAAACCACCGAGGTGGTTTGATAGTGTAAAAAATACTCGACAATTAACAAACTGCCCCAACTGCGTGCAGTTTTGAGGACAAAAAAGTCGTTCGGAGATGCCTCCGAGTCAGTGCGGTAATAGATGGTTATTTACACTGATAAAGGTCACGATAGAGCGAAATTCAACGAGTGAAAATGTAAAATGTGTAACTGCCAGTATTCTTACCTACACAGTGAATGAGTTTGTGTCGCCACGAGTCAAGTTCCTGCCGAAAGCCGCGCCTGTCGATTGTGCATTGCTGCTTTTTGCACACACTCGCCATTTTCTATTTTTCCTCTGGCGGGTCGGGCACCCGCACTGGAAGAGGAAGCTCTCTGAGACGTGAACGCGCGCGCCTCCGCCAAAACGAGAAAAGCTCCAGAGGGAGGAGAGGCAGAGGCATGGCTATCATTAACACACACAGACATGATTAAATCATTTTAGTCTGTAAAGTAGTAGCTTTGCAGGTAAATAGTCCAACAAAATTTTATTTTTTCATTATTCAAGGAAAATAACAGAATTTACTTTTCATGTTTTAAACTATCTTGAAGAAATGTCTTGGTACACATGCCACCATAACAAACTGCTGTAATGTAGACCAGTCAATAAGGGTGACCTAAGTCCTCGTGGGAAATGCAGCAGACAAATAAAAGAATATGGAAATAATTGTTAACCACACCTTTTGAATACAAAAATAGATGGACTGAGGGACAATTACATGAGAGGTTTTAGTTCTGGATAAAAAATATACAATCATGGATTTGCTTGTGTGGTACAACACGAGCAACGTAAAGATTCCCTCTCATTGCACTTATGTTTTCCATTTGATTTTTGCACAAAATAAATATGAAGGCTTGACTTAGTGCAAAATAAAATATATATATATACAAAATTCAGCATTGCTTAGAGAATATGCTTTGTAGAATAACAAAATTATTAAACAGAAAGTGCAAGGGGACAAGAAAAACACTTAAAATGGGAAAAGTTTGATCAAACTTAACATTTATGAGTCACTTAATGACTTATTTTACCTTTGCACAGTGAACATTATAGTGCTGCAAACATAAATAAAAGTGGGATGTTAGCAGGCATGAAATAAATGTATTTCTGAACAGATTTTCCTTTTTAAAAAAATATAATTCAGTTACATTTTTGCACCCAGTGCACTGAGTTGAAAGCTTGTTGACATTTGGATCATCAGTGGACTTAGATTGTTGTTTATGCAGTTTAAAAGAGTTGCCACCTCTGACTGAATTTTTATAATTCCGTTGATAAATCATAAAGTCACAAAACAGTCCAAAGGGACAGAAGTACACCAAGATTGTTTTTTTATTATTTGTATTATTGTGGGTAAAAAAAAAAAAAAAAGGCAAATGCTGTGATTTAGAGGACATTAAACTGCAAAATGCATGTTTGTATTTGCTTGTTTGTTTGCATTTACGTATTTTGGTAGCTCCTTTCACATTTGAATACTTGTACTGAGTCACAGGTTTAAGGTTAAATGTCACCATTGGAATCAAAAAAGTGTATTTTAATAATTTAACTAAATAGTCAGCAATGTGCAGTAGCAATATATTATATGAGAGCGTTGATAAATTATATAAAGACGCATTATTTTACAGGAAAAAATCCTTAAAAGCTTTTATAAGAAATATGGAGCCTCTTATTTGCTGCAAGCTGTTCCAAGCTTCTTCAATGCTGCTTTTAGATGTAACTGGAGTCCCTGGTTTAAACCCTAAAACTTAATAGAGATTCGGTAGCCATTATTTAAAAAAAAAACTCTTTACTGTGTCACTAGTAGTGAAAGTAGTAAATAACTGAGTATTTTAATATCAGGAAGGATTTTACAAGCGTATTCACGTAGCTTAAAAGTCAAATTTACGAGCAGCACCTGAACGCATCATCCGTTTTTCAGCCGGTGTTTTATTTATTTACGTCCCTCTGGTCCTGTACGGTGGCGTCCATGCTCCGGGGACGAAAACCCTTTAATGCAGGTAAATTATCTCATTAAAGGAGCTCCTCTCCTCTTATGAACGTTTATTTTAGGTTTTAGGTTGAAATTAGCTTCCAGTCAAAGCGGCATTCCGTCCAGCAACATGTATGTGAGGGTCGTATTGATCGAGGACATATCGACAGCTTAGTTGGATTTTTGTAATCATGTGTGAAGGTCTCAGTCGTTGTGTGATGAATTATTAATTTGATAGCGACCGCCTGGGTAAAATTACACCTGTCTGCTATCTGTAACGCAGCCATTTGTTTTAAAGGGAGAGCCACTAAAACACAATAGGCTGTTAGGAAATCACAGTGAGAAAAGCTTGTCTGCAGTCATGCTTTTACAGTAACATTTTTTTTTATTTTTTTTTTTGTAAAAGGAATTTCACTCACCTACAGGTGTAGGAGTCATAATCAGTCTTTTTATTTTTATTTTATTTTTTCTTTTGCTGCAAATTAATCTGACATGCACATATTTGGAATAAAATCTAATTAAATAGAAGCAGTTTCCATAAGTTACATTCAAAGTACAAATAGTGTCATCTTTATTTTATTGAACCAAATTCAGCTCAGTCATGATTAATAATAACCTGATTATTAATCTTCATTTGATTTTTCACAGGTTTACCTTTATTTTACAAAAAGAACTGAATAAAGGTTAAGATTTTCTCTGTTTTTCTAGCCATAGGGACAAATAATCTCAAAATGTGTAGATTTATTATTTGTCACATGTGTGTTTTGATAACAGGAATACCATGACCCTGACCAGAGGATCGTTCACCTATGCCAGTGGGGAGGAATACCACGGCGAATGGAAAGAAGGCAAGATGGTCCTGTTTCACGACTTTAAACTAAAGGAAGCCTGCAGCTTCTGCACGCATTAAGCCGTCAATCCTAACAAAACCGAGACATCTGTCTGTGCTGCTCCAACGTGTCAGTGTGGTTTTGTTAGAGTTAAAGGATGTGGTGAAGCGTTGCCAGTCAGTGCTTAAATTAGTTTGGATTCCTTCTATTCAAGCACTTGAGATTTAACTTTTTGTTGTGATGTTGTGTAAATGGAAATAAGAACAGAATGCATTCTGCTACACATGCCCTTCACTTTTTCTCCAAATTCTCTGATATATTAATCTGATGTAAAAATAAGAAGAAAAGCATCTGTCTGAAGTAAACAGACTGCATGAATGTGTGCTTGATTCTCAGATATTTAGACTTTTAGCAGGATGCTTACATCTCCTTTGACATGCAAGTGCATAGCAGTTAGCTACTGCTGGCAATTTAATATGAGCAGAGCCGGATTTAACAGCTCTGCCTTTTTCAAATCCCTTTTGGACCTGACTTTGGAGTTTGGAACTGTTTAGGAAAGTGTGGCATGTCCCCAGGGAGCAATTATATTAATTAAAATGCAAGAACATCCTATTTAACCTTTATTTTTTTACATCTTCATCGCAGAACTCAACTTCATTTCTGTTCCTCTTTTTTTAGCGTGTTCAGTGCCTCTGCAGTACAGTGCATTTCAGGCACAATTATAAGGCTCAAGTTTAAAATAGAAATCACAGCAAACCTGCAGGATTAGACTGCTATAATTCCCACTTGCACAGGAGACAGATGGAGCTCCTAATTCAGCAGTAAACCTTTATCTCATTTGGTTGGAAAGAGGTAGTTAAATCCAAGCGTGGAGTTACTCCAGGCACACGCAAAAAGAAGTCAGCGTCAAACTCTAAAATTGCATCACAAGAGAAGTTGTCTTCTCTTCAACTGTCTCTCCTTATTGAAGCACATAAATATATCTTCAGATACAATGTTATGTTATTCCAGGGATGTTATGTTGATGTTCGATAAGTGGTGATGCGTTTCAGGTCGGAGACACGGCCTCGGCCAGCTCAACTTTCAAGATGGAACCTGCTACACTGGCCAGTTTGAGAATGGACTCTTTCATGGAGCTGGTGTGCTGCTTTTTACAGACGGATCCAGGTGTGTGAGCAAGATCCAGATGAAAAGAAAGCAGGTTTTGTACTCGGTTAAAAGCCACAAAAGACGAATTGCTTTATTTACACCACATCAGGTACGAAGGAGAATTTGCACATGGGAAGTTTCATGGGACGGGTGTCTTCAGTCGATACGACGGCATGAAATTTGAGGGGGAATTCAAAGACGGGCGCGTAGAGGGATATGGTAAGTCCCACTGGAGACAGCACAACCATTAGAATTCTCTCCCTGTGGTTGGTCATGGTGGGATTTGTCTTTGCCTGCAGGGCTGTTGACTTTCCCAGATGGAACGCATGGGGTTCCACGAAACGAGGGCTTGTTTCAAAACCACAAGCTGCAGAAGAGGGAGAAGTGTCCTGGTGTGGTGCAGCGTGCACAGGCTTCAGCTTCCAGCGCTCACAGCGTGGCACTTTGATCGCCTTGGACTCTTGGGGAGATGTTGGCTGAGCACCTTCCAGAAGGGCCTTAAGGATGTAAACTCTCCTTTGGTGCTTCTTCCAATTTTTTCTTTTTTTTATTCAAAATTTCTGCCTCTTTCTTGGTCCACCAAATGCATTTGAACCAAATAACAGCTCTCTGGGTGGCTTATGAGGCACATAATGACCCTCATGACAAATTTAAGCAGTAAATGCCACTTTTTCTTATTGTTTGAAAATGAAACAGGAGAGCTTGTCCTACAATCTCACCATGCACCTTGAAACCAGGAGTTTGTAAAATCAGTCTTCTGATTAAATACATTTTCTGCAAAAAAAAAAAAGTCCTGTAAAGCAGCTAAACTGTTAAAATACCTGGTAAATGCAATGAAATGGATGCATGTAAACACAACTTAGGTTTATTTACAGGATGTCTTGTGGGTCATGTCGCTTATCTGTGCTGTTTTAATTTCTATTAGGAATTTTTGTGTTTCTTCCTTTGAAAAATCAGTATTCACATTTGCCTTAAAGACACTTTAGTACAACCGGATCATTGAATGGTGTGCATAAGAGAATCGCATCACTTTCTTGATCTGTTAGTCTAATTAGTTTGAGGTCTGCTTAAAGATTGCCTTTATTCTGAGAGACGTGTTTCTAAGCTGGTGCTGAGCTTTATCTCAAATCCTCTTTCCAATAAACTTCTCACTCCCAGTAGAAAAGAATAGGTTCAGCTGACTAACATAAAAGATACATTTAGAATTAAATGCATCAAAATGAGGACCTAGATATTGATTTTGGCCTCTAGACAAAATAGTTTATGTATCATAATCATTGTAACAATGATGTGACTTTTCAAAACGATTAGGGAATGATTAGGTCATGTTTTAAATAATTTATTGTAGCTGTGATCGGCTACAATGAATTGTCTATAGAATGATTACTTGAATGTTATGGGCCTTAATTAGCAGTGAGTTTATTTGAAACTTCAACCAAAGACAATCAGGTAAAAACACAAAAAACTATAAGTGGCGTACACAAATCTAACAGTTTAAGAATAAAATAAAATGAAGGGAAAAAATCCTAACTGAGCTTATTATTATTATTATTATTATTATTATTATTATGCATAAAGAAGAGGATGATCAAATAAATGGGGAAATTGATACAACATTAAATTGCAATTATTTCTTAAGTATCTGACCTTGATTATTAGTTAACATTAGAATGTATTTTATTGAAACTAATCAATATTGGTTTTTGTTTTTTCCATGCTTTAATAGATTTCTGTGCTGAAGGTAAAATAATAATAAAACAGATCAGAGATATAAAACCTGACATTTTATTTAAAATATATTTGAATGTTTGCATTGTGGCTTTAAGAAGTTGTAATTCACTATACTCTATACATAGAGTGGTCTTTACACACACGCGCGCGCACACACATTTTACTTTAAATGAAAGCAGATTAGCCCCACCTGGAAACAAATGGTGCTTTAATATTGTGCCTGTGCAGAATTCCGCTCCATGTCGTCAGAGTGTTTTTAAAACTCGCTGCATCCTCTCCTTCTCTTCAAACTGGTCAGAACATGTATGACAGAGGTGTGTTTAATAAAGGATTGTATGAGAAACATCTTATTTCCAGTGAGTATTGTGCTATAAAAATGCCTTCTGCCCTCTGTGCTGCTCCAGCGTGAAGGTTGAATCGTGAGTTAAAGTTATTGTTTCATGGATTTTTACTGCTAACACTGCAGACATCAACAGAACCCCCCCAGCAGCATCACTCAGAAGAGTGCAGCTTGTTTTTCACACCCCAATAAACCAGTGAGAAGATGCTGTTGGTATTTTGGAACATGAAAAACAACCTTTATACGCAGTGCTTTGTGGTGGTGTGTGTGTGTTCATGTGTGTGTGTGTGGTTTATGTCCCTGACTGCTGCACAGGAAATACTGAGTGGGGCTGATAACGTAACTGAAGAGTTGGGCAGGCTGAGCACACATCAGAAATAAATAATAATGTTTTTCAAGGCAGCGAAAAAAGACACAATGATAACAAGTTAGCTAAAAACCTATCAGGAGAACCTTATATGAACAAGTAATCCCCCCATCATTAAATATTGATTTAACAGTGATTAACCACATTATTTGGTTCAGTTTCATTAATCAAATTCAGGCCTGGTTACTGTCAAACCTGTAGAATTAAGAAACCACTTCAATAGCCTGTCTGACAACACGAAGTAGGTTAAACGATCTCAAAAAGCAACACACCATGCCCTGTTCTAAAGAAAAACAAAATCCAGAACATCTAAGTCACTGCAGGCTTCACTTGGTTAAAGTTAAGGTTCACAAGTCACACAATTCAACAATAAAATGCAGATGGATGAATTAAAATTCTCCATAGAGATCATTACTAGTTATCATAAATGCCCGATTGACGTTGTTTCCACCGAGTGTTACAACCATGTAGGAGTTCATTATGTTTTCATAGGACCAAGTTGGTTTCTGCACATAAAACATTGATTAAATTCCCACAGATCTTCAGTAAAAGACTCAAAAGCTCTTTAAAATGTTTATTTAAAGAACTGAGTCTGACTTAAAGTTTTCAGAAATTCAGCTTTTAATTGTAAATTTTTTAAGTTGGTCTTTTAGAATCCATACATGCGTCTGACGTTTTCTAATGTCAAAGTTCAGACTGATCTCAGAGCGTTTATGGCCATTCTCTGAAAAGGCAGATTTAATCTGGTGAGCACTCATTGCATTCTTATACAACACTGCTACTGCTCAAATCTTAATAGAAATGGCAAAGAATCATGGTTGAGAGTATTCTGATGAGTAAAACAACACTTTTAGATGATAAACCCAATGCCTGAAGCACAAAAACACCCTCCTGTATGACATGAGTCAAGACTGGATCAATATGTAGCTGTTATAGTTATTAATCTAACTGAAGCCTCAAAAATCAGGTTGAGATTGTTTTCATTTTGAACATTTATTCAATGTATTGGAGTCTATTAACCTAGGAAGAAATCAGGTGTTTCATCATCATATCTCAAAAACGTTCACTCACACATCTGACCCTGATTTTGACTTTACAGGAGAGGAGACTCCACTGTTGTTTTTGTCACACACAGAAGAGTGCTGTATACATTAATATAGGTATGCAATTATGTAAGTTTATTCTCAAACACATGACAATTTGTGCATGAATAGGATACACGTTTGTCTTTAAAGTTGAGGTCATCCCAGTGACTGCAGGGCTTTAGCAGACTGTGTCCGACCCACGAGTCCAGCTGTTAGTTTTGCTGACTTCAGGCTACTAGAGGCTGAAGCTTTAGTGGGAGAAGATAATCTCTCACAATCTCATCATCATCTTTACAGTCAAGCAACGTGATCAAAATAGTTTAATTTCTTTATAAGCTTTTGTTATGGATTGTTATCTGTCTTTGTTAAATCATCATAAGATCAGCATTTTAGTTTTTATTTCTACTGGTTGTGCAAATGCAGAGTCTGATTGTTGGAAATTCTTTCTCACAAAGCAGAATTAACAGGTAGAAAAGCAAAGGTGACAGTCATGTTAAAGTAATTAAGTGATTTATGGGTGATTAATTTTTAACTAACTTTAAATACTTGCTAAACTGAGGTAATTATTGGCCCTTTTTGGTAGCAATAACCTTCAATATAACCCACTGTT
The DNA here is from genome assembly GCA_006937965.1 of Callopanchax toddi. Taxonomy (NCBI): domain Eukaryota; kingdom Metazoa; phylum Chordata; class Actinopteri; order Cyprinodontiformes; family Nothobranchiidae; genus Callopanchax; species Callopanchax toddi. The sequence goes on from SSNR01000024.1 coordinate 1,040,113, forward strand.
TATAATCGTAGAAACATGAGGAATTTTAGACTTTAAGAAAAAAATGTACAAAAAAAACACATTTTGTTGAACATTCCAGTCTAGAGTTTGTCTTGTTTCCATTGCAGAACATTGAAACTTGATTTTTAGACACCAGGATCTCATTGGATGGACAGCTGATGACAATTGTTCACCAGCATTCCAGCTGGTCAGTGACTGAGTGACATGTTAATGGTTAACCAGTGTTATTAAAGGAAGAGGCAGAGTTCAGGTAGAAAGCAGCAGCAGCCATTTTCATTGTGTATTTTGCTGCTTTTCTCTCAACCATGGAGCTCCGTCGTTAACTTTCAGCTCGCGCTTCATCCTGACCTGCTGTGAGTTACACAAAACGATGTTCATATTCATGTTCTGAACAGCGTTTGCTCATATTTGACTGTGAAATAGGTAACATGACACTTTCACTCATCTCTATACATACCAGGATGGTTGTTGTTACAGCTTCTGTAAATAGAATATCTCAGTCATGGTTGTTCAGGAACAATGGTGACGCTGAATCGTTTAAGTGTAGAAGATCCAGACGATGGGTCTCCACTTCCTGTGGCTGCAGAGGCTACAACCCCAACGCCTGTCAGTCACAGACAGAGAGTCGACCCAAAGACGGAGTCCAGGGAGTTTTTTCTAAGCAGGTGCAAATATGGAGTTCAAATCTTAAAAATAAGGGTTTTAAGTGATCTGATCACATGGTCAGCAGCAGAATTAAGTGAAGGAATTTTGAGCCTGTGTTTGAGACTAGATGAATATTTTTACTTTACTTAGATTAAAGTGAAAATACATCCTGGATGTAATGTGTTCTAGTTGTGTATGAACTACTGCAGGAACTCTGTTGCCATTTTTATTCATGTGTTCATTTGTTTGCTACCTGGCTGTTCTGATTCCTGCATATTTCCCTCTGAATAAAGTGTCACCTGTCAACAATGACTACCAACATCCCAAAGATCTGGTAACGATGCCGGTACAGTATTTACATTTTCTCAAGCACGTAGATATATTTTCAAAAGACTTGAAGTGTTTCCTCCCTTCAGGTCCTACTGAATCGATCATCCTCCCTGCTCTCACGTCCCTGCCAGCCTCACTGGTGTCTGAACCGCCTCAAGCCTTTGTCCTGCTCTGAAGACCTCCTGGAAATCCCAGTTTTTGTGGAGCAGGACAGACCCGTGGCGTGGAATTTAACCCCACCACTGGGGCTCCAGGGCAGCGAAGAGCACCTGGCCGGCTCTCGCCTCCATGCCTCAGCCTGGCCTGCCTCCATCTCTGAGGAGAGACGGCAGGTGTAGGAGGTGTGTGGTGGTGGGAAATGGGGGCATTCTTCACGGAAGCCATCTTGGGTCGCATATAGACCAATATGATGTCGTTATCAGGTAACTGATCATGATTCACAAATGGCACAAATGACACAAATGGAAAGATATTTTAGGAGCACTAGATTTATATTTAATCTGGAGAATTAGTATTTACATCAGGGGCCAAATGAGAAGTCTGCAGAATCCATGCTCAAATTTGGAGTCTGGGTCTGATGCGCTGTTGTGTGAGAGATGGAGCTTTCCCCTGACTGATGCATACTAGGGGGCTGCAGGAGAAACACAACACTCTCGCATGAAAGAGTTGATACTTGACAGAAACAACTCACAGACTTAGTCATGCTGTGTAAACTGAATGCTGAAGCTGTCAAAAAATAAATAAACCAACTATCTCAGAAAGTCAATTCTGACAGGGAATGTTGTCCTTGACTGGTTGGACTCATTATAACTTTAGATTGGTGAATATAAATGAGCATTTAACTCTGTTAACAGGCTGAATAATGCTCCAGTGCCTGGTTTTGAAAGAGATGCTGGCTCTCGTACCACCATCCGTCTGATGTATCCGGAGGGAGCCCCTCATTCTGCTAATGAGTACAAAAAGACCACTATGGTTGCTTTGGTGGTTTTTAAAAGCCTGGACTTGGAATGGTTGACTTCTGTCATCACCAAACAGCCTCTGGTAAGCCAGCATCACAAGAATCATCACACAGTGAGCTGGTGTAAGCAAGAATCACATCACTCTCCCTTCTTCTTCAAATGCTCCACGCTCTTTTGTGTGTGTGTGTGTGTGTGTGTGTGTGTGTGTGTGTGTGTGTGTGTGTGTGTGTGTGTGTGTGTGTGTGTGTGTGTGTGTGTGTGTGTGTGTGTGTGTGTGTGTGTGTGTGTGTGTGTGTGTGTGTGTGTGTGTGTGTGAGCAGAGCTTTTGGTCTAAAATGTGGTTCTGGAGGGAGGTGGTGGATGACATTCCTCTGAGCCCAGAAAGCTTCAAGATTCTCCACCCAGAGATTATTCACAAGACGGGGCAAGTTTTACAGAAATACGCTCAGAAACAGGGAAATGTGAGTTCTCACATGCAAAATGTATATTTCATTCTTAGTGCGTGTTCTGACTGAAGAAACTAACCACTAGTGATGTCCTCTCTTGATAAAGATGGTGCCCACATTAGGGGCCTCTGCTGCAGTGATGGCGCTGCAGCTGTGTGACCAGGTGAGCCTGGCAGGGTTTGGTTATGATTTGCAGCACCCTGAGGCGAGGCTTCACTACTATGAGGCCATACGTATGGACGCCATGAAGGTTCAAGTGAGTCTAGGCCAATACCTAACAGCATTGTGTTTTCATTTTGTGCTTTTAATTTGGTTTTCTTTGCAACTGATGACAACTCCAGGTGGTGCATGACGTTAGTGCTGAAAAGCTCTTCTTGAGGGACCTGGTGTCTGCAGGAGCTGTGACCGATCTCACAGGAGCTCTTTAGAAACGCAGAACGACACACTGAACTCTTCATGCACTCCCCCTTCTGGCTGTGAGATTGTACTGAGTCCTTTATACTGTATGCATACTGGACTGACCTTCACTGTGCTCACAGTCTCCAGGTTTAACTCATAACTGTAAAGGTTCAAGGACTGTAAAAACTAACTTAAACATTTTTATTTGTAGTTCAATGACCTTGTTAAACTTACAAGTTAATGTGAGTAAAATGTGACAAAACATTTTGACTGATCAGCTGGATGTTCGTATTTGTTTAATTAGAACTTCAGAAATATGTTTTTTTTTCATATTTGCTGCATTTGCATTAATAAACTGACATGCAAAACAAAGAAAAGCATTTTACACTACAGATTTTTTAAAACTGATTTAAATTTTTTGTCACACTTAAATGTTTCAGATCAACAAAAACATTTTAATATCAGACAAAAATAACCTGAGTAAACGCTAAATTCAGTTTTCAAATGTTGCTTTTATTTGTTAAACCTTTAAAAGGCACTCACTGAAATACCTGGAAATTTAGGACTTCAACCATTAGTTATTAAAATGACATTTTTCTTTTTCTCTTTTTTATTTACAATTATATTTATTTAACTTTAACTTTTAAAATTCTTTCCTTTTTCTTTGTTGACTTTTTGCATATTTACTTTTTAAACAATTGTCATTTGTAATCTTTAAATTGGATTTTTGAAATTTAAAACCATTTTTCTTTTTTCATTTTAAAAACATTTTGTAAAAGTTTCGTGTTTAGGCTGCAAATCAAAATTTAAAGCATGCACAAGTTATCAAATATGGTCACTTGTCCTATGAAGGGTTACAGCAACAAATCTATCAGAACCAATCTGGTTCTATGAAAAAGTAAAAGTGGTCCAGGCAGGTCCTGAAGCAGCCCCAGACCTTCACACTACCACCATGATGTTCTTTTACTGAAACTAAGTGCTAGTTTTACACCAGATCTAGATCTAGAGCTTTACATTCTGTTTGGGATTTTTAAATTCTTGGATATCTTCAAAACAGGGAATGATGTGTTGCTTTTTGAGATCTTTTAGCCTACTTCATGTTCTCAGACAGGTTCTCTTGGGGTGATTTTCTAATTCTAGAAGTCTGGCAGAAAGTATGAAACTGAACTCCACTTTAAAAATGATGTGGTTCTAAAATAATTCATGATTTTACAAGGGGGGGGATAACTTTTTTTTTTACACAGGGCTAGGTTGGTTTGGATAACTTTAAATGAAATCATTTGAGAAATGCTTTGTCTTTGATACTGACATTTGTTTGCAGTTTTAAAACATCTGTAAGGGGGCAAATATTTGATCCCATCATTGTGAAACAGAGCAGCTATGACTCCTCCTAATACATCTGACGTGTCTGACAAAATCCAGGTAAAACAACCAAAAAGAACCTGGATGAATCTCATCTCTAAGGCTTTGTACAGTTACAAGGCAGCATGTGCACTAGTCTGCAAAGATAACAGAGCTGAAGCACAGCAGAGAGGGACGAGAAGCTATTTGCAGGTTGTTTTGTGAAAAATCTCAACATTCTCTTTCCTAAATAACCAAGTTCTACATGGAAATTGATGTTATCATCATTAGTTTATATAACTTACTCGATGAATTGCAGGTAAAGGTGATCATTAAAAAAGCTGCAAACATTACAAAAGTGTGCAAAAATCATCTAATGTTTATTGTATTTATGTACAGCATTACTAATAAATAGGAAACAGGTAAGTGTTCAACAGTGCAACATCTACAAAACCTAACATATTTAGATCATACACTTCATTAATCTGTGCACAATTCACACAAACAAGATGAACAACGGTGTTTGGCTGTGCAAATCATTCCAATAACATACTTTAGGGATATTAAACCTCATACACAATACAAATAAAACAACTAACATGGAACACTGGTGCATCACATTGCTGATCTCTTAAAAAGACACTCAGTTTAAAGGTTGCTTTACAGCAGCGGATTGCGGGAGGGCTCCCACAGTTTGCTAGCGAGTTGCCTGCAGTGCTGGAGGATGATCTCTGTGGGGATGACCCCCAGGTGCACAGTCAGGAGCTCGTAGCACTTCACCGTCTCCCCCTTGTGGTTCTTGCTGTAGTACCGAAGCAGCCTCCTGCAGGAGAAACAAACACGGCCTTGTTGAGGCTAAACATTTAACCTAAAGCACCGATCGAGTGTTTTTGTGTTAAAAGTTTACTTGTAGTAGTCACAGGCAAGCATCCCAATGGGAGGGGAGTCATCAGGCAGCACTGGGATGTCCACTGCATCCAACTTGAACCCCTGATTGATCAGATGTCACTTGTACATTAATCATTGTTTTATTAATGTGCAAACATAAGTGTCATGCTGGTAGCTTACGGTTTCATTTTCAAACCAGAGGAAGTAACAGAAGTAGAAATCTCCATCTCGTAGCGTTACGGTGGAATAACCCTTCTGAAGGAAGCGCCGCGTCGTTCTGACCAGGCCCCACACCTTTATATTTAAAATAAAAGAGATATTTACTGGAAACAAGGATTAACACATTTAACAAACAGCTGGCACAAAGGCAAGAAAATTACTTTGTCAAGAGATGCATTGTTTTCTGAATTCCTGCAAAATTAACAAACATGTTCAAAAAGACTCTAATGGTTCAGATTTTACATTAAAAGTTCAATATTAGTATTGATCTTTAACTCTTCAATACCCACACCCCCATTTGCATATCTATTTTCAAATGTTTATAGATTTGCTATTAAATTAGCCTGAAAACTTATGTTTGCAATTTGCATATAAAACTAGATGACTTACACTTATTGAACATGTCCTAGAGTTCATACATCATCATGTTGGCAATTTATCTATTGATTCTTTTTGTCTTTGCAACTGTTGAGAGGGACTTTGGCCAAACAGGGTGAAGAAGTGCACTCCCTCCACGTGTGAGACGTGTGAAGTCTCTCCATTATAGTGGACAGGAAGTGTCACATACTGTGGTTTGAATGGATTTTGTGCAAAATTTTTCATTTACAATTCTGATGGATTGAGCAATGAAATTTCTGTACTTTTGTTTTATTTTTACTCCATTTAGTTACTATGGATTTATGCACATTAAAACTGAGACTGTACGGGTTGCATTGATGTTTACAATTTTAAAATACTCCCCAAAAAAAGGAACTTCGGGATGTAAAAACGTAAAGATCAGTTCTGATGAACTTGTTCTGGTTGGTCATAAAGTGTTTCTTTTAAATAGTGGAAATATTCTGTCAAACTCATTCTATGAGAATAATAATATGTCATGTTTATGAAATTGTATGGTTGAAGATATAATGCATAAACAGAAAAAGAACTCATTTTCAGCTTTTGAAGAGAATAGATTTGTGAATTCAATTTAAGGATCCTCAAAACCTAACTCTTTCTTTAAGAACATCTAAAAGATGACATCAGCATCACCTAATTCAAGGGAATGAGGTTAAATATTTACAGTTTTTAACTAATAAACCTCAATAAACTAAAAGAAAGCTGGTTTTTTTACCTTGCTTTTGATAAAACGAGCCACCGGCCCCTTCCCCAGCTCCGACGTGGTGCGCTCTGTAATGCTGAGCGATGGAGCGATCATTTGGCCACTCGATCGGTCCACGCAAATAAAATGGACAAGGCCCGGGAAGTCTTCCAGGTAAGTGAGATTAAAGTCAAGGTTATACATGGCTTTATAAAAACAGTTCACAAAAATGAAAAATTAAAGAGAACAGAGATCTGGGTTTTATCTTCCCGTGAGGATATGACACCATGGTGATGTTCCTCTTGCTTTTTACCAACAAAAAGTCCTTCCAGTCCATCAGTTTCTCTCTGAGAAATACAAATAAAACAGAAGAGAAAACGCAAATATTAACAATAAGATTGCTGCTATGAAGGACAAGTCCTCCAAACAGACTGATACGCACTGCATCATAGCCTGGGCTCGTTCCTGCAGGCCGGGGGAGAGGCGCTGAGGAAAGTCAGCCAGCGCCGAGTCGATGAGAAAACACTGCCGATAGATGCCACACAGCTGGGTCTTCATTTTCTTACACCATGGGATGAGACTGAAGCCAAAACAGACAGGAAATCACTCAGAGGGGCTTCAAACAGCGTGTGCTATGACACCACTTGTCCAGCAGAGGGCAGCAGCAGACTTACTCTCTGTTGAACCCTGGACCTCCTTTGGCAAAAGCCCGGTTCTTAAACTCTGTCCAGACATTTTGTAACTGTGCAGACTGGGCAGAGAATTCAAGTCCAAAGGTGGGAAAATAAGAGATTAAATGTTTTTTAAATAAATGTTGAGAACAATACGTCATACCTGTAGCTCACTAGGACCCAAAGCTTTGATGAATTTGTCCAGTTTGCTGCGGACGTCGAGCATGTTCAGAGGACTTCTGGCTGCAGCTAAACCTCCTTGGCCTTCACGTAAACGCTTCTCCAACTTGTCAAAGTCCTCCAAGTATTTGTACACCGACAGGGCTACTGCACTGGTGGGAATCTGGAAGAAACATGTAGAGAGAGAAAAATGCACCACATTCATTCCTCCTCCTGCTGACAGAAGGAGAAACTACGTTTGCAGAATGGAGCCACAAACCTTAGTCAGCAGCACTAGTGTGATGCCAGGCCACAGCGGGAGGCAGTACATGGAGTGAGGCATCATGGGATACAACCCATCTTTGAGCGATACATCAAGAAAAACTCTACAAGGGGTCGAAGGGTCGGGGGGACCGACTTCCAGAGTGTGCAGGCTGTCCTCCGCCATCTGAAGACATCAACATCACGGAGGAACTGTCACTCCTCATTCTTTACCAGGTTGTGTCACAAAATAAATTCTATTCTCACCTGGATGTCTGGGTCCACAAACTCAAACACAGGAGTTCCCCCTCTGCCAGGTCTATCTGGTGACCAAAATAAAACCGTTTTTAAATCCTCTGATAAATAGAAATGTGTAGTTTAGGACGAACACCGTGGCTCTTCTCTACCTGAGCTGCTAGAGTCTCTGCTGGACGGGGAGGGCTCCGGGGTGTAAAAACTTTCAGGACCAGAACCAGATGTGCTCTCAACATCCTTCACAAACAGACAAGAGCACACTCAGATGAAACAAGAACACAAAGCTCACAACGGTTTGTTTGAGCAGCTCGTTACCTCAGGACTCGGCTCATCCAGGTCCACGTTACCGGGATACATGTTCTGAGCCATGATGATGAGAGCCAGGAGGTCTGAGGTGGTGAGAATACTCGCGTTGCGGCTGGAAAAGAGAAGATGAAGTCAGATCCTTCATGATTCATCCAATAAATACAACTAAGAAAGTGTTGGGTTATTGTGTACCTGGAGTAGAAAGCCAGCAGTTTGGTGTGAACCAGGATGAAGGCGTGCAGGACCTCCTCCCCCGCCCTCTCCACGCTGCTGTTGAGCTGCTGAACTAAACGACGTTCCAGGAACTCGATGCACTGCTCACACAGCGTGGGATGGATTAACCTCTCCACCGCCTGAGAGAAGGAGGAGAAGGCAAGCTTTTCTGCAAATATATGACCTAGAAAGTCCATGTAAAGTTGAAGAAGATGACAGAAGAACCAGCATCAAATCTCTAAATTTATCTAAATCAAGTGTACTAAAATGAAGAAAAGGTGAGTCCTGAACTTTCGGCAGAAAGAAAAATGTCACAAAACCATCCCTGAAGAATCTGAACTCCAAGTTTAAGAATAAAATAATAAAATTACAGCCCACTGTTTGAAAATCCAGAGCTTTTAGTGCGTTAATGTGTTTTTTGTTTGGTTTTTGCTTCTCAAGGCTGTGGTTATCCTGCTGCTGGTGCATCTTTTCCCACCTGATTTTCTATGAATAAGCTTGGATTCAGCACTCTATGAACAGCCAGTACCTCAGTAGGGTGTGACACCATGAGTTCCCAATATTTCCCAATATTCTAAGAGACACTACATTTTAGGTTTTCATTATCTGTGACACACATCAGGGCAACAAACCTCAACCAGGAAACTCTGGTCGTTCTCCCGGAGGTGGCTGTAGGTCTTGATCAGGTTCTGGAGGTGCTTCCACAGCCTCGTTCTTTGCTCCGTGTCCTGAGGTCGCAGCCTGGTGAAGAACGCCGTGAATCACATGTTAAACAGACGTCCTGCTAAACTCCACCCAGAACCGCTACGAAGCACACACAACGTCTCACTCTTTTCTCAGGAGGTTCCCGCTGAGCGTGACCATGCCAAACATGACCTCAATCATCTTCTTCATCACATACATTTTCCTCCTCAGATCATCCTCCTTCTCCTCGCCGTCTCCATTCACGGCGATGTAGAGACACTCGTCAAACTGAAGAAGAAAAGCAGCAAAGAATATTTTTTATCTTGTCTTTATGAATCAAGAATACAATACTTTGACCTGAAATCCTTTTAGCTGAAATATATCAGGGTTTTTTTTAGACTGTATAACCTCATCATGTGCTGCAGGAGGACAAAGCCTGACCTAATTCTTTAACAAGACTCACATGACAAACATGGCGCCTTGGTGAAAGAAAAGTGGGGTTTTTTTTTAGGTCATTCTAAGTCAAACGCTCCTGAAGTCAGACAAAAAGAGGTCAAAGTAAGCTTTTATTCTGGAACAACCTGATGTAAAACGTAGATGTGGTTGTTGTTGGTGGTGAAGGAGGTGTAGCTGTCCTCCATGGCGCTGCAGGAGATAATGATGGGAGCAAACAGAGTGCTGAGGATGTCCTCGAAGGCAGGAATCTGAAACACAACATTTTTAAAAAAGCTGAAAATTAAAAGTTGTCCAAAAGGACTTGTGTTGCACATGATTTTCCTCCTCCTTACTTCCGCCCCCTCTTCCTGAGACACTCCATACTGTTCCTGGATGTTCTGCTGATATTCCAGGTCAGTCCAGTGGAAAAGGACCTCAGCGCTCTCACTGGCAATCAGCAGACACTTCATCTGGATCACAGACGAGTCCCAGTCCTGCCTGACCTGCTGTCCGACTCACCGCCACACACCGCTGTGAAAAAGAAAAGAAAAAAGAAAGTGTTCAGACAAAAGTTGATGTTCTGCTGCCCTCTTGTTGGAGATCTACAGGTGGAAAAAGCCTATTTAATTTCTTTATTACTGTTATACAATTACATATTTTAAAATATAACTCAGTTTAGCTTTATAAAATTAGACATTTAAATTATTATTTCATAATTCAGGCTTTAAATGGTTAAACAATCATCAAATTATTTAAAAACTTCATTTCTCAGATTGTTTCATCTGATATTAAAATGTAAGCGTGAAAAGTAGCAAAAATAACACAAATCTCGTACTTTTTTTCTTTTACATCTTATTTATAACAAAGCCTGGAAGTGTACATGTGTTTTTAAGACAGAACGTGCAATCAAAACACTTGATTAGCTCTGCTGTCAGACATCATTGGACGTGTTGTAATTTCGTTGCAGTTGCTGTTTACCAGATCGAAAGAGAACTCTAGTCTGTCCGCCTCCAGCTCGCAGAAACTTCCACTTCCTCCATTCATAAACTCCTCACAGAGCTTTAAGACAACAAGAACTTCCAGTCGGACTCACTCAGAGTTCTCCGTCCTCCATCCAGCCTCTCTCTCTCTCCTTCTCTGCCTCCAAACTGCAGATTTCTTCTGTTTTCCGCGGGTTGTTCTCGTCGCTTTCACGGCTTCGCTTCCTTCCGCACGCAACAAACACCGAGTCACGTGACTGCAGCAGACCCGGAAGTGAGCTGATCTGAGCAAAGCTGCTCCTGGATCAGCAGTTGTTCCACCAGGAATCTGATGATCGCTAACTAGTCATGTGCTGCAGCATGAATGGAGCACATGACAGGCTGAGTGTTGGACTGTTTAATAGTTTGGTATTCGAGGATTTCAGATTCATGATTGGGACTGAGATTAGAGGGATTCTGGGCTTTTTGTTTTAAGATTTGCCTTTAAAAAATGTCTTGTAACTTTACAGGAGTACAGATCGCACACCAAACAAAAATATATTTCTAATGCTCTACACACAGGATTATTCCCAACATCATTATAAATAAGTATAGAAAAAGAAGCAAGTGTTTTATGCTTTATGTAGGAGACAAAATATGTCTTACAAATATAAAGTCAATTTCTGTTACTTGAAAGAAAAAAAACTTGGGGTGTATAAATTATATGAGTTTCACAGTCATAAACCAGGAGATACAAAGTATTACTAATTTTCAAAATCAAATTTGAAGAATACAAGTCATAGTTTAGGTTCAAATTCAAAATTGCAAGATACAAAATCAGATTTATGAGCTACACAGTCAAATTCTGCTTCAAATTCATAATCATAAAATACAAAGTCAAAATTATGAGACAAAGTCATAATTTAGTTGTCAAATCATAATTATAAAATACAAAACCCCAAATTTTAAGATACAGGAACATAATTATAAGATGCAAAATCATAATTTGAGTCATAATTCAGATTCAAATTTAAAAACACAATATGCAAAATTATGTATATAAGATATAGGATCATAATTATAGAATGTATACAGAGATATGCAGGTACAAAATCATAATAATGAGATACAGAATCCTAATTATGATTAAGGCATTCTTTAGTTTAAAAGCCACAATTACTGTATATGATACAAAATTCTGACTATGGGATACAGGCCTGACTTGGCTTCTAGTTCAAAGTCATAATTATTGGTTTCAACGTTATAATGACATATAAAGTCATAATTTTTAAATTCTAGATTAAAAATTAAATTCAGTCCATTATGAGATACAAAAACATAATCACGAGATACATTATGAAAGTCATGAGATTCAGTTATGATTTAGTTAAAAATGTATCACAAAATACAAAGTTATGGGTTTTAAAGTCATTTTAATTAAATACAAAATCACAATAACATGATCCAGTCAGAATTTATTTCAAAGTCAGTTATGAAACACAAGTCACAAATTAGGGGATACAAAGTAATAATTATGAGTTTCAAGTAGTACCTACCTACATTTAGTTATACGTACTTTATACATACCGCTGATTTTTCAGGTGTTTGATCAAAGATGATTATAATGACTGGATAAGTCTTCATCACAGAAACACCTCAGCTGTGAGACAGAATCTAAAACCAAACCCAGAAAATCACACTGTATGGTTTTTTATGATTCTGAAGGAATAGTCTTTTGGTATTGATCTGCTTTTTGCACACACACACACACACACACACACACACACACACACACACACACACACACACACACACACACACACACACACACACACACACACACACACACACACACACACCAAGCTGGTTCTCAGGGGTTTTGATGGTTTCAACAAATCTGTGCTATATCATAATATTCAGCAGCACATACCGTGCTCTTGGCCTCTGAGTGGAGCAAAGTAACATAAATATTTATGTTTTATTAACCTTGCTTGGGTCAAACTGGTCTAGACTGCCAGGACGTCTACGTTCTGGGCCAGATTCTAATCTAGTCCATCGGTTTTCTGGGGATCTAGTGTTCATGGAAGTCCTATTTAAGCTGACTCCTGTATATACAGAGTAAACATGGTGAAATCCTCAGTGTTTGCTAACAGGGAAGGGGGGGGGGGGGGCTTGCATGTCTCAGAATGCATCACGGAGTATAAACAGTGTTTGGAAGGTCTGAAGAGACACTGTCACGCACAAGTGGCCAGACACAGAGCAGTCCCACTAAATCACAATTAGATTTTATCTGAGGCAGTGGTTTTGTTCTTATCATGAGGTTATCAGACCCAGAATTTGCAGAACAAAACCATTTTCATGAGCTGTCTTAATATAATCCCATAGATTTTAAACCAGCAGATCCAAACACGTTAAACCGTTTTCTACCTGGTCACGTCTGTTCTCTGTCACGTCAAAACAAAACATTGAAATATGTTTATTTCCATACGGCCGGCGGTACGAGGAGTAACATTAGACATGAGATGGACCAGGTGTTAACTAGTCTGCTTTGACTCTTTACTTGTCAGAAACCGTTTAAAGTGAACCACATGTGAAGGCAGGCCATTTCTGAGTCTCACATAAAAGCAGGAGCCCGTTTCAAATGAATGGAACTTAAAACAGAAATATAATTAAATGGACATGTTTTGGATCAAAAGCCACTACAGTGTTAACAGCACACTGTCATGAAACGGCGCTACACAAATCAGTGCCGTCTTCTTGGAATGAGCTTGTGGAGAAAAACCAAAAAAGCTAACCATTGTCCTCCACTTCCCTTTAACTTGAGCCCATCAAGCAAATCTAGCTTATCTGTGGATCAGCTGACATTAAGCCATGTGTGGCTCAGGTTTAGCCTGTCTGGGCCAAAGCTGAGGTCTGGAGTTTGAGCCCATCCTGGCTCCATGTTTCTCATCAGCAGCTGCCTCATGCAGTGACAAGACACCACTACAAAGGCTCGCTCCAGCTGCTTCCACATCTGGGGCGGCAGAATGTAGCAGTTTTGTGTGTGTTTAAGAGTGAGTTAGTGAGTGCACCGAAAGCATTAAACACTGCAGAACCTTTGTGAAAGGATGCTGCAAGAATCCGACAGTCTGTATTTATAGTTGCAGCAGATGAGGGTATTTCTGCTCCTCTTTGTGCTCCCGTGCAAACATAAATCACATCCTCTCGTCTCTTTGTTTCTTTCCTTGCTCCTCGTGCTTCTGCGGATCTGTGTTCACATATCATGAGCAAGATGGAGACTGACCACGCAAGCATGAGGACACACACACAACTTCGTAAGTATTCGTGTTTATTATCAATGTAGACTTTTTTCGTTTTTTTAACAAAAATAATGTAGACACACTTTACATATTAAAATATTGCTCTCCGTAAGAAATATGAACATCTCTACATTAAGTATAAACACATTCAGAGGCAAATATTATTCATGCTTAACAAGTTCAGGCACCAAATCTCTCCAGGCTGAGTGTAGTTTTAGTCAAACAAGTATATCTTTAAATAACGCTGGTCAAAACATCGTGAAATAATAATAATAATAACTAAAAGTCATGATTTTTTCTTACATTAAAAAGACGTTTGCAGCTTGTGCCATTCAATTAGCGCTGCCAGCTTTTAGCACAACAATCCCTTTATTACAATCTGAAGAATTATTACGAATCTTTTTTTGACTTGTGCTGCTAACATATATGGGCTTTTCATAATAAAACCACAAAGTAAAATATTTTATCATATAAATAAAGTGTATGCTGGATGCAAAATGTCAAGCTTAAATCTCTTTTATACTTTTTATGTACATTATCTAAAAATATATGACAGTAAATATGTACAAAAGTGTAAAATATACGAATAAAACCTAGCAGCATTAACGGATGACACAATTTAAGATCACACAAAGAAAACATAAGAAAATGTGCTGGAAAATGAGGTTTTAGATGTTTCTGAAAGTTTAAGAAAAAAAAGAGAATATTTGTGGAGTTCTCCTGGTGAAAAATACTGTAGCTCAAATAAAATCCTGGCTGCTGTGCTCTGCAGATGAACGGAAACAAACAAGAAGTAAAAGAAAAAAGAGAAAAAATTCAATTAAATAAAAGGAGGAACACTTTCTCAATATGAGCTTTCATTAACATGTCCAAGACTGAACAGACACATCAATATCTTTCTTAAAATACACACACACACATGCACACGCACGCACACACACATAGCTACGTTTAGCACGAATCCACTCTGACAGTTTTGCCTGCATGTTTGCTGACGGTCTTTAAAAGGTTTGAAAAAGGAGAAGAAAAAGCCAGAATGAGACAAAAAGAGGGAAAATTCCCAATTAAGCTTTAGTTCAAACACAGACATCATTACAGTCACGAAACCACCCCGTCCACATGAGTCATGTCACGTTTGAGGAATTGCTGGTTGAAAAAAACAGAAATTGTTCAGCAGGGCAGCCCTTTGTGTCTGTGGTGGACAGGAGCGAGGGACAGAACAAGGAGGAGTTTTAATGAAATAAAAAAAAAGTTGACCAGAGACTCAGCAGAGACACAAGCACCAAGTCCAGTCTGTTCAGAGGGCTGGTGGTTCTGTTCGTCTGGGGAGGGAGGGTTGCTGCTATCTCCGGCAGGCGTAAGCGTTGATGTTTTTGATGACATAAAAGCCTATGGTCATTGGAGGCATCGCTATTGTCCGTCCAGCTCTCAAAATTTTAGGCTTCAACTCAGGGAACGTCTCATTGTCGTGAATGAAGAGCTTCTCTCCGTTCAGCTCCACGTGTCTGCAAAGTGAAGGCAGGAGACACAAACATCAGGGGGAGCTTGTTGTTGTGCAGACAATCAGCATTAAGCAGGTAGAATAAAGATGATTTAATAGGTTAGTATAAGAAATCATAGTTTTTATCCTGCATCTGCAGACAGATAGGTTATCTAGTTATACTTTAACAACACTTTATCCATAACCTACAATTTGTTGGAGTTTTTAGGAGAAAATGCAAACTCCAATTCAGTTTTTAAATAAAGTTATTCTCATTTTCATGACAGTACCATTTAATGTGGCATCTACGTCGGGTTTGGAGATCCTAACCTATTTTATATAAGAACATCTTTCAGCTGATCAAAAAGCCATGATTTATGCTGACATTCAAACTGATTTTCCGAGTGTGTCAGTTCCCTACAAACCGTGTTATAGGCTGTAAAATGCAATTTGTGTCAAAATCATGATTCTCTAAGTTGTACACTAGGGGGAGTTGTTGTTTCAAATTTACACTGAAACTGCACAGTGGCAAAATCTTAATTATTAGAAAAAACCTGACAAAAAAAATTCTTACTGGATAGTTTTGGCTCATCTGTGTTTAAACCACATTTTTTAATGAAAGACAATAAAATACTGATAAAGGTCTTTGTCTGCCTGAGATACAGGTTCTTTAATACATTAATACCTCATTATAAGAGTAGAAATTAAAAGCAGCAAGATGTATTTACACATAAAAAGACAAGAAAATATTTTTATGTTTCGGTTTAAGACAAAAAATTATATTCTGCTGGAACTTTAATAACTAAGTACTCTTGTTTGTGTAAAATATGAATGAATGAATAATCCAGAAATCTAACGGCAGATCAGTTTGCTCGAGTGTGACTTTAATTATTCTGAATTTATTGTTTTTTTAGTCATACAAGATCAGCAGCCATTTTTAATATTACTTTTGATTTAGTAAAGTTTATAATATTACAGGATGGACGTTTTTACAACAAAAAAAAAAGATTTAAATAAAACTGCAGCTGATAAGTAAAAGTTATGAGACAAACTGAATTGCACAATGCAGCTTTTTAAACGTGCAACAGCCAAAACGCTAAAAACTCTCACTGCTAAAACATTTATAGACATCTGGTGCTGTTGAATTGATCATAAAGTCTCCTGCAACAGCCTGTGGTGAAGGAAAACACTTAAGGACAGATAATGGGACGTTGTTAGCTCGCTCGCCTTTTAATTGGCCCACAATCCTGTTCCAACACCTAAAACATCCTTCATTATTACACTGTTATTGAAGGTTTATGTCTAAATCTCCATTAAGGCTGTCTGTAGGTATCGTATAACCTACAGACTGACTCTCAGACACACACACACACACACACAGTCGTGAGTCATTAGTGTGTTATCAGTGTGTAAGCCTTAAAAGTCAAAGTGAGAATAACAAACCAGGAAAGAGCAGAAGACTGAATCATTAAACTTCAATTTTAAGGAACATTTCAGAGAATTGGGAATTAAATGATCACTACATAAAGCTGTAATGCATTATGGGTAATACAATTATATAAAATAACACTCAGGTTAAATGGAGCAAACATAATCAGGGAAAAATGTTGATAATAAAATAGAATCAGATTAAAACTGGTCACACGGCTAAATGGAACAGGTTAATTTGTATTAAATTGTAGGGTGTTGCAGGATTACTTTTTATAAATTGGTGTAATAAAAAATGAAATGATCAGGTTGAGCCAACATAATCATAACAGTCTGAATTTATATCCAGATTCCTGCTGACAGAAAATATTAAAACACAGTTGAGTTACTCTGTATTGGCTTCTGTTGGATCATATTTTAGGAGCGTTTAGCTGTTTTGGCTGGACAACCGCAGTGTGTGTTCTCTGTGTGTGTATGGGCATGTTCACAAAACATGCTGAATCAGCATAAATTGCACTCACCGTGGTCTTATAATGAAAGAATTTGATTGCATGCAGGTCTGTAAACAGTCTGTGTTTAACACCCTATAAAGGTAGAACCAATAAAACCGTTTATGAAATTCTAATTTTGTCTTCTTCTCATCCAAAAGTCTTTCCGGTTCACTGCACAGAATAATATATTTTTTACTATTTTAATCTAGAACCTCATTACTGGAGGTGACTGACTTGGTGTTGGGTGATTTAAGATAGAAAACACACAAACACAATAATAAAATCACCCACCTGGCTCTGAGCCCGTCCTTGCCGTGAGGCTGCAGCAGATACTGGTGGATAGTTTTGTTCCGTAACGTCCCGGCCAGCTTGATTTTCTTCCTCGACCGATGCAGGTTGATGATGTAGATCGTTATGGACCCCCTCACGTAGTTGGGACTGATATCACAAAGAAAGTGATGAGCAGCGCGACATAGCATTCACATTAAAGAGCTATCAGGAAATAACTCCAAATAAAAATCCTCCACCATTGTTCCTGGGGATTTATTATAATTTACAGCATCACCTTGAATGAAATACAGTTAAATTAAAGATGAAAAAGAAGAGAAAAAAATAAAGAAATTCCACAAAGCTGTGAGCTAAAGGTCTGAATTTAGTTAAATTTACAATGTCTTTAACTTCCTTTCTTGTCTGTGTGTTAAAGTCTGGTTGAGGGTCAGATACAGGGTGTTAGCTCAAAGGGAAACAGATCTTATGTTACTCAGACAACAGTGTTTGAGTCTCCTATGAGCAAAGCACAACTTGATAGGAACATTAGCTGAAGGTAAATAACTAAGCGGGGCAGATAAGACAAACATGATAAAATCTAATAAGGGTCCAGATAGGAGGAGAAAGACAACACAGCTGTAGTGAATACCACATGTTCAGGGTCAAGGCTAAATACTCCAGTAGACATCTCCCCCCTGAAAATCTCATAACCGAGTTTGATTTAATGTTTTTCTTCCTTTTGGGCACAGGGTGAGACATTGACTCCATTATCCTGCAAAGATAGAAATATAGCTACCAGCACACATAAAATTGTGCACAGAGAGTTTGGCTCTGGGCTAAGCTCTTATTTTTGAGAAATGTGGACCGAGGTTCAGAGTGATCCGCTCTAGATGGAGGAATCGATAGTGACCTCTTAGGCCTTTCAAACGATGAGGTTCTGAGAGACCCAAACCAGAAACGTATTCTAGAGCTGTTTGATGTTTGAGCATCGGTGGAAAGAGAACAAAACAACAGCCGTGCAAACCACTAACAGGGGTAAAAGGGCAGCAGAAGTCAAACATCCAAACTGTAAAGACTTTTCAAACCACCGAGTGCCTGGTCACATTTACAGCGTAATCAAACCAACAGGGTTACAGCAGTTTGTCCACTTATGAACTGTATTTAACCACAAAAACAGCAGAAAGAATCTGAGAGGAATATTTTAGTCTCACTGTTTGTTCGTGTGTAAAGAACCAGTTGGGGTTAAACTACACCGCATGGCATCCCTTCACTCCCAAATAGTCGCTAAAAACTTGGTCAACTTGATCTTTTTATCATCCATCCATCTCTGCAGCGCTCTGCTTGTTTTCTTCTTTTTTATCCTCCAAGAGATGCTCCACCTGCAGACGAGCCCTGTCTAGAGTAAGGCCGTAAGTCTAGCCTGGTGCTGACAGCCGCTGGTCTGGGTTAAATGATAACCTTGAACCAGGCCACTGTGGCACTCTTCATCTCCTCCCGGCACAGACTGCCTTATTGTCCCTCCCCCTCAAATATCCCCCTCCAGCCAATCCGAGACGGGATAAAGGCTCGGCGCACCTTTCAGCGGCTCTTTGACGACAGGGAGACAGAACCCACGCACCTGATAAGTGATACCCGTTAAGTTTTATAGGCTCTGAGCTGTGAATGAGCAGGTGTCCGAGAAATGCTTATTTATGGGAAGCCAAATGGGTCTGTTAGGGATTTTGTTCTTACCCACTAGACAATGAGCCTCAGGTATTTGCACGATGACACAGGGAGTCTTTTAAACTCCAAAAGTCATCTGCAAAGACAGGCTGCGTTGTTCTAAAAGGCTTTAGGATAAAATAAAGTACGTACTTGTAGTAGCTGGTACAGTGGGCATAAATGCGTAGCTTGTCTCGTATAACTCGCCCTTTTTGTCGCTTTTTCTTTAGTCCAGCCACCCGGACGGCTAAAACCCTCGGCCCAACCAGACGCTTGAAGACCAGGGAGAACCAGTAATCCTGTAGGGACACAACACACACACATAAACACACCCTCAACCTCTCTTTATTACAGCACAGGGGAGTTTTCTCATCAGAGGACTGCAGTATTTAAAAATATAATAGGATAAAGGTTTCTAAAACATTTATTTTTCCACTCAGAACTCTTATTTTTCTTAATTTAACCCTTTAACACCAATTATATCATATCTGATTATATTAACAATATAATTCTAATTATTATTTCATGTGTCAGGCTTTAAAGGGTTAGAAATGATTGACTCTCTTAATGTAAAATCATATAAAAAAGGATAAAAATTTAAATAGAGCTGCACAATATATCAAAAATGTATTGATGTCGCTATAAAAATGTGAAATCTAATAAATGGCAGAGCTGGGTTTATTGCGACTGATGACATCATCGCAATATTCAATAAAGTAACAATAGAAGTTCATTAATATTGCATGCTTTACCTATTATTGTGCAGTCATATTCATATGTTTTAAAAAATACATGTTGCTCCAGGCACCATCAGGTGACCTTTACTATGTTTTATGGTTACTGTAAATTTTGTTTTTTATCATAGCAGTGCAACCTGAAATTAAAACATAGCCAGAATTAAATCCAGCCTTAAAATAATTTTGGCAAATAGGCAAAGGCACAATAAATAAAATGCCCATAAATCAGCTAATCTGTGTAACAAAAAGTTGACGTTTGACATCGACTGTCCTGTGCTACGTCTCCCGTATCGCCTAACAACCCTGACCAACATGAAGCTGACGATTCCTACATGCAGCATTTTTTTTGTGCAAAATATTATCTCTCATCCTAATTGCTGTTTTCTGTTATCGTTGTTAAGCGGGCGACCATACTGAGTCCCACACTACAGACTCAACACCTCTCTGAGAGACCCAGAACAACATGTGCTCCTCAGGAAGTTCCCATGCAATCCTGCATATGGCAACATTTAAGGGCTTCTTTTTTCCACGCAGACTTTAACTTAATTTGCTGCCAAAGCATTGAAGAAGCAGAGCACAGTATAGAGCGGTATATTGTTGGCTATGGCCAGCGGGATGGATGGATGAATATATAGTCAGAGCTCTGATCTATGATAAGTACATCACGTATAAATAAACAGCCTCTTGTTTAATGTTCAGGATTTCTAAGTAAATAAAACAAAACCTACAGATAGATCAAATTTAATCTATATCTAACATCTCTGATAAAAACAGAAATTGAGCCCCCTTGTTTTATTTTTAGAAATAGCAGATCTAAAATCTTCAGTAGGACTGTTGATTGTTTTCTCATCTCGTTCTTGATGTTTGAGCTGATTTTAACTCTAAATTTAATGATCAGACTCTAAATTTGTAATATTCTTTCTGTAAAATACATTAAGAAATTGGCAATTTTTTGGCTGGAATTCACAAAAAATTAATAACGGCCGTCATAAATACACATGAGTAGATAATAGATATTTCACAGCAATCATAAAATATAGTCTATGTTTTAAAAAATGTAGAAAGGATTCATTAAAGACAAATTAATTCAAAATTTCTCCCCAAAGACTAAATCTAGGATCAACATCGCTTTAGTGAAGAAGTTTACTACCAACCTCTGGACCACAAGAAGAATAAAACAGCACAAAAAACAGAAGAAAGGACAAAAAGTGGGGGAAGTGTGGAGAAAGATGAAGTGGTTGAGTCATTTAGAGGCTGGGGGCTTTGAGGGGATTCTACCAATGGAGTCATCCTATAGGGAGAGGGGCCAGGCTATAAATTTCCCATGCGGAGGACAGGTTGGCCCTGAAGTGAATTCTCTCAGCAGGTAGGCTTGTGCAGCCCTCAGACATCCAACCATGTTAAAAGCATTGTGATCCTAGCAGGAGATCGGCATTCCCAGAGAAAGAGGAGAGAGAAAAATGAAGCCATCTTGGTTGGCTTAGTTAGGCCAAAATCAGCTGACTTTTACTAAAACAACTAATCAGACTATTAGTTTGTGAATCAAATATCAGGGGTTAAAATTAATCTTGGAATTAAATTATAAAAATGCCTTAAAAACATTGTCTTTCTAGTGGAAGAAATGATTGAATGAAGCTAAAAAAGTTACCAAAGTTTTACACAAATCATTTCTGTTTTTATATTGCTAAAAATATCCTTTTAAATAAAATCCATAATCATTTAATTAAATAAAACACAGGAATAATTAAAATTCTATACTTTTAAACTAAAGTCAACATTTGTTTCCTCTCATTTATGATACACAACTATATGTAAGCAGAGTTTTGTGTATTTCAGTTTCTATATTAGCAAATCGCAGGGAAATTTGTCCGTTTCACACAGCGTTTTAGGCTATTTCACGAACTCGACTGCGTGTCAGACTCTCAGGTTGCAGATCTCTCACCAGCCGCCCGTATCACACAGAGAAGAGCACAGTTATGATGGAGGTAGAAGGGAGCAGTGACACTGTCCTGGGCTACTGATAAAAGGCTAAAGTTACATGGCATTTCGCCCCCGCTTTCTAACCACTCATCGCCACTAAACGCCTTTCATCTCAGCTAATAGCTCCCATGGGAAAGAGCAAATAGTGCCACTCAGGCAGTGGGTCTTGTACAGGAAAGCCTGAATATGACTGCTCAAGTCACATTCTTGCTAATATGATGCATGTATTCACTCTGATCCTCGCTGAGCTGAGGAAAACTTACAGGTAAAGGGTTAAAATGCTGGTCCACGAGGTGTGTGTAGCCGTAGTCAAAGAACGAGTGACGCAGCACCACATCGACGCCCTGCACAGCAGCCACACCTAGTGTGTTCATCCACCTGGAACACATGAGAATATTAAAAAATATCAGGAAATCAGACGATACGTTTGGTTGTTAAAATTTAAAAAACAACATACAGCAGGTGGTTTTTCAGCACGGGACTTACAGAAAGCTGGCAGCGTATGTGTCGGAGAGGTTGTTGATGCCTCCTGTCCACGCTGGTCCCAAACCACCCAGCCACACCTTTTTACCCGGAGCGTGTGTGTTCACTACCTGCAGCAAGGGATGGAACAAAAGTTTCAAAAGTTCATCTGAACGATGGTGTAACTGCAACAAAAATCACAGATTATGCATGGTGCATTTTACATTTTAGTTCTACAAGCTGTGTTTTTTTTTTCATGAGGCCTGAATTTTGACAATTCAGATGCTTATTGGAGAGAAATTCACGCTGAGAACAAAATGTTTCTGCAGCTGCACGAATCACGATCAGTTTGTGCCCCAGAAATCAAACTGTGACAGAAACAACTCTGAAGGTACTGGACGGAAAGAAAAGCTCTGAGATGATCTGATGCATACAGATTAAAAACACACTGGACGTATAAAAACTAGAAGACAGATGTGTAGACTAAATGAAAACATTAAATAAGTGTATTCTTTTGCAAGATTAATATTCTTTATTTTTATCTTATATAAATCTCAGTCATGATGAATTAACGTGCACATGTCTGACACAATTCATGTGGAAACTTTTTATTTGATACATTTTTTTTTTTACAAACAAAACAGTTCTGATTGTGCCAAAAGTTATCAGTTTCTTTAAATGTCAAAATGAGATAAATAAGGAAAAACAAGTTTTCATCAATAATCAAAATTTGAAATCCCACATAAATCTACAAGGGAATCAAGAAAAGTAAGCAATGTAAACCAGGTGCAGATATAAACAATTTCACTTGGTCATTATGGAGAGCTGCAATTAGAAGCTTTATTTACATCTCATCATTAAATTAAAAAACAACAGAAACAGGTTTTAATGCATCATTTGTCATTAAGGTGTCATTTTCTGGTTTGTCCCTTTTTAAAAACTGAATAAAATAAAATGCATAAAACGTGTTTTATGGTTCAATACATTTATTTCTTTATATTTTCTTGTTAAGATTAAGTTAAAGTTGTCCTGGGAAATCATCTGATGTATTATCTGGACAATAAGCTTAAAAAAAGTAAATAAGTCTGATTTGTTTAAAGTATAAAATTGCTTTTGAATGTATCTACATCACTAAATAGTAATTATACAAAACAAATACAGAGAAAAATGAGCCAATAGAAAGTTTTAGGGCTTAAGAAGAATACCTTGGTGACTTTAGTTATCTGTTCTGTCAGCGTGTCCAGAAGACGAGTTTTTAGGAAATCCTCTGCTCTGTTTACTCTGCCGTCCATGTAATAACTGCAACGCAAATATAGAGAAACACTGTGAGAGAAACACTAATAGATTCTTTACAATGTGAAACTGTATGAGTGAGGATTTATTCTCATGTCTGCTTTAATTGATTTTACCATCTAATGTTCTTTTGAATGTTGAAAATGCAGCTGTAACTAAGACATGTTTTGGATAACCTTTTTCATAAATCTCCCTAATAACAAATGCAGAATGAACAATGTTGGTGCAATCATTAAAAAAATATTCATAGATTTCACAAAGTGCATTTAAAATCATGTGTACACACGGAACGATGTCACAAATGCAACAGCAGCGCAGCTCTCTTATCGTTTATAATATGATGCACTTTAAAGTTCATGCCATACTGGCTCAAGCTACAAACGGCACATCAATTTCTTTCATTTTGAAAGCAAAAGTTAATGTCATTTTCAATTTCCCTTCCCTGCATTATCCATCCAATTCTACCAAAATGAAAGACTGCAAAACAGAAAAACTGGAAGAGAGAACGAACATCTGTGGTGCTTTTTATTGTGTGCAAGAGAGATAAAGACATAAAGAGAAATGAAAATGAGAGATGATGCAAAGAGGCAGCGATGGGAGAAGATTTTGTTGATAGAGCCAAAGACCGGTGGAGGATCACCCCGTGGGCAGACTGAAATCCTCTCCAACATCCGCTGCTCGAGTTCAAGAATGGAAGACGGGAGAGAAACAACCGCACTCTGTAGTTCATGTTTCAGGTCAAATAAAGACACTTCAGCATCCAGCAAGAGTCATAGAAAACCTCTCTGTACAATTTATTTAAACACATTTAGCAGTTAGTGCATCATCTGTTTGTATCTTCCAGCTAGCTTAACATACTTCCATTCAAAACATAAAAATATGACCACGTGACCTCTAAACACGGAGTCTCAGTCTGTTCTGAGTGCCATCAATTTAACTCAATTCTGTGATGAGAATTCTTTACTGCATCAAAGAAGTGAGCAGCTAATGTGTAACATAAATCCAAAAGTCTGTTTCTTTATTTAGATAAATTCTAAGATACAAGATCAACTTATTTTAGGAGAAAGTAGAAAAAACTGAGCAAACTTTAGTTTATTTCCACAAGAAATTCTATGTGAACAAGAGAAATTTCATTCTATACTGAAAGAAAATGCAACTGGACTAAAAGAACAAATAAAGTTAAAAAAAAAAAACTTCAGCACCTTACAAGTCAAAGTACAGAACCTGTTTTGGAAAAAATTGGTGGAAATGATAAATGGATGGAATGAAGTGACGAGAACAGAGCAGATTTTAGTTCATGCAGGGTAAAGGAGTGTTGCAATCTCAGCTTAACCTCATTGAAATTGTCTTCGTAGCATTGGAAAGGCCTCCAGCTCCTGGCCTCAAATTGTAAACAATACAGGGATTAAGTCATACAAGTTATTTGGCTGTCCTTTCATCTCCCCAGAGAGCTCACAATAATTTTTCAGTCCAGATCCCGAGGAAAGAAATTCCACATTCACAAAAAAAAAGAGCCAAAAAATATTAGTTTGTCTTGCAAAGCCAATCAGAAATAGATGGATTTTTTACTGCATTATATACAATTACCTGTCATGTTTGTTGGTTATTTAGAGCAAAAAATGAAAGATGGATGGTTTTCTGAGGTTTTTGATCAGAACTGAAGGGACTGCATTAACAAATTAACCCCCAAAAAAACTGTTCCTTTGTTCAACCAACATTTGGTAAGACACTTATGCTGTTAACCTGACCAGAATCCTATAAAATGCAAAAGGGAACAACAGTGTGTCTGAATGCTCTCAGAGAGAGATCCACACGGTCAGCTTGTTTTACACAGCGCTCCCCGAGTGCCAGCGCCACATCAAAGACAGCTCACTAACAAAGCTATCTCACACTCCCTTAAAACAGAAATATGTTACAAGAACTGACGTGATAAAATCAGACTGGAGCAGATGGAAACAGAGGATGTGCATCACGGCCAAAAATGGAGATATAATGAAGGAAATGGTAGCTAACAGTTTAAAGAAAAAACTTCCATCTCTGTGGTGCTAACCTGCACTCAGTTGAATAGATCATGATTAATTTACCTTGCACATGTTGCAACAGTCAATGTGTTTTTGATACAAATAGGCAAGTAGAATGGAGAGAAGATCCTTTATGTGCTTGTTATCATATCAATCACTCATTACATTACATTTATAGGATGTGCACTTTTTAAGGTACATAAAGCTCTATGAGATCTGGTCATTCTGACAAGATTTAATCAAAAATATGGCTCTCATGTTCCCTTTTTGAACTGTATAAACTGTAAAAATTGAGTATCAAAGAGGAAATCTCTTAAATCTAATCACAGAGTTCTAAAAGATGCCTCTGGTTAGAGGATTAGCAAAACAAGTGCTTGCATTTTCAAAGCAACGGTAATTTTAGTGCACCTTTTACAATGTTAGAGTTTACTAGCAGGAGACTGCTTCACACGCAGATGTTCACACCACTAATACCCACAGCTGGAACAATTGGGCTCACATTAGGTGCTTTGCTCAGGGGCCTCTAAACAGCAACTTTTGCATAAAAGGGCAAATTTGTCTGGTTTCTTTTTCTTGCTCATATTTTTCACAGCTAGCCGTCTGATCACACAGTTTTTGACTGTATGAGATCTCTCACTGCGAAGCAACCCCCTGTAGGTCAGGCAGTCGACTGTATATACGGTCGGAGGGCCTGGGTGTAGTTAAGTGTTAGACTGAAGTGTTTGTCTAAAACCACAAATGTCAACCTTATGGCAGCGCTGGAGGAAGTGTCAAAGAATCAGCAGTCAGAGAAAACCTCAGGGGATCAGAAATGTTTGTGAAAAAGTTTTACTGTAATCTATCATGTAGCTGGTGGGATTTGACGTCATGGACCGAGTAGACGTCCTAACACTGACACTATTTATGCAAAACAAATACCACGTCTAAAAAAAGAGGAATACAGGCTGTTAAGATATCTGAACGGAAGCAAAAACAGGTTTCTACATCAGTTCTTGGACAAAACGTGGAAACATTTTCTGCATGGATGCTAACATTTGAATGCTTTTCCACCAGACCTTGAAATAATTAAACTTTTGTGCATAATTGAGGAATAAAAAAGGCAATGCAAAAACTGTAAAATGTTGATAACTTCATCTTGACATTTACCCTGCTGCATTTGCACAGTTTAATTTGCACTGTCTTGACAAAATAAGCAAATGTTCCAGAGTTTATAGAGCGATTTTTACTACAAGATTGTGTCCATTTATTTTAAGAAACTCAAAGATCATAGCCATTTGTTTTCCAGCTGTGTCTTTTGTGCAAACATCTTTTGTGGATATTATGCAATGTGGATGAAGAAACCCAGATTCATTGCGGTTTTACTGAACCATTTACCTTTGGTCTAGCGTAGTGTAGAGAGTGTCTCTGGTTTAGGGTTTCACTGATCTGAAAGGAAATAATCTAACCATTCAAGGTGAGCATGTTTGGGACTTGTGATTCACCTACAACTTTTATGAAGGAAAAATACAAATACGTGTAACTAGAAATAAACTTTTTTGGGTAAAATACAAAAAAAAAATAAATAAAAAAATCACTTGTGATGAAATGTCAGGCTCTGGATCTATGCAGATTTCCCTCTTTCCTCCAACAGAAGCTCCAACAAAAAACCTCTAATCCTCGCTGAACAAATCCAAGTCGTGTTATTGAACCTGTAAATAAAGAGGGCTGTGCTTCCTGCCTAATACGTCTGATTAAAACCAACTTCAGACAGCTGCAGTGGGGTAAAACTTAAGCTGTAGACATGTTAATGAGTGTGCTTCATTTTTGTTGGGTTAGCTTCTTTTATAGAGGTCAGAGTTTCTGTCACGCAGCCTGGTTAGACTGGAATCTGGACCTTGAGTGTAAAACGGGCTAATTGACAGAGGGAATGAGCCAGAGCATGTGGTTTGATTTTAACATTGTGGGTGGTGTTTTTCCAAGTCGCACTGACAGCCCTTCCACCTTCCGTTACTTTCAATTTCTCCTAATTAGACCTGACCTTCACCTTAATGACCGCTCGCAGTCACACTCGGTTTGTCTGAGCACACAGTGGGTGTGTCTCTTTGTACACATTTTACATATGTGTGTAAACAGATACGGGCAGAACTTGGGAGTGTGGGGAAAAGATCAAAACACTGATAGATCAGCATGCATTCCTAAAGTATGTGCAACAGACAAATGGCAGGTGGAACTCATTTAGGACACTCTTGGGCTTCTTTTCCTGTTGTTCCATTTGCAAAATAAACAAAAATCCTTCACATTATGCATCAGCTCTTCTCAGGAAACGTAGCTATAATGGTTTCTTCAGATACATAAAGGGGAGATAATGGTGCAAAGACATTTAACTAATAGTGTGTTCACGTTTAAAGGAAAGCTGCAGGACAATTCTATCTTTTGTAAGCCTAGAAGATACTAGAATAAAAAGAAAAAAGGGGTAAAATACCTACTGTTGCCACGTAACAGCATCTACAACAGAGCCAGCACCTTTCATGAATCTGAAATAAGAGAAACAGACATTTTTACAGAAAATTAATTGTTCATTTAATAAAAAACAGACACATTTTTCCAGATGTAACATCAGCACTGATATAAGACAGTATTCAGAAGTTTGTTCTGTTTGATGCTAAAAGCAATATGTCAACAAATTGCACTGTTTTGTAAAAAAATAAAATAAAATAAAAAGTACTGTATTTTAAAACAATATTGGCAATCCTAAGCCAAAGGAGTGGTGTGTTTTTTACTTAAAAGAATTATGTAAAAAAAAAATAATGTGAGCGTGAATGTTTTTTATTGAAAGTTTTATTAACATGTAATGAAAAAATTCTGACGTTATTTCATCAGAGTCGACGTCCCGTTGAGTTCAGTTTAGAAGTTTTCTCTCTGGGAAAACTGTGTTCCTTTTATTTATTTGATGTCAAATTCCACAACTCTGTCAGCATTAGGCAGAATAAATGGATCCAGATCATGTTTATGGTGCTTTATTACACTTTTCTGCAAATTTGGTGCTCCCAGTCAGAATTCATTAGAAATGAATGTGTGACATTAGATGTCTAGACTTCAATAGAAAAGTGAACACAACAGGAGAGTTCAATTAAATGATGTTTAGCTGCACAGCTCTCTTTTTTAAACAATAGAAGATTAAAAGAGTCTAATAAACAAGGGGATCTATGTGATGTGTGAGGAGTAGAAAGTTTTTTATTTGCACTGGATCTCACTATCAGGAATCAGTTAGTGCTCTGGGTTTTTATGCTGTAATAATTCAAGTATTTTAACATTTTCTGCACCACAGAGGGCGCTTCCTGCGCACAGTTACAACCTGCTACAGTGAATCTTTGAAGAAACTTAAAATTAGAAAAACATCTAATTCCATTCTGGGATTATTAACTAAATTTTTAGTTAAGTTATGGATTGATGACAGAACTGAAAAAACAAAACTGATCCTAATGTCTTCTAATGACACAAAATAAACGCTGAGAACTGCCTCTTTAAAGGGCTCATCCCATGGGCTAACATAAACAAAGCTCCTCCTGCTATCTGCCTTCCTCCATCTGAGCGTTTGCATCTGTGTGTGTGTTTCCACCTGACCCACATCGCTCCATATTTGGGGCGAACAGCACATCAGACATGCCTTAAAATGTATTTTCAAACATCACGTCACAAAAAACATAACTTTCACCACCGTGTCTTGTTTAGTCTTGCAGCGCTGATATCTGGACGTTGAGCGGTTTAGAATCGAATCCGTCTTCCCTCCTGAGAGCAGCAGAGTGCTTCGGTTGTCAAACACAAGCGTCCCCCCTCCTCGTAACAGTGTCAAACACACAAGGATCGTCGCTTGTTAAATACGACACCGGTGACCCGCGGTTTACTCCGGCTCATCCCCTCTTCCATCTCCCTGCTCCTCTCACTTCTCGTTTCCATTCACTCCGTCCCATCAGGCTGCTGCTCATCAATCAGGCTGAACCGTACAGTGCAAACACACACCTTTAATGGATGGTGTATTTGAACTGTAAGCACTCAGTGGGAACCCCCCCGCCCCCTAAGCTCCTAATGGTTTCATCCCCCGTCCCACATCCTGTGACTGAGCAACTCATATGGATGAATGGTGTGTTTTATATAATTAATATTAATGTAATAATTATACATAAAAAAAGATGATGCCAAATTCTTTATGTTGAGTTTGTACATTCAATTTCTTTAATTCAGAGTATTAAATATAACCTGCTAATTGAACTGAATGTCTTAAATCTTTTCTACAAGAGTTTAAAAAAACGACACCTTTATGTTCTGTGTTACAGGTCATCTAAAGTCAGGATGTCCAAAGTGTGACTCTAGGGCCATTTACGGCCATTCAGGTGATTCTGTGTGGCTGTTGAGACACTTTGGATATTTTTATGTGGAGGTTTTTACTAACCTGAAACCTAAAAAGGTCAAGCGAAATACAAAGTATTATTGTATTCAATTTAATTCCAGGGTATAAAGGACGACTAACCTCACATCCATTATCTATCATCAGGTGATTTATTGCCATAAACTCCATTTTTGATCATGTTACTTTAGAATGTGAAGCTTTTTTAGGGTGACCAAACATCCTCTTTTCCCCGGACATGTCCTCTCTTCATGTTCTATCTGGGGCGTCCGGGGGGGGTTTCACAGATTAATGAAAATGTCTGGGTTTTATCATTTTTCACTGGAAATAGGAGTGCACTTGAATTAACTGGTGCAAATAAAGCAGTTCGTCTTGTGTGGCGTCATCCCTCTCAGACAGAACAAACAGCGGGTCATGGTGTTTCATTTGCAATAAACTTTCAGACACTACTTTAAAAGATTTTCTCGAGGAAGTTGTTTGGGGAAGTAGCTCAGTGGCTAAGACGTTGGGATTGCAACCAGAGGATTATAGGTTTGAGTCCCACCCTGACTGGGTTACATCAGGTAAGTTTTGTAATTGACAACACTTCATTACATTACTGCAGATAAACACTTTTTATATGTTTGTGTTAATATTTTGACTAAAAAGCACACGTGTGCACACTATTCACAAAATTTGACTAAAAACAGCAAGGGTTACTAAAAAAACGACCCATTTTCAGTTTTTTGTTTGTACATTTTTTTTCTCAAGACCAAGAATCTAAATTCACAATAAAATATATATTATTTGCATTATTTTTTATTATTTAAAAACAAAATTAAATTTCAACTTTGTGATTTTGGAAGTCTAAAACTGTTTATCTGATCCAAATGCTACAGTTAAAGTAAACATCGTCAGGAAAAATTCACCAAAACATTTATGGGATAAATGCTGTTGTGATGGTAAAGGACATATTTACAGTGACTTTACAATTATATTAAGTTTTCCCCAACAAATAATTGGATCTTCAGGACCTTTGGAAGTCCTTTACTTTATAAAAAAGTACTTATAAGTAGAAATGTATAAAATTTCAAAACTCATAAAAGTTTTTTAAAAAGTAACCAAATGCTATTTTTACTGCAGAAGATAAAAATGCACTGAAATAATATGATTATTCCATTATCTTGTAACAAGAAAGTATAATATCAACTGAAATCTGCTAAAAATATAGTAAAGTAAAAGTATTGCTAACTTATAAAAACAGAGGGGACATAAATCCTTGTGTGTGACTGTTCTGCTTCTTGCTTTAAGAGGTGTGACTCCGATGAGTGTCGCTGCAGTCCCACATCAAGGCTTAAGACGGTTCTTTTAAACAAGCAACCAGAGTTAAACCAAAGCTGCTGCAGCTTCTGGCTGAAATCAGCAGGTGGGATACGGTGCCGACACGTCATCCATCAGATGACACGTTATTTAGGCTGACATGGTAAAAGTGGAGCTAAGACACTGAAACCCACAGCGTGGACGTTCATAAACACTGAGCCCTGTTGCTATGTGTGTGTAAATGTGTGCATAAAACCAAGCAAATCTCTATAAAGTCTCAAACACTTTCCACTGCTGTTTTATTTTTTTATGGTTAAGCCTAAAAAGGAGTGGAATCCGGTCCAGTCATTGTTGAACTCACCCATCCAGAAGCAGGATGGCGTTCTTCCGGGGTCGTCCGGCGTTGGGGCCAAAGAGGTGAGCTCGATGGTAGTAGCGTACGGACTGCAGGAGGGTCCGGAGTTTGGTGTAATCCTGAGCCAACTGGGTGCTATTGACCGCACGACCCACCAGGCTGCGGTAGGCATTTGGTTCTGGTAAGAAGAGATGCAACATAATGAGCTAAAGAAGTAGTTTACTCAAGTAACAGCTGAGAGGGGACAGAGAGAATCGGTGCTGTAGTCAGATCTGGTTATCTTAGAGAGTATCCAACTGTGGGATAATTGGGCAATTCTCTGTAATATGGACGGATGGACTCCGTGTCAGGGGAATGGTCCAAACACACAGGGTGGCCTTCAGATCCATTAAGACAAAACGAAGGAAACGCTTTGTCCAGTTTAATCACTCAAAGAATATCCCTTTACCTTTCATCCAAGTTCTATCAAACCTCTTGTGAGAAACGTAATCAATTATTCAATGTTTTCTGAATCAAAAATGAAAGAGAAAGAGAGAAAACGACTGGAATTTTGGGGGGAGATTCGTGGAAAACTCTTCTCCTAACTTATAGGCTGATAGCACAACTTTACATCTTCAGATTTTTATTCATTCTGCTTCGTGACAGGGGCCCCGCACACAGAGCCAGAGCCCCTCAAAGTATTTTCAGCAACCAGAAGACCAAGGAGTCTGCAGCAGATGGTATGACTCCCAGAGAGCTCTGACCTCAACATCATGGAGTCAGTCTGAGATTACATCGAGAGACAGAAGCAACTCAGAAAGGCTGAAGACCCAGCGTGGACGTGATGTGCTGAATCTTTTCTGTACTGCATAAGTTAACTGAGAAGATTTTTTAGCATCCTCTTATTTTTACTGTTTAAAACATTCTGCAAAGTGCTGAAGATGCAATAAAAGAGGAGAAGAGTTCATAGAAATGTTACAAAAAGGTATCAAAAAGCAGATAAGGTGCAAGAAAGAGGAAGCTTGTCAAACATTTGTGAAAATTACAGTGAGCTCAGTAGATGAGGAAGAGAAAACACTCAAAAACCTACTTTTGACTAGTCTATCCTAATAAATGACTACTGACAGGGCAGCATGTGGAACACTGCTGTACTGACCGTTGCCCAGTTCCCAGGAGACGTTGTACTTCTTGCCAGCGCTGTACTTCAGGAGGCTCAGCGTGGAGGAGGTGTTCCAGGAGTTGTCGGGGTTTCTGTGCAGCGCGTTGAGCCCCAGGATCAGGTGCAGACCAGCACAGTCGGCAAAGTTGTACAGTTTGTCTAAAGACCTGGCTGGGAGAAACCCACAAAGCAGTTGTAACTTTGATTCTTTTGGATTCACATGACCATACGATCATGATGGAAACCATGTGGATCTCATGGAAACAATGATTCTTGTACCTTCTCGTGTATTCGGGTCATAATTGACACCAGTTTTCTCTTCCTGACATTTGAGTAAATGTAATCTTAAAGTTATGGACTCCAAAATGTAGAAAAATAAGTAAAATTTGATAAAAGAGTCAAGGTTATAACTAGTTGACTGATTAATAATATGATTTTATTGTTTTATAATATGTTTTTGTAAACAATTAAACATAAAACAAGGATGTGTCTGCCACTGTTCATACTTATCACCATAAAGTTAGTAGAATAAAAAAGAAAAGCATAAAATTGAACTCTAATTTATGACTTAATGCACGTTTGAGACATAAACAGCCTAAAAGTCCCTAACTAACCACCTACTATAGATATTTATGTTAGGTATCCATCAGAAAAGAAACTCTTTGCTCTTTTTCTTCCTTTTGTGACTAACAGGAGTTTCTTCCTCAGTGAGAATCCAGTCGGCTGATTTTCCCATCATGGACTCCTGTGGTGTTGTGCCTCACAAAGCATCAAACTGTTATGTTCTGCAGCTGACTGCTCACTCATACTAATGTCTGTTCTCCCCATCAGAACCCCCCACCACCCCCATCAGGTCAGGATAAAGGCCGACCACAGATGTCGACGTATTATGTGAGCGTACCAAAGGTATTTGTTTAGATTTCAAGGTGTGACTGAGAGCTTCTTTTGGATATCTTCAGATTTAGTTTTGAAATTTAATCTGTTTGGAGTCATTCCATTAACGTAAATATTGCCCTGAACTGCGACCCTTACTTCCTAGGTTCAACAGGAACCAGATGAAGACTGGTATGATTTGGTTCCTGCAAAAAAAAAATAAAAACAACTCCTAAACTCTGGACTTGAGACCAGCTGAGCTTGCCAAACAATAGCTGCTTTAAATATGGATTGACGACCAAAGCAGAGAAGGCTCGGGTGCATTTGAGGTTAGTTTTCTGGATCAGTGTTAAACAGCTGAAAAGAGCAAATTTAAATCTAATATTAAAACAAAAATTAACAAAAAGTCTGACCTTAAAACAAGAACATACTCTAAACATTGCCCACTTTTTTTGCAGCATTTACTCTAAGTTCCCCGCTGAACCCTGGTTATGCACAACTCAGAGACTCCAGTATGTTTATTGGACCTGGCATTAATCATCTATAAGTAGGACAAAACTAAAAAAATGGAGAGGTAAACAACATGCCAGCAGCAACAACGGTCTGCACACGGCACTGTTCTCCTGCATTCTTCTCCTGAGCAAACTGTCTGTTCTCCATCTCATTAATAACCAACAATAATGTTATTATCATAACCGCTATTACCGTAACTCCTTCCCTCTGTGGTTAAATCAGAGTGGTGTCTGTTTGCAGGAGCACAGTTGAGGTCAGCAGGACAGAGAAAGTAGCGCCAGATGTGGCTGTCAGGATGAGTGATTCCAGGCCTTTCCTCACCTGAGATCTGAGCAGAAGGCAACCAGCCTTGTTGCAAGACACAGGGAGCAGGCCTGCACACACTACCAAGGCATCATGGGATGCAAAAAAATAAAAAATAAATTCTGTCTGCAGAGATTAGAGCATTGTATTCTGAATAAACCTGTATTAATGCATGTGTGATGCTAGAAATAAAAAGTATAGAGATAAATAGTGAACTTTCTGCTTTTGGACATCATTCTCTCAAATGGGAGCAGTTCAAACTTCTTTACAGCAAACATGCAGGTAGATATTCTGTCTAAATGAAATTACTTTATATAAAAAAATCCTACTTTGCAAGCTTGTTCAAATTTGGCCTTGACGTTTCTTAATTACACCAGAATAAAGGCCTGTCTGAGAGGTCAGACTTTACTGTACTAACTCAAGCTTCCCTTTCATCTTACAAAACAGTACAGCCAAAAACAAGCAGAAGAAACCAAGAAATCTTTGTGTATACGTGTGCGTATATACATGTGTGTGTGTGCGCATCTGTTAGCGTGCCATTGTGTGTTTGTGTGTAGCGGAAAGAGTGGGGTCTGGATATTGTCAAGCTGTCTATCTGATAGAAAAGCCAGTTCTGTGAAGCAGAGAGGCCGCAGCATCAGTCAGCGCTATGCCTCATTTCTGGAGCTCTGCTTGTTCCCTCAAACTCTGAGGCACACTTACACCTACGGACGCTGGCTCTGCATGCACGCACATATGCAGCGTATGCTGGTTTACTTGCCACCCACGTAAAGCAGGTACCCATTTTTACATTTCAAATGAAACTCATCTTGTTGTAGTTGATACTTCACAAATCAGTGGTTTCTCAGAGTCAGAGTCTGACCTTGTCCTTTGACTTCTTGATAGCAGGAGAGTTCATCACAGCCAGGGATTTGTTTGTCGACTATGACGGAAATGAAGATGAACACTTGTGATTCCTTCATCTCTAAATTGTGAATTAAATTCCTATCAACTCTTTCGCAAGTCGGTGAATAAAAGATGCAGCACAGACTTTCATCTGCTTTGCAGCTCCCTGTTTGACAGTTTGCTAACTCTGAACTGCAGTTTGCACGTGACGTTTGATTCAGGAAGCTGCATCTGCTTGATGGTTTCATTGTAAAAAGTGGTGTCTGCAGGGAACTATGCTTTAAACAAAAATGCATCAAACTATGGTGCACGTTTTTTCTATATTTCTTTATAATGCTTTTAACACAATGACATATCAAACAGAAACTTATTTGAATTTAAACCTTTGACTGACCACTCGCATAATCAGTTTATAAGAATTTATTCACTTTTAGCATGATTTTTTGAGGTTGTATTTTAAAGATTTACTCTTGTATTTTTCCAACCCTGTGCATAACATCTGCTTGCGTGTGAACGTTATTCAAAAGGAAGAATTTCAAATTCAAATTTACATGATTTGTGAAAACAATTCTTATTTTGATCCTCAAAATTACATTTTAGAATTGCTAATAAATTCCTACTTTCTCCTTATTTTTGCCTTTGGAGACAGAAAGGCATAGCAAATGTTTTTTGTTTAGTTCCTGGTTTACTTCGATGTGAAAATACAATGTACTGCAGCCAGACAATCATGGAAAATGTTGATTTAGATATGAAAGTCTACAACTGGAGAATGCAAGCACACACAAACGCTCTGGTTTGTTTTACAGGAACAATCAAAACTGATTCTATGGGATAAAAGTGTGGACGAGGAAGAAGGCAGTTGTTCCTGTTTGTATAGATGCAATGTGCCATTCTTCATCTAAAAACCACATGCGGCGCATTCAGGCAAAGGAAAACTGCAGATTTATTTAACGGTTTTATCATTCATAAAACAAAATCATTCACTATGAATCAAACAAAATGTACATGATATCACTTCCTGGGATGCTTGTACTTTTTTCTGTCAACTGTAGCATCTCAGGTTGCACCACCTTGAAGTGTGCAGTGAAACACACACGCTAAATCTGCATGGTAAGCTCAGTGGAAGATATAGCCATTCAGGGTGTTCATTAATCACGGTGCCGTTGCAGGACTGGGTACAAAAGCTGATGACAGTGTTTAGGGTTTTACCAGATGGATGAAAAGTAATCCAACATTTTATTAAACACACACCACGTACTGACAACAGGGACGAGGAGTCAGAGAAGATTTTAAAATAAACTGACAAATATCCAGGAAAACCCGAGCGCAGCACATTTTTCATCAGCGACTCCATTACGGTTTCAGTCCTTTCTCTGTACCCGCTCCAGTGGTGCATCCAGCAACTCTCTGCCTTCTGTTTCTCATTGGACCATTTCCACTGCTAACTAGATTCTTTGGCGGCTGCAGAGCAAGACTTATTGTGACTGAGGCAAGGTCATCTCAAGACTGACGTTTTCAATTTGCAGTTCTTTCAGCAGATAGTCACAAAAGGTTTATGAAGAGCTGTCAATGCAGTTTGATCCTTCATCCGCATCGGACCAAACCAGACCAATATGCTGTTACGACGGCTGTGCAGACTTATTAAACGCGGTGTTTATGCTAGGTTAACATGGCGGAGCTGCGGCTCATCCTGACGTTGACTTGACACTTCGTGTTAGGGTTGCGCGGAGGAAGAAATGTGGTTCCAATAAAGTGCAAGTCTGTGCTGCTCTACCAGTGTGTTATACAGAACCCGATGCGTACATGTTTACACACACACATACACACACACACATCTCCACATGGACTCTTCTTTCATACAGAGTGGCTCCAAATCCAGCAAAACCATTCAGGTCAAACCACTTTTGTATTGTTGAAGAATGCAAGATATGTGGTGGGCACCTGTTTTCAATTCTGTTAGTAGAGGGGGACCAGTGCATGTGTGTGTGTGTGCGTGTAAACCAGAATGTGAGAGAGGGATTACCTCAATCTGTGAATTTGCTACGACTAGACTTGCGTGTGGCCCCCTTCTGTGAACCCTGTGCAAGGAGATGCAGAGCAAGTCGACAGCGCTGGTGAGTAAGATGAGTGGTATGTTAACATGCGCCGCTCTCGATGTAAAGGACAACCGCTCAGCGCTGCTGCGTGTGTACGCGCGCTCCCGCCCAGACAACGGGCCGCAGACAACAAATCAAAGACAAGAAGTGGACGGAATAACATCAACTGTCTTTTACTGGTTTGGGACGCTGTAACTCAAACCATTTGTTGGGGTAGAAGGGTGTGAGTGGTTTTCACATCTGTTTGGCAATAGTCGCTGTCTATCACTCCCCTAACGAGAAAAGCACGCTTTTTGGATACTAATGACCTCAATGTGTTTGGCTTGTAAAGAAACAAGGTGTGCTGAGGTATTCTGTTTCCCATGAGACAAACATCACCATGGATGGCCTTCCGCTTTTTTTCTTTTTGCACCATCTACCAACAATTAAACACAACCAAACGATTTATCAGCCTGTACCTTGAGTCAGAAGTGTTAATGGATAATTATAACTGTCACTAGCTGTAGCTGCTTAGCTGTCTGCAGCCTGTTCCACAATGCAAAACCAAATAATTCAACCGTTTTCTTAAATCATAAAGAAACAACTTTAGTACTGATATTATGCTCTGATGCTGCTGCATTATTAGAATGAAATAACACTGAACTGCTCTCTAAACATCAAAGTACCTGAACCCATGGTCCAGGAAACAAGTTTGACTGTTGAGTTGGCTGCTGCTACTTAAGGCTGCTTTATAATAGAAAAAAAATTCATAATTACAATTATTTAGTCACTACTGAATCATGATTATTTAAGTTGATTACTCGTTGAGTTAGAAAACACACCAGCAACTGAGCAACAAGTGCATATCTATTTAGGAAAATATGCATATGGATAAAACTGTTGGTACTCTTCTGTTAATGAGAGAAACACTCATTAAAGAACCTGAAATCATTTAGAACTGACAAAATAATGACTTAAAATTAACTGACTAACCAAAATCAGACGTCATTTTTGAACAAAATAGTTAAATATTTGTAAAACTGTGTCCTTTAATTAGCATTACAGGTGTCTTCAGAGTAGCAGTCAGTCAAGATGACAGTGCTGTTTGGTATCAGGGACCCCTCCCTGGATGTGGCTGCAAGAGGGAAATTATTTGATAAACAAAATAAAAGCAAGTTACAAAGAGGAATGTGATAATAATAAGTGCTTTTATGTCAATTCTCCAACTGTCTAGGCCAGATATTTAAGATACAACATCAGCTATAACAAAAATTTATTATAGAAACAATTATTTATGTTAGTTTAAAAATAATTTTCTTTAAATTTTCTGCATTTTTCTGGTGCAGAAAACAATGTCTGAAGATTGATCTCCTATGTGGGTGTGATTGTGTTTTATAATTGTTGTAGGAATAAATTAATGTATGATGTATTTAGAGGTAGTAACAGTTAACTATAAACACATTAATTATTTAAACAATAAAAGCAGATGGATCTGGTGAGGATTTGCTGCTAAAAACAGATTTTTTTTTAAAATCACTTATTTATTTTTCCTTTTGATTCAAAGATTTAGAAAACACAACGTTATTATCCCAACACAAAGAGGATGTGTGGTCTTTGTAAAATAAGTTCAACATTTCCTTCAACAACTGTGGGGCAAAAGAGTGTGTTTAGGTTCACTTCTTTTATGGGATTTAATAGACTCAAGGCCTGGAACTAGTCAGAACCAGAGGCACGTTTATTGGTCAAATATGGTAATGCACTGAAGAACCTCAGCTTAGCTGTGTATCAATACAATCATTTATATATTGTATGCAAAATTTAGATTAGACATTTAGGTGCAAAAAGATGTGCAATAAAAAAATCTGAGCAAATGTGTCTCCAAACTGATGGGCTCTGCAGCACCTGCTGGAAAGATCTAGTTGTATTTGTGTTAGGGTGTAAGGGATTATCCACACAAGTCCTGGAGGAAGTTTTTTCAGCTCTTTCTGGCAAAGATTCAAGAAGGGACTCGTTAGTAGGTCATCTCCTTTCTATACAGCCTTTGGTTTTTCTAGGTGGATTTCCCCCCACAGGAACTAGGGGGCCGTTCCAGAGAGATATAAACATTTTGTGTGTAGTCCAACCACAGACATTCCCCTCATAGGATTTCTTTCAAGTCCAGTCCCTTAGGAAAAACCTCCAGGGTATGGTGCTTCTGATCAACTCCGTAACACTAAAGGCAGAACTCAATGTTGATTTAATGAACAAATGCTACTTTTGGAGCTCATCTCGTCTAATTACTGCCAGAAACCTATTGCTTGTTTTTACGCTGCAGTTAAAAGATTTGGGTGTGAGCGTCATACCTGACATTTTTACGACCAGAGATTAGTAGCACTGTGACCTCTAAAGAGCTCAGCTGCAAAGCTTCACCTTTTATCCGTTTATCCATCATGTCTCACACCTCTGCATTTGCTGTAATTGTATATGGAATGCCCTGTAATTGCAAAGAAACAAGACTCCTCCTAACAGATATGGTGAAAAAGGAGACTAACCCCGGGCTGTGCAACCCCTGAACCATCAAAGAGTTTACACTTAAAACAATCTCTGCAGCTCTTTGTACAAAACACCTGCTGAAGCTACCAACAGTGTAGATTAGTGATCGCTCAAGCTTTCCACTTTTAACACCTTCAAATTCATCTTGTCCAAAAATGACAAGACTTGCAAATCATGGGCAGGCAGAGCGTTTGTTTTCGGTATGAAGGACATCTGCTACATTTGCAGTTCAAGGCAGGTATCTTTGATCCCATGGCCGTATGATAAATGAGGCTTATGAAGACCAGATCCCGAGCAGGGCGGCAATGCAAACACACAGGATCCCAGACTCCCTCTCACTGCTGGAGTAATCACCGTAATCACAGCAATCATCGTCCGCTCTCAAACTATATCCACACATATTACTTATGCTTCAGTGAAACTGAAGGTCTGTCTTCAGCTGAGTAGACAGAGCCAGATTAAACAGTCACAGAATCACAATCCCCCAATACAGCCGTTTGAAAGATAATTAAACATTTAAAATCTGATGTTCTGGGGAAAATTTTGAAATCTTTAACATTGATGATACTTACAGTTTCCAATGCTAATATTTTGACTAATAATGATCATAATTATGTCTACCGGTAATATATTGAATGATAATGGAACAATTTACTAATGCTTTCAGAATTATTGTACAATAAAACCTTTACAGATACTATTGATTTTTTGCTAGGACAAGAAGTATCATACAGGGTTACAGGGTGCAAAATTATTCTTTCTATGTCTCTTAATGTCACTAAATGTTTTTTATTGCAAGATTAAGTTCAAGTCTAAAAAACATCAGACCCCCTTTTGGCCTTCAGGACTGTCTTAATCCCTAATGTCATCGATTCAACAAAGTGTTGGAAACTTTCTGGTCCATAATGACATGACGGCATCACATCCACGATGCAAATATCCCAGTCATCACATCCCACTGGTTCTGGACTGGATTGAGATCTGGTGACTGTGGAGGTCACTGGAGTCCAGAGAACTCAGTGTCATGTTCAGGAAACCAGTTTGGGATGATCTTCTCATCAGTCTTGTTTGACCAAAGTGGATGAGTTACTGATTTTGTCCCTAAGTCACCTTAAAGCCTTTCTACATGTCATCGATGTGATTTATCTAAATTAGGACATGTTGATCTTTCATGCAAGTGGGAATTTGATTTGTTTTATTATTATGTTTTAGCCAATTAGTCTGTTTAGACTTGATTTTTGGGGTTTAGAAAAATGGTACCCATATTTGCCTTGCGGTATTGTTTT
The DNA here is from genome assembly GCA_006937965.1 of Callopanchax toddi. Taxonomy (NCBI): domain Eukaryota; kingdom Metazoa; phylum Chordata; class Actinopteri; order Cyprinodontiformes; family Nothobranchiidae; genus Callopanchax; species Callopanchax toddi. The sequence continues at coordinate 1,081,163 of SSNR01000024.1, forward strand.
CAACTCATGCTTTAAACCAGATTGTAAGCTAAAGTGTTAGAAATTAATTACAATCAAATGCCATTTGGTTTATGCAGAAAACCTCAAAATACCCTGTTTGATTAAATGAACTCATCCATCAGAGTGAATACTTTAACATTTATGTTATTATTTAGATTACATGTGCACTATTTAGACAGAGTGGCTTGAGGGCTGCAGTCTAACAGCACCAGTTTATGGGGTTTTAAGAGTTCATGCTCACACTGTCTAAAACATTACAAACCTGAAAGGGCCAGATGAATGTTGATGAAGGTGCCAGCGGGCCGGGGGTGGGGGTGGGGGTGGGGGTGGGTTGGAGCAGGGCTGAGCTGTACTGATATAATTTTGCTGCTGTGAAATCAGTATTCTGCCATTTTTCTGCATTTTAATTTGACTAAAAACATTATTATAATGCACTGAATAATCAGCTAATGTTCAATTGTTTTGTTCTAAGAAAATGTAATTTACTTGAATGCAACCTGTTGCTATGACAATGGAAGCAGACAGTGCGTGTGTCTGTCTGGGAGAGAGAGAGTTCTCTAAAAAGGAATCAGGATGCACTGCACTCTGACACTCAGGTAACGGTGCTGCACGGAGGAGATCGACTGACAATGGTCAGAAGGCAGAATGCTGCAAAAAAAAGCATGCAAAATTGCACTAAAAAAATCTGCGAAACTGCAAGTCCACGAATGGTGAACTACGAAAGAGCGAGGGACCACTTTACATGTATTTATTTATTTTGGGGATGCTCCGATCCTGTTTTTTGCTGCAGATACAATTCACCAAGTGTGCAGGTTACCGATACTGATCACCGATACCGATCACATGGATTGGATGTAAATTTCACATTGTAGTAATGATGAGGGCTAAAGGTTGATCTGTTAAAAATGAACCATAAATCACATTCATTTGGACAAAAACGTGTTTTTACTGACTTTTTCAAGAGAAAAAATACAAAAACTTGCAGGCACAATGTAGACATCCACCCATCCACATAGAAATAGACTGTATATAAATATATATATTTAAATACTTTAACATATATTCTCTGTGCAAAAGATCCACATTTATTAGTTTGTGGTTGAAATAACGTTTTGAGAAAAATCATGTTCTTTTTCTACTGCTATTCGGACACAGAAAAGTCAGCATTGTTTTGACACTCTGGTCCATTTTTTGCCCAGAAAGAACAAACTTATTACTGACAATGGTCCGGATCATTGCTTAAGAGTCTACCTGCGCTGTCTGCTCTCAGCTCCTCCTTCCCTGCACCTGTCTGATCCTCTCCACCTGCTCCATGGAGTGCTGAATCATCTCAGCTTCCCACTGGGGGGTCTTGTGTGGCATGCCTGCAGCTGCAGCGACAGCAACACTCTTGTGCACACTCTGTGATTGACATCTGGAAGTAGGCGGATGTCTATGTCTATGTCTATGTCTATTGGCTAATGCTGACCAGCGTTCCATTCTAATTGCATGAAGTGGGGTGGGCTTAGCAAAAAAAAAAGAAGACATATTGTCTTACCTTATACAGGGTCAGACTATAACAGATTGCAGTTTTAATGTTAAGCAGCAAACCAGCTTTGGCACATCCTTTTTATTTTTTTTAACATTTTTAATAGGCTCTTCAACTCTTCATCACCTTTGGCCATCAGTGTAATGTCATCAGCATATTGCAAGTTGTTGAATAACCCAAGCTAACCCTAACTATGGGATTTATTAGAAAGGAAAGTCTGAGGCCTAGTCATAAAAGTATGGATGGAAACTAGAAGCTGGTTCCACAAAAGAGGAGCCTGAGAACTAAAGGCTCTACCATGCATTCTACATTTAGAAACTCTGGGAACCAGAAATAAACCTTCAGTCTGAGATACAAACTATTACTCATGAACTACGTGTGATCACTGTAGGGACAATAAATGCTGTTTAAATATGTCTATGCTTGAAAAAATGTCAGAACTTGATTTATTTGGTCATTTATTATTGTTATGAAAAATTTCAATTTTATTTTACTGTAGCACTGCATCTCACACACACACAAAAATATACACAGACCCACATGCATAACGTCTCCTTGTTAATATGCACACGTTGTACCAATAAATGGGATCTTACACAGGAGGAAGACTTTCTGAATTATGCTGTTACCAACTAACTCTTTTTGTGGCTTTCCAGACAATCTTAGTTTTTTTCTTTTTAAATAAAGTACCCAACAAAACTTTCTGAACAAACCACAGTTTCTTTGTGAGGGAGTGTGTTGCACTGTCTCCCACCCCCCATTACGGCCGCAGGCAGTGAGGGGAAATAGGGCACTGTTGTTTGCATTACATTACTGTAATGATCAGAGTCTTGAGTAAGCTCTACATTTAGGGGAGCTAATTTAACTTGATGTGGCAGCGCACATGTCAGTCTGTTCCAAGTTGTAGAAAAGACAGCAGCTCTGCAGTTTACAGGCTGCGAAGACGAGTGAGAAGTCAATTTCTTATTAAATATTTAAGTACAGACCATAAATATGAGCAAACAGCTGCTGATGCATGCTTCAAGGTTTACTACAACTGACCACCACAAAATAACAACCCTAATAAAGAGCTTTTTGATCCGTTTGTATTGGCATCAGAAAACACTGAAATTCAACTGTCATCACCGATTTGGAACTCTAAATAAAGATTATAAGTGCAGCTCTACTTTTTTGTCTAAAAATTTTCTAAAATATATAAATAAAAAGATAAAAAATTCATAGTGCATGGATAAAAATGAGGTGGAACGATTTTTTATAAATTCATAGATCACCACCAGATGTGTATTTTAATGTGTTCTGACATAAATCACTGGCACATACTTACAAAGAACACAGTTGTTTCTGATGATTAAAAAAAGAAAGCAGTTTACCAAAATTATAACAATTTAAGTTGAAAATATCTGTAGGCCTCAAGCAAAATTGAACAATAACAGGTGGTGTGTAGTGGTTGCTATCATAAAAAAAGTAACAAGGTAACACAATTTTTTTTCTTCACCAACAAGCTACACAATACTGTACAAGAAAAGAAATGTTAAAAAGGTATAAACAATATTTACCACCAAATGTTCTGAAAATTATCTCAGGGTGAGAAATATCATTTAGGATGATTTTCATTCACTTTTAGTTTTTTTTTTTTCAAAAGAAATACAGTTGATATCAGTTGTTTTTGTCATTGAAAACTTTAATAAAAGTATAGCGTTAACGCACCTTTTTTTCAAGACGATAACCAGACGCTGACAAGCTCAATCAGCTCTTTTTGCTGTCAATCATGTGAACTCAATCTCCACTTCTGAGCATCATTTTATTGTGGCGGGGTGAGTCGTTGACTTTGTTTCTTTTGTTTTACTAAAAATGCGGCGCTACGTTCAACCCATTGATGTGCTAAAGCTAAGCTAACAAGCTTCAAGTCCTGATTAGTGATTTCATTCATTAAACAGCAAGATGTCTTTGGTATTTTTATACTTATAGTGTTAGTTGAATGCTTTGTTTTTTGTAGTTTTGTCTATTTTGGATGGTTTATTAAAAAGCTTTTCCTGTTTAATGCCATAACGGTACTATGGTACTTTTGAATTGATTGATGTGAGTGATTCTAATTTCCAACTTATTGACCTAAATTACATTGATAAAGCATTAATACTTTTTTGGACTAAAATGGACTAAAATTAGACTAAAACCTTTTTGAGTTTTTGTCCACTTTAAAGGCACACTATATAACTTTTTCATATCTTTTTCTTGAGCCAGTATGTCCTAATATGACCCTTGAATCAGAATCAGCTTTATTTGACATTGAACCAGCGTCCTGGTACAACGAGATGCATTTCAGTACAACCTGACCAAGATTAGACACACAGAACATGTAGAACACATTACAGGAACAGGCAGACGCCGCCCGAGGGCGCACCCTTTTGATGCAAAGGGGGATAGATGGTAAACAAGAGGGAAGTTGCATAAGGATAAAAAAAACTTGTTTCATTTCTGTGCCCTCCTTAAGGGAGTTTCAGTGACTTGAAGCAGGCAAAAACTGTTTGACTCCGACACTCACAACGTTGACACATGAAGTAGGTAGGGGCGGGTGGGAGCTCTGAGCCACCCCACGAAGCCGCCACTAGAGCGCAGCCTGCAGCGAGGTCACTCTGGAGAGGGAAGAGTGTTGAGGAACGAGGAGGACGTTGAAGCTGGATGGTAAATGTATGCATATCAGTATCTTGTTGTGTCTGCAAGTGAGTGATTCCACGACCTTCCAGTGCAGCCGTGATTGTCTCTTGTATTTGTCTCGTGAAGACAAGATGGGAGGGGGGTGTAGTCGGGCTGCATTCCACACCAAGGGAGATAGAGATACTCCAGCCTAGAGGCCAGTTGTGGAAGCCAGGTTCCAGATAATAAATTAGTTTAGAGCAGGCAGAAATTAATTTGCTTTCTACCTTCTGTCCTAAGCAGTCTTCAAGATGTCCAAAACAGCTGAATAATGGGTCATATCCATCCAAGCCGAGCTGAGCATATTCCAGTTGTTAACCATACGAGTCCCAAAACTGCAGATAATTCTGCGATTCAGCTCCTGGGGCGTAGGTTATCTCCCAATTACACCCAGCAGCTCCCCAATTTATCTGACATGCCCGAGTTACATGCATTCCAATGAGAAACCCGGTTATCACAAATCCGATTCTGCAGGTTTTACGGTGAGAAACGGTGTTCCCTTCACCGTTTGAAAGAAAAATTGTAAAACATGTTTAGAGACCTCCAGATCAGATCTTTACAGGGTTCATGAAAAGTCACTCAGCCCCATCTGCTGCTTGTGTCCAGGATACCTCGTTTGAAACTTCTAAGTCTCCGATCTGGTGCCCTGAAGTCTCACAAAGTCACGTATCTTGCGAGGGTTAGGCTAATCCAAAGTGGCTAGCTGATATGCTAGCGCCGGAGTGTTTTTTGAGTTTTTTTCCGTCTCTCCCTGCTTGAACACAGCTGATTTCTTTGAATGAGTGATGAACTGCTTCAGTAGAAAGCTATGAAGGCTGAAGAGACATTTCAACAGTTAGATTTAGGTGTTTCTGAGCAAAGACAATGCTAAAGTTTTTACGACAGTGACTTAAAACGGACACTAGGGGGAGCTAAAAACAAATCAAAACTGCATAGTGTGCCTTTAACTGGACTAAAATTATCACACATAGACAAGACTAAAATGTGACTAAAACTAATCAGCATTTCAGTCCAAAAGACTAAGATTTAAACCAAAAGGGCTGATAAAAACAACACTGGTTGATACGATTTGTCTTTTTAAGACAGTTTTTTCCAATCCATTTTTACATTCTAAAACTTGAGTCAGCACAACATATTTAATTTGCCTCAAAGACTCTGTAACTATGAATATAAAATGAATTAATTAAGCAGCTAATTTAAATCATAGCTTCCCTTCTGGTTTATTAAACTGTGTAGATTGCAATGCATTTTTATTGTGCTTCAACTTAGTGAAGAAAAACTAAAAAGAGTCAAATTTTTAGGGTTGCTGTATTGGATCATCTAGGCCTGATGACCTCTAATCTAAAACAGTGGATACAATCAAATGAAACCTTCTATATGACATCATAAAATAGTTTTGATTCACTTTTGAACTCTTCCAAATAACAAATATTTTACAGGTAAATAACGAGATTTGTAATTATCGTTTTAAACCAAAGCAGGACAATAAATCTGGAATAAGAAGCAGATGATAGCTGCAGAGCGTCACTGCAGAATCAAGTGCAGACATCCCTGAAAGTTTGAGCTGCTAATGTTTGAGGCTCAGTCGAGTTCCCATGGCTTTCTGGATCTACACTGAAGATTTCTGAAACCAGTAGACTGGATGGACCAAGTTTGCAGGGCCAGGTTTGTGTTCAGAGTGGAGATGCTGGCTCAGAACCAGAGTTTCGTCCTCTGCCAGGGGAAAGACCAGGCTGAGCCAAAGCCAGCCAAACATCTGCTCCTGGTTAGAGGTGTTGGCCCCTGCCACTCACAGCAAAGGTTCAGAGAAAGATTTCACTTCGCCTCTTTTTGCCGAGGCCACTACGGGCACTCTTCTAAGCTCCTAAAGGGAATACAGGTCTGAGGAAAATACCACCGAAAATTCAATTCCGCTTTTCTCTTTCGTGCTTCCCTCGTCTGACCGAGGCTAATTTCATTACACACTTATACATTCAGAAGATCCTTTCAAAAACATGGCGCTCTTCCATGGACCAAAGTTCTTCAAAAATTAAAAAGCCACCAAGAGAAAAATGGGAAAATAAACAAATGGCTCCAATGCAGGAGACTCAGTCTTTAAGATTCAGGTTTCAACATTTGTGGAAGCGAGGACTGGGTTTCTAGTCTTGTTGCATCTAAACAAAACTTTCCACATACATTTACAAATTCATGTGATATAAATACAGCTAAATAGGACAGAGAAAAACAAACCCTGGTGGTAAATACAGAATTATAGGCACTTATAGGTCATCGGTTTGTTGATCTTTATACATATTTTACACCATCATGCAGATCCACTCAAACTGAAGCTACAAATCTGAACGATATGATGTTTCATTTGCTTTGAAAGTGTCTTTTTGACACAAAACATTCCTTTTTAGGCATATCTCTCAGTAATACAGTTTATAATCCAATCCTGGTCCTTTTGAATCACTATCCTGCATGTGTTGGATGTTTCTCTACTTTAAGATGACTGATTTGAATGAATGGGTGATTAACAGGCATCTTTAAGACACACTGAACAGCTAATTCAACCACATCAGGTGTGTTGGAGCAAAACATGAGAGAGCTATCCTCAAAGACCAGGATTGGACACCAGAGGGATTTTGGTCAGTTCATTTTCCATGTCTGCTTGTTCCCATGCAGGGTTGTGGGGAGCTGGTGCCCACCTCCAGCAGTCATACAGCAAAATGTGAAGAAAACCTGTGCAGGTCATCAGACCTGATATTAAAAAAACATATCTTGTCAATCCGAACAGGGAAGTACTGTAAGGTTTACTTCACAGACACTTCACACAGGATTCAGAACTCACTATGATGCAGAAAATTAGCCAGAAAATTGATGATCTTTGCAGGGTCCTCAAGATAAATATTTGATCACTTGTGCAGACATTAAATCTTGATCTGCAGCCTAAACTTTGAACTTAAAAATTTAAGCTAAAGAAGTAACCATTATAAAAAGTAAAAATAAGGACATTTTGGCAAAATGTAAACAAATACAAAAAGGTGCTAAAAAGAAAGGAAAGAAACCATAAGAAGAAAATAGAGGCATTAGAGATTTTCTAAATATTTATAAAATGGTGGTAACAGTGAAGCTCGAACTACTGAAGTCAACTAATATTATCTTGTCCTGGTACTCAGTATCAGTGTATCAGTACATGGTATTAGTAAGTACTCGTACTTGGTCTGGAATAACGTGGCATCAGTTCATCCCTAGATAAAAAGAGTTTTTCCAAAAACAGGTCACTGCCAGGCATTCTTAGTCTGAAAGATTTATAATACTACAAACAGAAGTTATCAAACCATGTTATGAAGCTCTAATTTCCATTTAGTAACAGATTCCCATGAATGTCAGATTAACACACTGAACTCTAAGTTCCTGCAGAACATTCTTACTGTAGAAGCGTTCGTTTATTTTTCCACCATCAGTCTTTTTGTTTTTTACAGCACGCTGACAGTTTTAAAATACATGTTGGACATAAAGTAAAAGAGTTTGAAATGTACTGTGTCACTTAGAAGAAGACAGGCAATAAAATAATTCATGTTTTTTCTCAATTGGATCCATAAACTAATAAATTAAAAGGTAGGGTTCTAATTATACCACTAACAAAATAATAAACAGAAACAGATTTTTACCCATGAGAAGGACACCATAATGATCACCGATTTAATTAAATGTTATTCCTCTAATGAGCCAATAAACTTGTTAGAGGTGAAACAATCTTTAATTGCAGCCAAACTGCTATCTGTTGTTGATCTCAGTAAAGTGAATTACAATCCTAACAACAAAACCTAAAGTAGCTTTCATATGTGTCCACCTAACATGTCTAACAAGGTTTAAATGACTATAAACAGGAATCCCTGCTTTGCAAAAATGTGGGCTCTGACTTTAAAATACAGAATACATTTAAATCAGGCCTCTCTGTCTTCAGTTTCCAACATATTCAACTACATCTAACGCTCTCCGGTAATCTGTATATTTGACAAAAAGCAGAATCTTTACGAACACAATCATAGCATGAAGCTAATTTCCTGTAAGAGTCTGTTTCAGCCACTTCCTGTAACTCTGTATGGATTCTGTTTGGATACTGGAATAGTTTGTTGTTTGGTTGCTCATTTGACAGAGTCTGCAGTGAATCATTGCTTTGGAAGGTAGTGGGGCACCTGCAGAGTTAAACCAGAGGTCCCCAAACACCAGTCCCCGGACCGGTACCAGTCTGTGGGTCATTTTGTACCGGGCCGGCAGAACGGCAGAATAAAAAATATGTAATTGATATATTGAGGGCGTCTGAAAGATCCGGCCTGGACACCGGTGTGTTACGTCACGGTATGAAGCCCACAGCCTGTGATCACCTGCTGACAAGCTGCCGAGTGCGCTGAGCTGCTCTGAAGTCCTCACTTCCCACTGTTGTTTAATGGCAAAGGAGCACTCATAAGTGTGTGTGAGTGACACACATAACAGTGCTACTATCCGCCAGCACGCCCTCCCCTCACACACCGACCGGTCCGTAGACATTGCTCAGCACAAAGCCGGTTTGTGGTGTGAAGGAGGTTGAGGACCTCAAACAATACTGTATGGTGCGTCTGTCTATTGGAAAAATACAGTATTTCATGAACTATTGTGCAAAATTTTATAACATGCTCATGCTGTACATCTGCAACTGATTCAACTTCCTTATAACTGCTTTTTAGATTTGTCAACACAGCTAATCAATGTTAGCAAACACAAAAATGGAAATTACTGAGCCGGGTCATTTCTAACACCAGTGTTGTAGTCAAGACCATCCAAATCAAGTCCAAGAACAAATAAAAAACGACTTCAAGGTCTGGATTTCTCTCAAACCAGACCTTGAAAATGTGGTCTAGAGACCCACCTTGAGACCAAGACCAATATCGAGTACTACAGCACTAACTGAGTCTTTGCTTGAAACTTCAACATTGTTACTTTGTTAGAAAATGATCTCATGAATAAAAAAAATGGAATTTTAATGGACCTGTCAGAAAGCCTTAATTGAACATGCATCTACGACTGGTGAAACTTTGAAGTCAACTCCATTTAAGATGGCCGCCATATAGCTAACAAAAATAACTATAATTCAGTCAATTTTACAGATATTGAGCAACAACTTAACAAGGGAGTTGCAGACATTCATTCACAACACACGCTAGGAGTGCTAACGAGTGAATGAGATTTTGAAAGCCTGTGTTAGATTTACAATGTCATTTTAAAAATGTGACCAAATATTGCTCCAATAATTCTCTGATCTTTGTTTAAAACTCTGACATGAAAGGAAGTGAGTGATATGCATTGCAGGACCGCAATGCATTTAATTATTTTCAATATTTGACTTTGGTTTATTGAAATATGTCAAGAAAATATGATGATGTGCAAATGGTTTTGAACATTCACATAAAAAATACACCCAATCTTTAAGAACTACATACGCAACCAATAAGTTACACCTCTGGGCTTCGGCTTCACTTCAAATCTGATGTCAGGTCAGTGAGAAGAATTCAAAGAAAAAACTGTGGGATTTCCTGGTTTAGTTTTGGCAGATTGTGAATTTGAAAGTCAAAGTCAGTCCGAGACACTGACATCTCTCTGAAAGCAATGAAAATCATTGAACTAATTTTACTTTCATGTTTTCAGCCAGTAAGACCCAGAGGGTTTCAGAGCACCTTCTTTTACACAAGATAATTAGGAAGTCGCCTCTTCAAACATCCCTCTGAGGCATGAACAACATTTCGTTTCATGTGAGGGTCAGAGGTCGTGGACAGCCAAGAGCAACACCTCTGGATCAGGTAGAGCTTTCCGGCATAACTTTTTAACAAGGAAGGACATGTTTACTTAGTCAATATGTTTTTGTTGTTGTTGATGATTTTGGTGCAGAAAGCAATGTCAGCACTTCTTGTAAATAAATATATATTTTTTATGTATTTCTTAAATGTTATATGGAGAAAAAAGGCTTTTTAAACGCAACACAACTAATGTAAAACATGCAGTCAAAAACAATGCTTTCCTGACAGAACCTTGGAGGTGTTTGTTGTGTTCTGAGGATGTTAGGAAGTCTAATACTAGTGAGGCGAACGCTTTAACAGGGCTAGGGGTATAAACTGCTAGCTGAACAAGTAAAAGCTAAGAGAAAATGAGAACATTCTTAGTGAAAATGTTTAAAGTTTTGTCCTTTCGTTCTCAGCTGCTGTTATTTCCGTCTTCTCTTTTTTTCCATGTTACTCAGTTCAGCCGTGCTCTTGTTTTCTCATTTTAAGGGCCTAGAGCTGTGCTGTGGATCTGCGACTCAGCAGGACACCGTGGAGTGATAGATGGCCTCTGACAACCAAGGTCCAACACAATCCAACCAGCCACATGCTCCAAGTAAAAAAAAAAGAAAATAAAGAATTAAAAAGGATTCACAAGTGGCCAAAAGAGAAACGGGCCAAATTCTTATGCAAGCAGGATTTTCTGAGGATGACAGAAACGCATGGAAGCTTTGACACAGTGAGAATATCGTTGTTTTAAACATCATTACACATCTGAGGTGCACTTTATACATCAGGCTTGTCTATGTTGCATCAGATCTCAGCACTAAATAAACAGCACACACCTTGATAAAGTTAAACTAGGCGGGAGACTTGCAGACGTAAGTAGAAAAGCATAATAGAATGCTGGCAGGATTGCAAATAAATCAATGGATGTTTAATGCATAAAAAAATAAAAGTTAAATCAAATTAATTAAATGCTAAAAACATCCAAAGCTCCTATAACGACTCTTCCCTGTTTTCCTGAAACACACGTGCTAAAATGCCTCAAACATTTGCGCGATACTAATGAGTGTTAAATTCCGGTGCAAGTTGTTGAGAGAAGAAACATTAGTGTAACATTCTTAAACAGCAGGTCAAATCACTTCTCCAAACAGCGGCTGCAGCTTCCTACAGCCTCTCCTCCGTCCAGCACAAAACAAATACACAGACGGAGGCACGAAAAAGACACACATGTTGCAAATCCATAAATAATAGTAAGAGTCAAATTAGTAAATAAAAAGCGTCTCGTTGGTAATGAAAAAGACATGTTTTCTCTCAGAATAACAACTTCATCTGGACTCGAACAGTGTGTATGTAAGCACACACACACACATCTTTAAAAAGAGGTACCAGCATTCCAGCTACAGACCCGTCCCATTGGTACAAACTGGCTCAAAGCAGTCAAGAACACAGTGCCATGATTTGAAATCTGACACAAAACGTATGTTTTCTACAGCTCTTAGGGAAAATGTGGAGGTTGGATGTCATGCCAAACAATCCTAAAAGAGGAAGGGCTGCTTTCAAACATTTCCCATGCATCAGGCTATTAAAATGACATTCGTTTGCAGGTTGCTGGCACTTGTCTCAGGCATATTGCGAACACATGTATTACATGTTATGTCCACCCATGATTTAAACACTAGGTATTCTTTCGAACACAGACACTTCTGGAAATGCAAAAAGCCATGTGGAAGGAGTGAAGGGAAAAGAAACGCAAGCGTTACGGCAATCAAGAGTTCGTCTCACTGAGATGACATCACTGCTGATCATTGTAAACTGACAGCTACAGAAAAGAGGAAAACGTAGAATGTTAGAAATTCTGCCAAACATACATAAAACAGAGGCTGGTGTAATTTTATATGTAGTCAGGATCTCACAGAGCTCCTTTGTCTGAAGATACTACACTGTTAGAGTGTAAAAAGCCTCCATGTGTGAAACTTTAGAGCCGTGCCACAGGGCCTAATTCTGGAGCCAAACTCTGTTCCTGTGTACATGAACACGAGTAATCTAATCACCCAAGTTATTTAAAAGATGGTTGTCATTAGAGATACACCTAAAACAAACATGGCTTTAAACACAACTGTGCAAAAAAGACGTAGGTAGGTAGGTAGGGGCACAGGGGCCATATGGAACAGGCTAAAGCACAAATTCATATTTCAGCTGTTTTCACATGTGCACTGCAACCCTGAACTTCTCTAGCTATTACACCAAAAAGAAAAAGTAAACAACAGAATCAGTCTTTACCCTCCAAGACCCCCTATATGTCTAATATCAGAGAAAAGCAAATGAGTGTTTTTGTTATTGTTTGCGTTTTCCTTCACCCTTTTTGTTGATGTTTGCATGCATACATGTAGCAGAGTCATCACTTTTCTAACATCAAAACCAAATATTTCTAATGCACACTTTAAATACTGTAAATATCATCTGCCACCTGCTAAGACCACCTTATGTTGAAAGATGATGATGTTATAACAATTTTGGTCAAATCTTGCAATATTTTATATAAATTTCATGCAATGTTTGAAGATTTCAGATGATTCTCAGAGTATATGCTGTGAATAACTCTAAGCTACCTGAAATGTTTGCTTTCTTTCTGTAAAACTGACTGAGCTGCAGCCATTTATGTGCTTCCTTGGCTAGTTGTGGTCATCTTGAATTGGATTAATTGGATTTCTGACACACACACAAATAATATTATCACCCTCTTTAGCCTTTAGGCAGAGTGGGATAATAAACTGCATTATTCCACACACAAAATACAATTTTCTTTATTTAAAAATAGCATTTAGGAAGAATTAAAAACCTCTCTTAAATAAAAATATAAAGTCCTCAATATATAAAGCACATTCATTTTTATTTTGATTAAAAAAGGGGATGGATTTTCTAACTTGTTTAATAAAAAGTACCACAACCTTTAAAGTAGGTGCTCCAAATCAGTTACATCTTTATGAATACCAACAAATTAAACAGATTACACTGATTCTAGTTCAGTGACTGTTAACAGTGTGAAACTTGGCAGGATAAAGTCACATTTATCTGAATGAAGCAATCCGCTGGAAATAAACAGGGTCCTGAAGCAGCTGCAGCCACTAAATTGATCACGCCTTATTATGTGAGAGAAAATCAAAGCACAGAAAAAAAAACTAATAAAGCCTTTCCAGCGTTGGACTAAACACGGCGTTAGGAAGCGGGTGGGTTAAATACTGGGAGGAATCACATAGCAGAACTAATAGGAACGATGGAGCACGTTTCCCTCTGCTGCAAGAAAATATGTTTTGATTTTCAAGTCAGTACACAGAAAGTTATAACTAGAAGCACTCTATAGAGACAGCTGTGCCCGTTTGTTTTGATGAAAACAGTTCTAAGCCCCTCACAGATGTTTAGTGAATTCCCAGCTCTGAGCCGGCTTCTAATGTTTGTCTTTGTGGATTTTCGACTTTGTCTTCCTCCTATTTACATAGTCATCGCGCTTTTAGTCAGGAAAAGATTTTCACTGCAGTCTTCGTTTCTCTGTTAGACAGAGCATAAATCGTCAGACTGAAATTCTAATGTGATAATTGAGCCAAAGCGGCTGTAAAATATTGATGTGCTGTAAATGAGGTGAGTTTTGTGTGTTCAACGTGTGCACGATTTCCTTCTGATTTATGTTCTTTTTTTCAAAGCATGTAGTCTAAATACACAAACCACTATCTAACAACAACATAACCATACCTACAATAACTAATAAACTCTAAGTTGCATCTTTTTGAAGAGTTTCTACAAAAATCTAAGCATGACCTTAGAATATCTGAGGACAGGCACTGCTATTTATATGCATAAATATATAGTTCATTTATGCATGAAAAAAATGACAAAACGTCCTAGATTTATTCATTTATCCTGCACCATGCTGTTAGGTATGCTAACAGTAAATTATTATAGGGGTGCCTCTAACAGGTCATGCAGCAATGATTTCACTGAGTAATGATCATTTAGCCAAATACAAAGGTTTGTTGTGAAGAGTGGTCAGAATACTATTAGATAATCTTTTAAACTACTGTGGAAACATGCATTTTTAAAATGTATTGGTTTTTGGCAATAGTTCTCTTAGCTCTTTGAAAGACTTTGAAAGGTTTTCGGTGACCTTTTGCTGCTTTTTAACTCCTTTTAGTCCCGTACCAATAGTTTTCAGAAGAATGTTTTGTGTATTTGTTAAGTCACTTAACTCTGACCTCTAAATTATTCAGGTATAACATAGCCAGTGCTGTGTCTCATGACAACAGACTTGGCAAAATACAGATTTTAAATCTCTAAACGTCGGTGCAAGCAGTTTATTAAGAGATACAGTTTATTCCTATGTATTTATTTCAATAAAAACACAGAAGATGTCATAAGTTAACAGACAGAAAGTGGCATTTTAACATCAACAAGATCTTTTAGATGAAAACTAGACAACATCTGCATCTTTTAGGTCCTGTGTCTAATCTTTGGTGAATAATTTTTTTAGTTTGTTTGTTTTGATGACTTTCTGATGCTATTTATCTGATATAGATGTTTCTGGGTCTGGATCTCCTCCTTTGACCTTCACTTGTCCATTTTCCCCATTTTTATAAGCAAACAACAAGGACAGGGCAAAAATGTCTTGCTGATGTCAGAAAAAATACCCCATTGTACCTTTAGGAGGTACAAAGTCGAGTCATTGGGGGTGGTATCCTCAAAGTACAGTTCTTGTACCTTCAAATGAGAGTACTTGTTGGTACCCTTGTAATTTGGACTGTTTAGATATCAGCGTGGTATTCCAGATCCCCAGTACAACAGGGACCTTTACAAAAGTATTAAGTTAGCCTCTATCATATATGCAGTCACCCGTTTCTTATCAAAATGCCCTGGTAGCCCAACATCTACTGTATTATGTTAATCCAGGTGACACCTGAGACAGCAGACCATCATCTAAGAACTGATGTGGCCCTGACATGGATCTGAATCCTTAACCCATTCCAAAGACAAGAGACAATACCAATCAATCAGTCCTCTGGTTCATCATTCTGTCTACACAATTGTACTTTTGATTAAATATACTTTTAACCAAAACCTTGAAAATGTGTTTTAATTTTATTTTCCCCTTAAAGGCACACTATGTAACTTTTTCATATTTTTAAATCTTTCCCTTGAGCCAGTCTGTGCTAATATGACCCTTTACAGGGTTAAAGAGAAGTCACTCAGCCCCATCTGCTGCTTGTGTCCAGAATACCTCGTTTGAAACTTCTAAATCTCCGGTCCGGTGCCCTGAAGTCTCACAAAGTCACGGATCTCACAAGGGTTAGGCTAACCCAATGTGGCTAGCTGTTATGTTAGCGCTGGAGTGTTTTTAGCTTTTTTCAATCTCTCCCTGCTTGGACACAGCTGATTTCTCTGAATGAGTGATGAACCGCTCCAGTAGAAAGCAATGAAGGCTGAGGAGACACTTCAACAGTTAGATTTAGATGTTTCTGAGCAAAAACAACGCTTACGTTTTTACAACAGTGATTTAAAACGGACACTAGGGGGTGCTAAAAACAAGCTAGAACTGCACAGTGTGCCTTTAAACACAGATGGTCTGCTGACATTGGTCCTTATCACTTAGAATATACCTTACTTCTTAGGAAAGTAATTCATCATTTCAAGCACTCAGAATAGTACACATAGTTAGTTACTTTGAGGTCCAATATTCAAATCTAGAGCATGCATAAGTCCAAGTTTTATCCTGGGGGTTAAAATGTACTTCGTCTGTGTCTTTTTGTCATTCTTCTTATGTTTCTGGATTCTGGGAATGAGTGTGTATCAGTGTTGAGGGCGAACGCTCAGGTATTAATGTCTGATGTACTCAGTAATGTTTACTTCAACCCAACAACTGAATCACACTGCAGACGTTTCTGCCACATGATACTGAGTGAGATCAGACTACAGAGCAGAGAAAGGAGAAATCCTCCACATCTCATCAGGCTCCAAACCCAAAGGCTTGATTACAAAACAAGACTTGTTTAACTTTTAAATCAGTTTTTTTAGTGACATCTCTGACAAGAATTGAGCAAAAACTGACATGTTTTTTTCTCTACTTTTAATTTACCTCATCGTAGCACCAAAATAAGGATTAATCATTGACCGTTTTTGTTTTCTTCACCCTGCTTGTTTACAAATCACAGTAAAGGAAAGTTAAAAGTAAAAGTTGTGTGTGTATGCTGCCTTTGCCAAGTATCATAGCTTGTAAACACCTCAAAGTATGTGACACTTTTAGCCTGTCCTGCACAAACTGTTCTTTAGACATTATTCACACATTTTAATGAAGTTTTAGTCAAATGATTAAAGGAATAAACTCAGGTGAAAAGTTTTAAGAAATTCCTTTGTGGATTTTTAAATGTGTTCAGATTAGAATGATTTTGTTGTCTCCTTTTTATGTTTACCTTTTTTCTTTTACAACTTGCCGATTTTAATTACCTATAAAAGATGATTTGGTGCTGCTCAGAAGAAAAGCACGCCAACAGTCCTTTAAACCAACCTCTCAGTAGTGACCTGTTCTGACTAAATCCTAAAGGTTTATCTGTTTTGTTTTCTTTAGTGATATGACCCTGACCAAAAATTAGCTGCCATTTCATTACAAACCACAGTAATAGTAGTAAACTCTTTCCTAGTGTTTTATAGCCTTCTCCTGCATTGCATACATCAGGTTTTCTGACTGTTAATGAAGCTGATCAGAGGAGCCGTTTATCTAAAACCATACACTCACCTGGCACTTTATTAGCTAAACAGGGCAGCAACTCAATGCATTTGGCATCCAGACGACTTGCAGAAGTTCAGAAACTACTGATCTAAAGGGATTTTCATCATTTTTTAAGAGAATGGTCTGAAAAAGATGAACTCATCCAGTAAAGAGTGGATGAAAATGTCTTGTTGGTGTCAAAGGAGACTGGTTCTAGAGGCTACAAAGGCAAAAGCAGCTCAATAACTCAAATTAGTCATTACAACTAAGATCACCATCTCTGAACACACAACATGTTGAATCTTGAAGACGATGCAACAGCAGACCACACCAGATCTGTCCATCCCTTTATGACCACAGTGGACTCATCTCCTTCCAGCAGGATAATGCACCATGTAACAAAAATCAGATCACCTCAAACTGGTTACTTGGACATGACAGAGTTCACTGGACTCCAGCGAGAGATCAGCTGGATGTGCAGCCAACCAATCTGCAGCAACTCTGTGATACTAGCAGGTCAATAGGAACCAAAATGTTCCCAACATCTTAAATGGCGGGCCAATTCTCTCTTCTTCAGCTGACTGGAGGGTCTTTCTGAAGAAGACAGGCATCAGTTGTACTGCTGCATCTCTGGCTTCTTTTCCTAACTCTATCCCCTCTATTGAACCAGCTCATCATATCAAATATGTATCAAAGTCACTATAGATTAAACACTTTGTTTACTACAATCAGTCGACATTTCCATGTCAAAATCCATCCATCCATCCATTTTCTGTAGCCGCTTAGTCCTCCACAGAGGGTCGCGGGGCAGCTGGTGCCTATCTCCAGCGGTCAAGGGGCGAGAGGCGGGGGACACCCTGGACAGGTCGCCAGTCCATCGCAGGGCCCATGTCAAAATACATAAGTAATACTTTGCTGATGACATCTTACGTTTAAGCCTTGCCTTGCATTTTTGTGAGAATTTTCTTCTTAATGTTTGCAAATGTTGATCAGCTGCTGCACAAAACGGAGCCACAAAAACGAAGCCTAACCCAATGCTCCGAGTTAAACAGCTTACGTAATAAAACTGGGCAGGAAACAAGTGAGAAAATTAAGGAAACTTGTTCAGCTAGAAAAAATGGAAGTCGAGAAGTTATGAAAATGACAAAGAGTCAAATAAAAAAAATTAAGACACTTATTTCAGAAAGACATGAAATGGCGTTGAGCGTGACCTTGTCGGAGATTGGAGAAATTTCTCAACTTAATTCCCAGGATGATGTGTGTGTGTGTGTGTGTGTGTGTGTGTGTGTGTGTGTGTGTGTGTGTGTGTGTGTGTGTGTGTGTGTGTTGGCCCCATTACTGATGGTTCTAACAAGCCTGGGTCAAAGGTCAGACTGTGGTGAGTGGAAAAGGATGGAGCGAGACTGTTAAAGGTTCTTTAAACACCACCTGCCATCACACACACACACACACACACGGTCGCGCGCGCGCGCACACACACACACACACTTGGCTAATTGTTACCAGACCATTTCCAAACACATCCCTAGTGCCTCTGTATCCCCGTTTCCCTCCACCGAGGACATGACAAGTCAGATTCTAGTTTACACAATACGCTCAGAATAATACTGAGACTAATTTAGAAAACATGTTTACATTTTTAATACTTTTTCAGTGTCATGATTCCCTCTGCTAAATGATTTCNTGTGTGTGTGTGTGTGTGTGTGTGTGTGTGTGTGTGTGTGTGTGTGTGTGTGTGTTGGCCCCATTACTGATGGTTCTAACAAGCCTGGGTCAAAGGTCAGACTGTGGTGAGTGGAAAAGGATGGAGCGAGACNCCCAACACAACACAGGTTAAATCTCACCAGAGACATTTAGCGTGGCACTAAAAGAGAAGAAAGCAGAAGCTGCAACATTTCCCAGACCTGTAGTTTGAATCTGTGCTTTTTTTTATTATTTTTCTTTTCTGTAAGAACACATCATGGTAAATTATGCCCTTTTGCTTAGCTGTCACACCCTTTGGCACCAAAATGTTTAATAACTATGGCAACAATTAAAAATCAGCATGTTGCATCTTTTTATCTCACAGCATCTCCTCTACTTCTAAATACAAATCATCACAGCAGGAGTCTGGAATATAAAATCCTCCACCAGGTTTTAATCTGTCTGCGTTATAATGCAAAAATGTCCAACACATGGGGAAAATATAATTTAGCTGAATTATTTTCAGCATGGCAGCAAAAGGGATTTATATCTCTAGGGTGGCCTGGGAACGCCCTGGGGTCCCACTGGAGGAGCTGGTGGAGGCTGGGGAGAGGATGGGCGTCTCTACTGAGGCTGCTGCCCCCGTAACCTGGACCCAATGAGCAGAAGGCAGCAGTAAAGCAAAGAGATTTAATTTTATTCCCCAAATGTAAAGTCTTGACGTTTAAAATGTAACTAAATGGGTCTCCAAGCAGGCGTCGTTTTTTACATTAGCATCACTGAGACCACATGCAGCTCAGTTAGTGATAAAAACCAGGGTTTATGGGAATTGTGGTCTCAGATGAGGTCTAGACAAAGATTTAGAGAACTTTTGTTCAATTAAGTAAAAATAAAGAATATTTAAATGCTAGTTTATGCTATAATATTCTAACATGTTTCTGTCATAAACTGCTTTTTGTTTAAAGGTGGAATGAGTCGCTTTATATAAATTTGTGCTGCATCTTTTGAGAAAAATTTTTAAAAAGCAACAAATCAGCTCCTCATGCAGACAGCATTATCTGTAGCTGCTAATAAACTTGGTTTATTTGTGTTCAAAATAAGTGAATTATATAGAATACATATACCAATGCAAAAGGACACCATGAAGACAAAACAGACTTTATAATAAATGTATCTTATTCTAATAAAACTGCCGCATTTATCCAACCAAAAAAGGAGAAAAATATTCTGAATTTTCTGACACCTGGTTCTATTTAATGTCATATTCAAAGCTAAAAAATTCAAACTGAAGAAGAGGAAAATTTAAAAATACTGCCTTTTCTAATGTTTACAATAAATTTAAAGTTTTGGCACCATGCTGCTTATCATTTTATTCCATTACTCCGTTTATTAACAGAAGCATCAAAGACATCCAGAGACAAGCCGCTTCAGTTTGAATCACACGGCATTATTACATGTTTCATATGTAATTCATATAAACTACAAACATTTGATTTAACAACTCAAAATGTGGAATAAGCTTCAGGTTGAGAGGTAAAACAAAGACCAGAGGTCAAAGGTCATTCTTACACATTTGTAACAGAGCATTAATAGACGACTCCTTCGCTAAACCTGTGAACCGCACACACCCTGGTTTAAATTCTTACTGTATTTGCCTTCGTTGATGAATGCAGTGTGGCTGTATTTTTACTGTTGCACTTGAGACTTTTTGAAAATACCCAGCTGATGTATGTTGCTCGTATCTCTCTTTGTCACTCATGCAGAAATGTTGCCTCGAAACGGGGGAACCGACTGAATAATATGAGCGATAAATTCACTTTGAAGTGTTTATTTTCCATAATTTATCAGCGTCTATATAAAACACTTGGCCGAATATTTCATACGTTCCTGAATCCAAAGTAAATCGGGGGTTGTGCATGTTGGACGTTTAATTGGAAGTCTGAAGATTTTGGCTCCCGTAAGTATTAATAATGTATCCTTACCAGCCATTTCTCAAGTTCAAAAATACTTTTCCACAAGCTCTTGGGTTTTCAGACTCGCTTTCTGGGTGGGTTTTTGTTTCAAAATATGAATCTTCTTCCCCACCCATCCACTCTCTGAGATGTCCTCCTTTAAATGGCTTCAGATCTGAGCTGTAGCATTTTCTTTATTACTCTCGCCAACCAAGTTTTAATTAGCAAACTGAAGCTTCATAAAACACACACAAATACTATTAATAAATCA
The DNA here is from genome assembly GCA_006937965.1 of Callopanchax toddi. Taxonomy (NCBI): domain Eukaryota; kingdom Metazoa; phylum Chordata; class Actinopteri; order Cyprinodontiformes; family Nothobranchiidae; genus Callopanchax; species Callopanchax toddi. Next base: position 1,101,825 of record SSNR01000024.1, read on the forward strand.
TTTCTGACAATTCACCACCACGCTCATGTTAAAGGACAATCCCAAAAAACAGAAGACAAATCAAATCTAGTAGGTCGCTGAAACAGGCATGAAATAACCCCCAAAATCAGGACGACAGAACATTTTATATTTATACGAGTGAAAATGTCAGTGCGCTGTTCACTAGCCTGCTGCCACAACATACTATCCATCCCCACATTCCTCCTTCAGGAATTACATTTGTCATTCTGAAAGCTGATGGTTTACACTGGCATGCCTTGAGCTTTTTATGAGTGAGCGTGCAGCGTGCATGACCCACAGAGTCCAGAGAACATGTCAGGATGTGAATCAGTGCCCCCCTCCAAAAAAAAACCCAAGATTGTGTGTTTGATCTCCTACCTGTTATTGTTATGTTGCTGTAGATGTTGGACAGCTGCTCTTTGAGCAGGACGAGCTGTGTGGTGGCAGCCTTCTCCCTCTGCAGCTCCAGCATTATGTCAGGATGGTGGGCCACCTTGCAGCCTTTCTGTTTGTCCAGAGCGATGTCACTGCGTACTATGTCTGCAGCATAGCAGGAGAAATAAATGGGAATTTGAGCAAAAAACACGTAAAACCTGTTTATTGTTGTGTATTTTTAAAAAAATGCAACGTCAGGAATGTGATGTTTGCTTCTAACATTTGTATTTTCAACTCTTTTATATTGTTTAAAACATGTTTGTTGAGAATGTGTTAAATAAAGGCTTGTCTATCACTATTTAGTTAGCTGTGACGTCTTTAAACAGAGACCGAAGCTGAAGCAGCCGGTTATAAAAATAAACCAATATTTTCCATTGCTTTAAGCTAGGTGTTCTAGCCAAACCCGACAGCAGTTTATTTGAAGATTCCCACTGTTTGTAAAAAGGCCAACTTGTAAAGAAAAAGAAACAGACGCCACGCGCTTTTCCTCTAAACTGAACGCACGCGCCGGGGCCTAATAAATGGTAAACGTCTAATCACCGTCCTCGTAGTTCTTCAGGTAGTAGTCCGGACCTGGACCTCTGAACTTGGCGAGGTTCTTCTGGTTGTTGAACTGCAGGAAGTCGGTTCGCTTTCCGCCGAAACGCAGAAAGGCTGGCGATAGGCCGCGCGCCAGGGTCACGAGCCGCTTGGAGCTGCGGACAGAACAGACACTGACGTAACCTGAGACAGAGGCCATTAGAAAACACCAAAGGAGCAGATATGAGGTTTGAGAGGTTTTTATTATCAGTATTTTAAATTTGGACGCAGAGGGAAATATCTCAATGTTCTGTGAAAAAACATTTTAATAGACTTTTAATGGATTAGTTTAGAAGTCTGAAAAAGTTTCACAAATTCTTCAAATCGTTTACTAATAATTAATAATGTTACACGTATTCTAAATTTTGCACAATAGCCGTATTAAAATAAAACAACAGGTTATGTAAAATAGGTTACATTTAAAGTGTACAAAACATCAACATTAAAATGTGTATTTATTTATTTATGGCCAGGGTACTAAATAAAACATAACATCTTTCTTTAAAAACGCATTCGTCAGTTTGCTCTTCTGTTATATAACTTTATAAATCTTGTGCAACACACGCTATTTGGTCTGAACACTGAGTATAAAGTTGTTGTTTTTAGATGATGACGTTAGAGCTCATCATCCGTGCTGGGACTGTGGCCTGGGTGGTTCCACATTAAAACACCATCAAAACAAAACTTTTCGTGAAAGAATTAGAGCTATACACAAAGACTGACGTCTTCTGGGTGAATTTAAATAATAATAGAATATTTAGTTAATTTGCTAAGATTACACGTATATTCTAATAATTTATTATTAATCAGAACAATAAAAACACCTGGTGAGGTGGACCGGAGTGGGCCTTTTGTCTGATGGGCTGGATACGCGTTAAATGAACGTGCGTTGTTGTTTTAAGTCCAGCACGTCATCATTTTAAATGGAAACCCTTTAAAGTCATCACTGATTCAAGTCTAATTAATTGATTTGACTGTTTTTTGTAGTTAAAAATAAATATAGCTGCTCGCTGCTGGATTTCTTTTTAGAGGAGACGTGCTGAATCACTTCATGACAATTTTGGCAACGTGGCTGCGTGCGTAAAAGTTAATTACAAAAACTGCTAATATAAAAGAGGAGGGAGCTCATACAGATGAATGCTGATGGAGAGTACCTCAGAAAGTCCAGCCAGCCGTCTTTGATGATTGAAGGATCCAGTTGCAGCGATAGGAAGTTGTCGTTGAGGACCCTGATCGGACTGCGGGTGTTGACATCCAGGAGGACCAGAGTCCTCCCCATGAAGCCCGGCCGCTTCCCACCAGCTGCAGGTCTCTGATACGAAGAGGGGAACGAGTAGGAGGAAGACAGCATCGACTGCACCACCAAAAGAATTAAAGATGCCAGCCACAGTGAGGAGCAGGGGGTCACGCACGGAGAGGATCTGGGCATCTTCTAGGATTTGGGAAAGTGGGGGATCAGTGTGCGTAATAGGGATTAGAGTCTGGAAGGAAAAAATAAATAAATGTTGACGCAAAGCCCAGTGGTGGTTCTTTAGTTCGGTCTCATCGATCTGGATCAGGCTTCCTGTCTAGGTTTTTTCTCACCCCCTTTGCCCCCCGCCCCTCTTCGTATTTTTGGGAACCGCTTGCAAGAGCGCACGCCCCGAGCCAGCCTTCCCGACTGAGAGAGCCAGAAACTGGGAGGAGAGGAGACAGCACCGCCCCTCTAAGGTTCTCTGAGGTATAAGACTAAGAATCTTTATTTTTAAGGTCGTTTGAGAATTAAAAACCGAGAAGTCATTTGTTTGTTCGAATCCTGAATAAATAATTGTTTTCTTATGATTTTAAAATCCATATTTTACTAAACGCAGTTTGCTTTGTTTGAACTCAATGTGTCCCCAAGTGACTTTTCTGAGTTTTTTTTTCTGACTTGCATTAATTTAAACCTGCATTCTTCATGTGGGGTAAGCAGAATAAATCTTATTGGTCAAACAGGTGTCTTATTTTGATCTAAAAATGTTCTTAAATCAAAACAAGAACTGAATTCTTACTATTTTTGTAAATAAATTGTCTTTAATTTATGTTGTTAATGATGAATCAGCAACAAAAAATATGACAGAATTAAATGAAAAAAGAAATCAGGTTCAAGTTCACCTGAAAATGTCCTCTCCAATCACACACGACAAAAAGAGTCTCAGAAACACGTTTTACGTTTTAAATTATGATTTTTTTTAATATAAAAAAAATAAAAATCACATAAGTCTCCACGCAGGCTGCGGTCGAAGTGAACAACACATAAAAAACAAGAACAGATAGGATCTGGCCAGCAGCATATTTCATGTAAAGGCCCAAGATGCTTTGACAAACTGATCGCACATTTTAGGACTCGGTGATGGCAAAAACATTCCAAACCAATTTAGGACTGAAAGATTCAACACATGGATCTCTAAATTTGTAACGTGGGTTTAAATGTTGTTAAGGCTTTGCACGGTGCGCAAACAAAGCGCAGAGTGTTGGGATTCCTCCACGGAGACGCCAGACTCTCCCCGGGCGGTCAGCGAGGAGAAGGGAGGTCAGAGAGTCTCACTGAACAGGAGAGGATTACTCAAAGGTCAAGGTTTATTGTGGTAAAACAAAAAGCTTCAAAGTTCAAAATGACTCACTAATTCATTATACAACAAAGCTCCATGCGCGTGTATTGGAAAACTAATGATTTGCCCATCATCATTTTTAAGGAAGCAGACAAAACATGTTTTTTATGGATTGCTGTCATTTGTAATTCATAAAGAAGACGAGAACAACAACACAGCCTGATCCTTTGATGGGTGGCCCACCTTTATTTTAACTTGACCTTTTTATTTTCTGTTAATTTATGAGTCCATATTTAGTTTGTAGTCAATCGAATGTGACTTGAACTATTTTACTTTGGAGGATTGTTTCCTCTAAAATAACATGAAAACAGATCTTAACGAATTTCTGAAAAAACTACTGATTCGATCTGTAAACCTCATAAGAGGTTTATGTGCCTCTTGGAGGCTGATAAAGCTTCAGTTTTGGAGGAAAACAAACTGTTTTATAGTCAATACAGACACTTTGCCACAGATCGATGCTTTACTTTAAGGTGGACTTTAACTCAAACGCATTGAACTGTGCGTCAAAAATCCAGCTTCTATATCATTTGCCTGCTAATGACTGATCGGGCTGCACGAGAAATCTTCTTTACTTCTGAAGGACACCACTGTGAAAATAAAGTTTCAAGAGACATTTAAATGTGAAGGAAGAAAATAGCAGAAGATAAACGGATCGGAGACCTGATCATTAAAGATCAACTTCAATAAGCAGACAATCAAGTTTGTTTGTTTATTTATTTTCCATACAGACCACGCGACTTGGAATTTATTTCACACGATTCTTTTTTTAAATTGTTTGTTAAATAAACTGATTTAAAATGTATCGGGTGGAAAGTTAAGGGGTAAATTATAGGCGGGTGTTTGCGCTGCGATGGGGAAAAGAAGCAGGTAAAACCAAACTAAAGTTACCAGTCTGTCCTGGTGTTTTATTGGAACTCAAAATGTGTTGTTTTTGATGGAAAAAATGCGATTATCCACAAAAATAGTTGACGGTAATTGTTGCAGAGTCTCAAAATGATAAAGTAATAAAAAAAATAATAATAAATGCAGTGTATAATAATGATCATATGGATATATTAATGTTGTTTGCCCCTTTTCTAGTGCTACTAAAAAAATACGTTTGTAACATACAACAGATGCAAAATAAATAAGTAATAATTTGATAATTATAAATATTGGAGATAGACAGTGGTGTGTTCATTTTCATATTTGGCAGTAAAATAAACTTTTTGTTTGCGTAATACGTGAACTTTACGTTTTTTGGTCAAACAAAAAACTTCCAAGCACTTGAGCTGGAATATTTCTCCAGTTTGAAGTACTACAGGAACTTTTACTCTAGTAGAAACTAGTAGGGGACAATACTGCCATCTAGTGGCTTTAAAGCAAAAGTAGATTTGGACAAGCTGTAACTACATACTACTATTCTAAAAATAGTGATTATAAAATCACACACTGAAATATTAAAAAATCCATGAATTTCCTCCTTTGGATATTTTTTATTTTACTTTTTTTTGTAAAAGTGCATTTTTTAAAAAGTTAGGTGCTGAATCATGTTAATCGCCTGGGCATCTCTTCTTTTCTATTTTTAGAAAACGACTCAAAGCAAGTCAGACATACGTCAGAGTTCGTCATCTATATTTCAGCTGCTCCTACCTCCCTTTTCTGAGTTCCCCTCCACCAGCTGCTCCATCCATCCCATCCGCACACCACGTGACCTACTTCTCCCACATCCTTCACTAGTTTATTCAGCATGATGGCTGCGGATGCTGCGGATGCTCCCTGCTGCATCCTGCATCCGCGCCAGTTCTCCCTCATCCTCCTCACCGTCACCCTCTCCTCCCTGCCGGCCCCGGCTGCAGCACTGCTCGGCGTCCGACCTGAAGACACGCAGAGCGGGGATCTGTCCGTGCAGGACGGAATACTGAGAGCGACAGAGGGGACCCGCTTCATGCTCAGGGTTTACTACTCCGCATCTCCAGTTTCCGAACATCCCAACAGCCTGAACATCAGCGGGAGACCCGACGCTGCACCTGCTCCGTGGATCGCGTTCATCGAGGAGCCAGGTGAAGCCAGCGGGGATGCGGAGAGGCGGGTTCGGTCCAGAGGAAACCCGTGTGAAGAAGAGAGCACCAGAAGCTCTGACATCGAGCTGCTGGGCTCTTTTAAGTCAACCTCAAGCCATAATTCAGTTTTGGTTGAGCTGCTCGCCAAAGACCTGCGCAGAGATGAGGCGATCAAATACTACTCCATGTGCGCGTTTGATGGAGTGAGATGGGAGCACTTGAGCACCAAAGACTTCTGGTTGGCGGTGGTTGAAAGACCTCCAGAGGCAGACGTTTGGCTGCAGGCGGGAGTTTCCGTGCTCCTACTGGGGCTGTCCGCTCTTTGCAGCGGGCTGAACATCAGCATGCTGGCTCTGGACCCCGTGGAGCTGCGGGTCCTGCAGAACAGCGGCACCGAGAAGGAGCAGAAATACGCACAAAAAATCGAGTCAGTGCGTAAACATGGAAACTACATCCTTTGCACAGTAGTCCTGGGCAACGTGCTGACCAACACATGCTTCGTGGTTTGGATGTGTCAGATTTTAGGAATGACTGCCCTCTCCACTGCCTCGTGCACTTTCGGGATATTCTTTATTGGGGAGATATTACCTCACTCCGTGGCGTCCAGGCACAGCCTCGCCATCGCCTCTAAGACCCTGTGCGCGACCCGGTTGTTGATGCTGGTGTTTTTCCCCATCGCCTACCCCGTGTCTAAAATTTTGGACATCATGTTGCACCAAGAAATCAGCAACTTTTACACCAGGGAGAAACTGATGGCCATGCTGCGCGTCACGGACCCTTATCACGACCTGGTGAAAGAGGAGCTAAACATCATCCAGGGAGCCCTGGAGCTGAGGACCAAGACAGTAGAGGACGTGCTCACCCCGCTGTCAGACTGCTACATGCTCGCCTCGGATGCCCTGCTGGACTTCTGCACCATGTCCGACATCATGCAGAGCGGCTTCACCCGCATCCCGGTCTACGAGAACGAGAGGTCCAACATCGTGGACATCCTGTTTGTCAAAGACTTGGCCTTCGTGGATCCAGACGATTGCACGCCCTTGAAAACAATTACTCAGTTTTTCAAACATCCCATGCACTGCGTGTTCAGTGACACCAAGCTGGATGTGATGCTGGATGAATTTAAGAGAGGTAACTCAGCCTTCAGTCACTGGGAGATACTGTTTTTAGTTCTTTTTTTATAATTAAACACCCCTTTAAAGTGGATGTGCACTTAAAAACACAAGTGCAGAAGTCCATGTATATCATCTCATTGGCTTAAAGTGCATCAGCCAGTAAAGCCCTTTGATCCCAGAGCAGCTAGAGCCATATGTGTTATGTGATCCTGTGTCACACAGTGTGTTTGGTTCAGCCAGAGGTTAGTCACCACCAACAACCTGAATGGAGTTATCTTAATAATCCATGATGGAAGATTCAATTATGTTTCCCATCTAGCCTCATATCAGCTTCGTTGTAAGAATTTTGCAAGTTATTGACTCATTTTTTACACAACCAGCTGCTGATTAATCTCTCATTTGTTCACTGCCGAGCAAATGTGTGCCGCCTCTCTCTGGGGGGGGGGGGGGGGGGGGGGG
>SSNR01000024.1:1109094-1390565 GCA_006937965.1 Callopanchax toddi
GGGGGGGGGGGGGGGGGGGGGGGGTCTATTCAGTCTTGATAACAGCTCTTAACAAGATTTAGAATCAATGTTCTGCAGCAAAGATTGCTCCAAGAGGATGAGACCGGTTAAGGATTGCTGTGACAGGTTTGTGTTATGGTAGAAAAGAAAATACAACGATGGCTCTATCTGTGTTAGTAAGGGGCTGCAGCTGTCTGGGTCATGAGTTAGGATAGCCTCTTATAGGTCAAGAAGTTCACTGCCTCTTCATCATAATGATAGATGTCTTTAAGTGATCCGTGACATCTGACCTGAGGTTTCCCGTGTTGTTTGTTGGGGTGGTAAGGTGAAGTCAAGATTATAATTAACTGTTTGTCAACTGTGACTTTGAAGTTATAGGCCGTCAGCATCTAAGAGTGAAGAGCAACCATAAAAAATTCATTCCCAACCTTTCCCTTTCCCCCCACGCCTGCTCTTAAGGATTAACGGTTTCTGCTGTTCAGGAAGCTTGGCTGGAAGCTGTTCTGGTGTCTTACTGAGAGGTGATGGGCAGAGGTGAGGTCTGGACAGAGAGTGGAAATGTCAACAGTAGCATAAGAGATAAATGAGACCTGTTTAGGCTTATTGTTCGTTTTTAGACACTCAACACATTCAACATTTAACTGCAAAAGATTTTAAAAAATCACAAAAAGCAAAACCTATGAATAAAAAGTTTATAATCCACAAAGAATTTGAGTTCTTCATGAAAATCAGCCTCTACCAACAGGAACATAATAAAAATAGAACATTTTCTGAATTCTTTGAACATTGTGGCTTCACTTCTGACAGAAAGGGATTCTTACTAATTCAGAAGGACAAAAACAAATCTAAAAATACACTTACAGCAACAGATCAGAAGAAAAATGTTCTTAACTGATGAATAGATCACACACCACCTGACATTTACTTTAAAAAACAAACTTCAAAATAAGCAAGCTGGAAGACCAGAGACATCATCCTGGATTATTTATAGCATGTGATGATGTATGTGGGTCAAGTGAGCTCCATGGAGGCACCAACCTGCGAATTAGCAGATCTGTGATCGGCTTGGTGATAAAAACACTGGAGAGCTTTAACGATCTGATGGAGATCGTTTCTCGATGGGTCAGAGCTTTATAAAAAGGACGGAAAGAAATTAAATGGCTGATCAGTGTGTGCAAAAATGTATTGATTCGTCTGTTTTGGTCAAAATACTTGTGAATTTGAGGTTCACTCACTTGATAGTGTCTATATTGATGCAAAGATCAATGGCAGCATATGGTGCCATCTAAACTGTGCGCACAAAAGTTTAACTTAAAATAAGTTGTTTCCATATATAAATGCATATAAATTTTAAAAGCCGGATAATGATCACCAACAAAAGGCACAATATATTAAATCTGTGGAGATTTTCATCAAATTATTATTTTTCTAATGTTATCGTCTTGTTTGTACTGAGTGATGATAGGATTCTGGTGGAAGTGTTTGTTTTTGAAATGTTTTAAAGTGTGCAAAAATCATTTGTGCTTTATGAACAAATAGTTCCATGTACATATATTCATTTGTACATAATTCACCCATTCCAATTTTTAATCAAATTTCTACATAAACAAGTCCCCATATAAAACAAGCAAGAAATCAGTTGCCTTACGAGGTGTAAACTATGAGATATTTCTCTTTTTTTGTGGCTGTTGGGACAAAAATAGCCCAAAATACAACCATCGTGCTGAATCTAAACTGACACGTGGGTTTTAAACTTAGATAGCGGGAGTCTGGGAAACCGCCGGAGCAGAAATATTTGTAAAAAGAACATCCACAGAGGACCCAGTTACACCGCAGGCATGTGTGTCTGCAGTGTGTGTCACTCTGCAAGATTATTATGTAACATATGAGTGATGTAATGCAGTGCATCGGTGCAGCAGCCGCTGAGGGCAAATCCTCCTCTTACTCACCTGTGCTCTTCAGAGCGGCTGACCTGAGCTCTGTCTCAGCCCATCTCACACAGACGCGGTTTGACCAGCGGAGACGGCTCCCTGTCAGTCAATCTGATTATTTTTCCTTTCTTTTTTTCCTTGTTTGTCTGGATTAAAGCATCATTTTATCCTCTGGCAATGATCCCCTAAATCGGCCTGTCCCCTGCGGTCTGAGCTGCTGATTTTGTTCACACTGTTTACATGCCTCCAGTGAAATCTGTGTTTAGATGTTAAGTAAGTTGAGTTGAAGAATGTAAGAAATACCTCATTTTTGAGAGGCATAATGTGCTTGTGGTTGTTTTTTTCCTGCTTTGTCCTTGTGATATTTAAGGTTTGTGGCACCGCTGACCTCTTGTCACATTCACTTTGTAAACTGGAAGTAGAGATGCTGTTGGCATGCTGCGTCATTGTATCTGGCAGGCTTGTTGTGCTGAGCAGCGAGTGGGGGCTCTGAGTGGGAGGTTTTCTCATGGGTAAAGCCTACGTGTGTTTACAGAAGTGGCAGCAGCCTGGGCAGTTAATTCAGCAGATGCAGGCATCCTCAGACCGATTGCATAATCTCAGAGTTTACATAAGGGGTCGGGGTCTTCAGAGCTGCCAAAATATCTCCAGACTAATCTAAATGTCTGGTTTTGTCTCATCTGAGGACTCACACCAGGATAACTCTGCCTCTTTGATTTAAAATCCAACCTCTAAAGTAGATCCCTCCATGTTTTCCAGCTCCAGTCGGTGCTGATTTGTCAGAAATATTTCACTTGAGTTATTTTTAAGCAGTGAGTTTGCATGTCAACACATAGCACGGGCGGTTTGTTTGATTCTGATTCTAAAAACACTTTCCTTTCTGTCCTGATGAACGCAGGTAAGTCTCACCTGGCCGTGGTGCAGAGGGTGAACAGTGAAGGTGACGGAGACCCTTTCTATGAAGTGATGGGCATTGTCACGCTGGAAGATGTCATTGAAGAGATCATCAAGTCGGAGATTGTGGACGAGACTGACCTGTACAGTATGTATAAAACATTTTTTTATTATTATCTTTAGCTTTTGTAATAAATGTATTTATTTTCCCAGTTTGTGAGAGAAGTGACCTTCTATGAGCTAAATCCTGTTGAACATCTGTAGAAGCAGCTGAGATATCTGGATAGGGAGCCCTGAGAGAGGAGGAGTGGGACCAGAACACCTGTTGGCAGGTGCAGAAATCTCACTGAAAGTTTAAGAAATCACTCAATAGCCTCAAAACGTTGTGCAACAAAACATTCAGTTAAGAGCACCGTCACTTTTGTCCAGGACAGATTCATCGGTTTATTTTCTTATCAATGTCTGATTTTCATTAGCTGATTTCAGTGTATATTAATGCATGAATGAAATGTTACCAAATGTTTTTTAATTGACATCTGAACCAACGTCTCTCTACCGTTTAACCTTCTCTTCTCTAATCAAATGATTGATTCACCTTCCCTTCCCTAATGCTTCCACCTCCTTTCTGATGCATAATTCAATAATGCATGTAAATGACCCAGGCTCACAGATAATCTCCATAATCCGCTCGTTTTTAATTGGCTGGAAACGCTCTCGACAGAGAGGCATTCAGAAGCCGAGCTCACTTCATTCGACATCTAATCTGTTCTAACTATAGTTTTAATGATTAACAAACAAAAAAACGCCTCAACTCCAAGAAATGACAAACTTAAAACTTTGAAGTGTGCTGCACTTTCAATTAGACACAGAACGCTATAGTCCCTGGTGCACCTGTTTGGTATTCATGACAGCATTTTTTGAAGGGATGTCAGCATAATTGTGTGTGTGTGTGTTTTATCTCTGCGCAGGGAGCTAATCTTCCCACACTTAGCACACAAGCTTTTATAGAAATAGCTGCTGGAGCTTGAGCACTAAAAAATATCAATATCTGCAGCTAGAAATACAGAGCTGCATCCGTTATTGAGGCCAGGAGCGTCAAAGTAGCTGCTAACGCCTCACAATACAACAGAAGTACTTAATTTATGAGGCATGATTTTTAAAAAAGTAGAACAATAATCTTAAATCTGCATGTTGTTTGTAAGATATGCTTTATTGATTTATAGCTGACAATCGGACCAAAAGACGAGTCTCCAACCATGAGAGGAAGCAGCAGGATTTCTCCATATTCAAACTGGCAGAAAATGAGCTGAAAGTGAAGATCTCCCCCCAGCTGCTGCTAGCCACACACCGCTTCCTGGCTACAGGTGATTTACACTGCAGAGTGTGAGACCACAGCTGTGCGTTCCTCCTGTTTTCTTTGTGCTGATCTGAATCTGTCGTGCAGAGGTCGAGCCGTTCAGGCCGTGCCACCTCTCAGACAAGATCCTGCTGCGTCTCATCAAACACCCCTGCGTTGTGCAGGAGCTCAAGTTCAACCCCAAGAGCAAGCATGCTCCTCAGCACTACCTCTATCAGAGAAATAGACCGGTTGACTACTTCATCCTGGTTCTGCAGGTAATCCGGTTTGTTCAAACAGATTTTCTGGATTAAAACACAGATCTTAATGTCTGCATGTGTGTGTTTCAGGGACGGGTGGAGGTGGAAATAGGAAAGGAAGCTCTTCGGTTTGAAAATGGAGCTTTTTCTTACTACGGCATGCCAGCACTTATCCCACCTCTGACTACTGGTGAGTCACTGTGCTGTATAGATGACTTCATATTTCAGTGCAAATAAAGGCAACATAAGCAGAGCTTGGCAGTGACAGCAGTGGCTGTTTTCTCTGTCTAAATGCCACCCAGCGTCTGTCAGCCTGCAGGAGCTGCAGCAGAAGCAGCGGCAAGAAAGTAATTAAAAGGAAGTGATTTTAGAGAATTTCCCAGTGGAAGGACACGACCTGCTCAGGATTATATGAAATCCAGCTACAACTGCAGAGCCAGCAGAAAGCCTTCCTTCTTCGGCTCTCATCTCTAGAGCACATTTTAAACGTCTGAAGCTAATCTGAAAGCTCCCGTAGACTTTATAGGATTTACTGTATTTTGTATTTGGATACAGAAGTAAAGGAACCAGCTTTTACTGTTTTTTTTTTATTTAAATCTTATTTGCTATTTATTTTATCTTTTGCTGGAAAAGATCGAACATAAATACATGATCTTTTACTGGTTTTTGTTGCTTTTCACCGGGAGAACCAGAAATAAAGAACAACTAGTTTTACAGTTTTTTGCTTATTTTAATTATTTTGTTCTTATTTTATTTTTTGCTGAGAACCACAAGTAAAAACCCCATCTTTTATAGATATGTATGTATTTTATTTATTTCTTTATTTTGCTACAGAGAATAAGATGTAATCCAACCTGTAATTACATTTTTTCTCCAGAATTATAGACTCACAGTCTCAATTTTTTTTTTACCAGAAGTAAAACATAAATACATTTTTTTTTCATACAAAATTTTTTTTATTTTAAAAATATTTTCTATAGAGGACCATAAGCGAAAGACTGCATTTTTCTTAGATTTTTGCTTTTTTATTCCTTTAAAACCAAATGTATATAAACCAGTTTTAACTCTTTAAAGAAAATTTAGTTTTTATTGAGAACGATATATTAAATGAATCAACTTTTATTCTTTTTAATGTAATATTTAAAATTTATTTTGATACATTTTAAAACTTTTTCTAGGGATAACCATGAAATAAATGTATTTTTTCTTTATATTATGTACCTGGACCATGTAACTGGGCAGTTGAATGAATAAAAAATATATATACAGTACATATATATTATGTATGATATATATAATCATATATTACCTGTGTATGTATATTGCAAAGGGCAAATAATCATATAATTAAGAGCTAAATTGAATGTCGTCAACAACAGCATCTATAATAAATGACTTATGATTGATGTTTGTTGGAGTTTTGTACGTTTCACAGTGAATAGATGATCATTTTGACAGCCCAGTATTTAAATGTTCTCATCGTGTTGTGTTCAGCTCACAGGTACAGCTCTCGAGCCAGCAGCCTGAACCAATCGGATTCATTGCTGATTGGAGGCAGCGTGAGTCAGCTCACAACAGGAGGAGCCTACTTACCGGACTACTCAGTCCGACAGCTCACAGACCTGCAAATCATCAAGGTTACAAACATAAATGTCCCAAACAAAACACAGAAACACCTGAAAAAGCACGATTGTTATTATTATTATTATTATTATACACTCAATTAAACCCCCAGCTTCCTGTCATTTTAGACTCTATTAGATATCTAATTTCCTGTACTCTTGGGGTCATAAATTAGAATTACGAGCAAGAAACTGAACGTTTAGGCTCCCACCATTAAATCATTTATAATATTAGAAAATGTGCTCTCCTCCTCTGCTGCAACATCTGCCTTTGATATGTCTAAATTCCTGATTTTGACTGAACACAGACATCCTGTCTCTCATGCCTTCTTTCCTTTAATCACAAAGAATAATTGAGCTCCATTTCAAGCATGAGTGTATTTGCTTCCCGTGATGGATGTGCCCTCTTTCTTCACCTCTTCTTCCCTTTTGTTCAAACGCAGTCCATGTTTCCCCCATCCCAGAGAGGGTTGTAGATATAAAGGCACATGTGGGTGTAAGACTGACTGGTATTCTGGGTGATCCAGATCACCAGGAACCACTACCAGAATGCTCTGACAGCCACCCGGATGGACAGCTGCCCTCAGACTCCAGACGCTGTGGATCCTGTCACCAAAGGGAGGCCTCCCGGTCCAGAGGCTCGCTCGAACAGCATCGCCCTCCCACTCATGAGCGCGCACGCTCGACTGGGGCTGGCGCGCTTCGCACACCTCCATCCTCACGGCGGCCTTCACAACACCTTCCAGCTAAACGAGAGGAACCGCATCGTTCGTAAGCGCTGTGAAAAGTCATACCTAAAAAAAACGTTATATCAGATTTTTAAGATGTATTTAGCTCTAGAATTTATTGGATTTGAAGCTTCAAAGACTCAAACTTATAAGGAGTGGGGTGATTCGTAAGCAGAGTCTCAAAAACCTGCAGAAAAGTAGCATTTTTAGATAAAAGTTATTTAAAAACTTTTAAAAATTAATGCAGGAGGGTGATTCTTAATGAATGAAAACCAGAATGAGAGTAATCATTTTATTCATTTGAGCAATCTTAATGACTAACCTTTAAAATGGGTGTAAATTGGCATAAGCCTGTTCTGGTTCACCGTCTGTGTCTAACTCAGTTTGTGTGGGTTGTTTTGTTTGTGACACGCAATGACATCACAGGACAGATGGTTCAACACATTGTCACAAAAGAGCAGATTATTCTGGAATTTGTTGATGAAGCACAATAATGTTCACAGATATTAGCTCTCTAATGCTAAACCTGTTAGAGCTGGAACAAAGCTCTCTACCTCCCTCTACAGGCAGACTCACACACATGCAGCTGTTTGACATCTGGTTTTATGGTCTCATTCTCTCCCGACAGGCAGTAAATCTGATGGCCAGAGGAGTCCGAATGATTCTGTGTTCCTCCGTATGGATGAGATTCCCTACATCCACGAGGACCGACCGGAAAGTTCGGCCGACAACGGTTGGTGTGGCTGCTGCTCCTGAAAGCAGAGTTCCTCTCTAATTTGTTTTTGTTTGTCTTTAAAATGTTTCAGCCACTACAAAAAAAATACAGATGAAAGAATTTCAAACCACAAGTTATTTTAGGAATTAGCAAAAATGCACTCAGGAGTTTTGATGCAATTTTGTGATTTTTAAGCTGCAAAAAATGACAGAAACATTCATTTTCAAAGTTTTTTTTAATCATATTTAAAATGTTAGGTAACCATAACCAGCTTTATTCGATTAAATCTCCTGCTTCTTCCAGATGTGCCCACAGAGCCGTCCACCTCTCCCTTCATCAGCTCTCTGTCCCTGTCCAGCTCCGAGGAGACCATTGGGAAGAAGCTCTTGCGTAAACTGAGTGAGTGATCCGTTTGTCACGAGCGCCGATGCCACAGCTCACCCACACATGCTGTCAGATGTGCCTAAACTTTCCTGACAGCCGCAGCAACAGTCCCGAGTGTATCTTAGCAACAGGTGACGTGTCGCGTCCCTTTTGAGCAGCCCGTTTCCTGCAGAGCCGATCCTCTATGCAGCTGTCCTTGTTGGTGCAAATATATGGCGCATTTTTAATGAGAAACGCAAAGTAGTTTTATTATGTTCACAACTGCTATTGAAGGAATCAGAGCAGGCGTCATCCTGATGATTTTTGATTTTCAGCATGTTCTCCTGTTTCTAGGTAACAAGAAGAGGAAAAAGTCTCAAGATGGAGAAAAGACTTTGGAGGAGGCTTCAGAGCGACAACCAGCGACCAGTTAGCACAGTGGCATTAAGGATTCTCTGGGCAAACTCACACTATCTGCTGTAGCCATGGATAAAACTCAGGACCTCACTGACACTTTTAGGCCCTTTTTTCTGCCTGCCTTTGTTGGTCAGCTCTCATTAAGAAAATACTGGATATATCCTGCCTTCTCCTGGACTGAGTGGACACCAGTTAATCACATCTTACCTCTTTAAGGTAGTTTCATCCATAAAGTCACCACATTTAAGCCATAATGTGATGTTTTATTTTCCTCCTCAGCCCATATCTGAGCCAGCTTTGACTTGTTACTTGATCAAACAAGGTATTTCTCCTATTTACATGTTACTAAAGGGTAGTTCCCACATACTGAGAATGTTGTTTGCACAGGGAACTGCCCTGATGTTGCCAAAAGGGAAACACCGACTGCCAGCACAACAAAACCCACAGGATGAACCAAGTTTTACAGAACATTTAAAAGATAATAGCAATGCAAGTCATTATAAACATTTTAAAATACTCAAATTTATTATAGCACTACTGCATGCATCTATAAAATGCAATAACTGAAATACATTAATTCTATTTTCTCTCTTTAAGACACGCCCCTCTCTCCACACACTGAACAGACACAATCTAAATGTTTTTATAAACCAAACATCCTCTCATTTATGTTTAATTTCACCTGCATCGATAATATCTGTGAGTTTTATGTAGAAAATGAATCCCTGACAGGGTTAAAGCTGCAAACACCGTTAAAAATAAGCTAAGGTTTTGGGATTAGGGATCCCAAATTTCTGGGGGGGTGGGGGTGGGGGGGGGCGTTCTTAAAGAAATAGTTGCTACTTGCATGTTTATTTATGCTCCTTTAACTGTAAAATGATCCTCATAGAAAACCCAGATTTTCCTCATGCATGCTTATGTGAAAGTTTGATGAATATAATACAAAAGCAATCTGGATTTAATCCTCTACATGAAGGTGAAACCTGTGACTTTCATACTGCAGGAATACGTTCGACAATAAATATTTTTAGGAAAAATATGAAACGCAGAAGGACTAGGCTGAAAAATTATTAAACGGCTTTTTAAAAAAATCATATTTATGAATTTTCACACATTAGTGCAATAAAAAAAGAGATTTATATGAATATGAATGGAAACAATGTGAAGTCTTGACAGAAACTTTGTCTAAGAAGACAATAAAAAGCAGTTTGACGACACACAGTGACGTCAAGCCGCTGCCCCTCTCAGTCACACACAGCTGGTGTTTGGGAACTGATTGAATTCATCCTGCCTGGTGGGAAGTGTGTGAAGCACCGCTACGCTTTTTAAATGGCACAGGACACCCAGGGGGAGGGTTCAGAGACGACGGCTGACTCAGAGAGAGGATTCTGAGTCAGAGCGATGCTTTCAGGCACTCTGTGTTTGTTTCAGGTAAAGAATGTTTTGCTATATGGAAAATTCAGATTTGTGACACAAAGATAAAACATATAATTTACAGAAAGAGTATATTAATAAATTTACTAAAACATTACTGTTGTGTTTATTTCTCCCATGTAATATGAGTAAATATAGGCAAATAAATAGATTTTAGACTCTTTATAGGAGTGATTCACTCACCCCGTGTTTCAGCTTTAATGAATGTTCTGTTTTACTGCCTGGGCTGCTGCTCGGACAGATATGATAGAGAGCTGGTTGATGATTAGTTTGTCTTATGCAACGGCGCCCCGGTGTTATGGACGGTCAACATTAACCGGTCCTAACCTGAAACAACAGGATAATCATCTGACAGTGCAGGAGCTAGAGAGCCATCAGGATTCCTTCATGCACAGTAAAGTGAAAAAGTATAAGACAGATGTAACAGGTTTATCCCACTAGGCTTTAATCAGTTACACATTTTACATTAAAAATATGGACTCTGGACATAACAGTGATCAGTCTTTCATTTAAATATTAAGAACAGTCATTATTATTGATTAGTTTAGTCCTGTTGCACATAATATAAACAAAGTCGTGACAAAATCAAGACACCAAATTGTGAATATTATTATATTCCTGGTGTAAAAAAAGAATCTGCATGAGTTTCAAATAGTTAACCCCTGAAGGATGGAGACAACATTTCAGGTGAGTGTGTTTCTATGTGGTGAATAAATCTGCAGAAGGTGGTGTTTGTTCTACTGCACCGTGGTGACGGCCTCGTGGATGGACTTGGCCACATAGTCGATGTTTTTGCTGTTCAAACCGCACATGTTGATGCGACTGCTCTCCATTAGATAGATGTGTTTCTCTTTTATCAAATACTCCACTTGTTTGGCTGCAGGAAAAATAGCAGAAGGGGATTTTTATCAGAGCGTGTGTGTGAGTGTGTGTGTGCAGAAAGCGAATGCTTACGGTTGAGTGCCGTGAAGCTGAACATGCCGATCTGGTCTGTGATGTGGTTCCAGGTTCCTGGCGTACCCAGAGCCTGAAGCTTGGCTCTCAGCTGAGACCTCATCAGCAACACTCTGTCAGCCATGGTCCTCACGTTGTCCTTCCTACAGAATGTCACAAAACAGCAGCTCGATGTCAAACGTCTTTCATTTATGCAACAGATCTTTCTAGGGTGAGATTTTTTTATGCTGACCATTCGGCAAAGAACTCTGGGGAGTTAAGCGTGGCGGCGACAAGGCGAGCTCCCTGAGATGGTGGGTTGGACCAGGTGGTTCTGACAACCTTCTCCATCTGGGAGAGAACCCGCTTCAGGTGGTCTGCATCACGAGCAATGACTGTCAGGTTGCCAACGCGCTCATCTGATAGGACGAGCACAATAAAGCAGCCTGTCGTTACACTAAAGCTGTTAAATATAAATGAGGCCTGTTATTAACTTTGTATATAGGACCAAAAAATACAGTGGTGTGGAAAAAAGTGTTTTTGCATGTTTGTCACACTTAAATGTTCCAGATCAGCAAACAATATCAGATCAAATATAACCTGCTGCAGGTTTAATTAATGATTTCATTTATTACTAAGGTATAGCTACCCCTCCCATCCTATAATCCCAGACCGCGCCTCCCCCGGACACGCATGAGACCGCGCATTGCCACAGAAACAAGAGAGAGCAAAACACCAGCCGTTGAAACGCTATGCTAAAGTTCACCCTGCTTTCTCCTCTTTCTACGTCCAAACATTTTTTGTTTTCTGCGAGCTGAAAAGGTGTTTTTCTTTTTGGGACTCTGGTATTTTTTCCTAAAATTGAAGCTGTTACAGACCGCTGTTTCTGTCCTTCTCTCACTTCCGGGATGTTCTGCTGAAAAATGCTCCAGCACGCATTAATGGAAGATTCAAGGAAGTGCGGAAGTGTGGCGCTTCGGCGAGACAGACAGCCGGTTTGTCCAATCATTGCTTTTGGTCCAAAACGTATGATTGGCTGAGGTTTTTAGAGAACTGCGAGGGAACTACCTTTTTTATTTCTTTTGGGTTTTATTAATCGCTACAATATATTTATAGCTATTCTATGTTAGAATGTTAAGAGGCGTGAAAAATATAACATTTTAAGCTCATTTGTTTTGCAGATTACCTATAGCACCTTTAAGGTCAGAGGTCACGATTCAGCAATAAGAAAGAGACAAATCGACATCCGTGAAAGGCAAAATGACAAACTCAAAGGTCTATCTTTACCAAAAAGGCTTGTGTTTAATGATCTTATCTCTGTCTATTTAATGGTGATCTGAAACATTCAAGTGTGACGAATTTACCCAAAACACTGGAAATCAGTTAGGAGCAAAATGTTCACGCTACTGTTTGCAATGCAATGAGTCTTCAGACAGATCAGAGTCTGTGTGTCTCAGTCCACTGAGGGACCACTCACTGTAAAGGCCAAAGTTCTTGGAAAACGACTGAGCACAAAACATTTCAAAGCCCATGGAGACAAAGTAGCGGACAGCCCAGGCATCTTTCTCTAAGTTCCCCGTGGCGAATCCCTGATAGGCAGAGTCGAAGAACACAAACAGCTTCCTCCTCTAGAGGGAAACAGGACAAATCATCAAACCCTTGACTGCTTTAGTGTTAACATCCTGCAGAAAACAACACTCCTCTCAGCAGAACAAAATGTATTATTTAGATGTGGATTAATTCTGTAAAGCACCTTCATGACTTCAGCTATTTGTTTCCATTGTTCCTGTGTGGGGTCTGTTCCAGTTGGATTGTGTGCACAAGCATGCAGGATGAAAATAGAGTGCTCTGGACAGCTCTGCAGAGAACAAGAGATGAAGAACACACAATGTCAACTCCCAGATGGATGATAATAATAATAACCCTAAATTTAGCATCCAAGTGCTTTTACCTCCAAATCCCCAAGAAAACCACTAAAATCGAGCCCTCTCTTCTCTGCATCCCAGTAACTGTACGCACGGATATCCTGGAAGCCGGCGCTGATAAACAAATCCATGTGATTTTCTAAAAACAATTGATTAAAAAACTCTTAGACAGCTGCTCTTTTTACTGCTTAAACTTCCTGTAGACAGAAAGATTAGTTTATTAGCTTTTCTCATATGTCAACTGATAAAAACGTGACTGATAAGAGGTGATAGTGACAGGACGTTATTAATAAAAAGACTTAATGACACTCTGAGTCTAAAGTCTTTGAAGAGACTAAAGATCTTTCTGCAAGGATCTTTTCTGATCTGTGTATTTGTACCCCATGTAGGTGCCGACACGTAGACGGGGGTTTTTGTGTTGTAGTTCCCGTTGTAGAATCGCTTAAGGAATTCTGCGCCTATCTTCAAAGCACCAGTACCACCGAGACACTGGACAGCCCCCACCTGGCCCAAACACACACAAAAGATTGTTATTAAATGTGAAAAGATTCAGGAGTGAAGCACTAATAATAATAATAATACAAACCCTGTTCTCCAGGATGGCAGGACTGTCATCTCCCAGTACGATCTTGGAGGCAGAGGATCTGAACTCGGGCAGGCCCAGGATGGGCAGGTACTCATGGTTCAGAACATCATCGTGTGCAATGATCTTCTCCACCTTTTTCACCACCGGTAAAACCCAAGGCTTGCCTTCATCTGTCCTGTAGGCTGCAAGAAATAAAAGGTTTTATTTATTTATTGTTCACAAATAGTAAAAGTGAAAGAAAATGAGCTGTTTTCTTATACTAGATAAAGTTAATTAGAAAATATACTTGAGGTTTTGGTGTTGTTGCCCAAACCGGATCTAAAAACAATAGAGTGAATATCTTTACCAAGACTTTATAACAGACACCTTCAACTGGTGCTTTTATCTTTTACCAGGTGAACGTTGATCTGATAAGGAGTTCAGGACATAAAACCCTCTTTATCCTCAGAACAGAGATCACCAGCTTTATGGAACTCATTATCAAACTGCCGTACACATTTTATTGTTCTTATTTCTTTTTTAAATCAAAAACATAGAGTTTATAACATTAAGGCAACCAAACCTTACAGTTTATAAAAAACAATGACGGATTATTCTTTCTGTTAGTCGTTTATGAACTCCAGCTCTGGAGTTGACTCTCAGCTTTTGTGACGGTGGACACTTTGTGGCCTACATTTACCAGCTGTGCAGTGGCATTTAACCATCTGTGAGTCTTACAGCAGGATGGGGATTAAATGGCCTGCATCCACCCAGCACTAATCATGGGACTCAGTGGTTGACCTTGTCCTAAACACATTGTTCCTCCTCACATTACAACTTTTATCAGGCTTCTTAACAGGGTTGATATGGGAAACAACTATGGTGAGGACTGAAATGTTTCATTTACTTGATTTAATGGACAAACAGGCCTAATCCATGCATATTTAATGATGTAATAGTGTTCAGAGCAGAAACTCAAGCTCCAGAGCAGGGAGAAGAGCGAAATGAGAGCAGGAAGGAACCAGAGATAATGGCAACAGATATGATTCTAGTGGCAATAATACAAAAAAAAAATAAACTCTTTTTGTGGACTGAATAAAGGGTACTTGTCAAAATCAATTACAAGCACTTACAAGGTGAGTTTTTACAAGATGTTCCAGCCTTTAACAGTAGTGGTTTACTCACCTTACCCCATAAAAACAAATGTCTTTGTGCTTTAACCTATTTCAGGTAGTTCCTATCACTCTCATACACTTTAATTCACAACATCCCTTTTTTGTTTATGCTGAATATATTTGTGACAGTTGAGAAATGTGCTAACTTCAATAACATCATGTGACATTTAATGAAATCTGCAAGCATAGACGTTCAGAACCCTGTGACTGACCTATCAGGGCCACCGTAGTTAAACAATAGCTGTCTGTCTGTGTCCCTTGAAAAAACATGATTTTTGTATCAAAATAAAATGTCTATTAACCATAAAAACCCATAACTGAATCAAAATCTTTAGCTAATTTCTTCAGCAGAGGCCACTCCACCTGGTTGGTCGCCCATGGACTATTACTGTGCAGTGGTGCCAACAAATGATGGCCGATGGGGGCAATGCCCACCTTCACAAACGTGGTGGCCACCCCACTTATTTATCCATGCATCTATGTTCTTACTGTCCATGTCACTTTTTGTCTTTAATTCTATGTCACATGTTCTTCACTCACCAAATTGTGCACCCCTCCCCCACTCAGCAAACCCCTTAGAGCTAACGGTAAATTTACTGGATAAATAAATAATAATCTCAAACTGTTGGAAAAGGATGTTTGTTCACATTTCAGTGAACCAGAGACTACAGGCTGCCTCATTCTGGTGACTATATGGTAGGAACTGATTCATTGTTGCCCTTGTTTGCAGTTTGTTCATCATTGGTTTCTGGCTGCTCTCACTACGTTTTGCATTGATGACAGATATGTCACTGGAATCTGTGGGTCTGTGGTTTCATATATGTTGTTTGCATGATTTGCATTGAGTTGTGCAATTGCTACAGTGCCTTTTTTTCCAGTTCTTTTTACTACTTTGCATGTTGTCATTGGAATTGTGTTTTGTTTTGGTAGTAACTGTTGATTTAGTCTTTTAACTGAATCTCATCCTGGCAATTTAAAGGTTAAACATGTTTTTGGAGCAAGTTTCTTGTTGGAAGCGCAGCTGCCTCTTTTAGAAGGGGCTTCAAAATATTAACAAAACTAAAGACGTGGTTTTAGATGTGTTCAACTGGATAATAATCTTACCTGGGAAGTCCATATTGATGTTCTGTGTTCAGGGATGCACATAAATTGTCATAGATGTACTCAAGGGAGTACCCGGCGCTGATGTTTGGTGCACCTGTCCTTGCTGTGAGTTCGACGAGTGCACCTTTGCAGCGCTCCGCAACGAAAAGTTAAACTTACAACTCATCTAACTCTGCAGCTTGTCAGTGTGTGATCACAGGCTGCATGAAGGATACCGCGCTGTAACACACGAAGGAGCGTTGTGGCTGAAGGAACTGGTGCACACACATGCATTGGAGCACCAGTTATGTGCACCCTTGTCTATGTTCTCGTCTACAGCAGAGATTGGACTTTTTACACAGACTCCAGCTGTTTGACGTGGACCAGAGGATTATGCTAATGTTCTGTCATGCTGTACTTCAGATAAAGGGTGTCAGCTAACTTACCACAACTCAAGCTTAAATCTGAGCTGGCTCTTCTAGTTTTAAACATTTATATTCACTGTATTTCACTTTATTGCTATTGCTTCTAAATTGTCTTGTGCTGCTGTAACATGAGAGTTTCTCCTGTTGGGATCCATAAAATCCTATTTGTCCATCTGTTCATCCATCCATCCTATACAGTAATACAGACAGACAGACAGGCATCAAAAATATAGAAAGCATTAAAAACCTCTTAGTTTAGGACAGTTCCCTCTTGTCCTTTTTGTCCTGGAGAGACCCACCTGCTTCGTCACTAAGAGGATCCAAGTAACTTTTACTCAAAGTAAAATTTTAAGCAGTTTTCCCTTTTACTTGAGTGTACTTTTGCTCTGGAATCTTTACTTGTACTTGAGTAATAAACAGTTTTAGTACACCTCTGGCACACCTACCAGATTAATACAGATTGTTGTGAATTACTCATTACTTATAATAACTTATTTAAAACTCTTTAGTAATTTATGATCATTACCAATTTTTAAAATTATTCTTTATCTCTATATTACATTATTTCTGAAACAGCCCATATATGACAGCAGTATAATGAAACTCCTGAAAGTCTGTGGCTTTTGATTTTGGTGCACCACCCAAAGATTATCAGCAGCCCCCGTCTGCCTCCCCCCTGTGAAAACTTTCTGGAGGCGCCACTGTAAAACGTACCTCCTACTCCGAGGTTCACCTTGTCAGGAAACTGGTCTGTGTTGAAATCCTGCGTTAACTGAAAAACAGCTACAGGAGCAGCTAGTGGGACCTCACGGAACACCGACATGGCTTCTTTAGCTGAAGGCTGAAACACAGTCACCTGAGCGGAGGCTCGTTTTGAGACTTTCACCCTCAAGTTGGATCTGAAGGCTGTAAAGGGGGTGTGAGTGGACTAACCAATGAGAAGCCATCCTGATTGACAGACATTTTTTTCCTTTCCAGGTCAAAATGCAGGAAAACACAGGGACTATTGACCAACGTTTGATGGATCTCATACAGGGTTGCCAGATCTCGCGAGAGAAACAGGCAATCAGGTCTAACTCCACCTCCCACCCTCCAAAATAACAAAGGGTCAGAGAGGTCACTTAAGCTACGGCATACGACACCACTGCTGGCAATAGGCTACTGTTTTCTTTTTCTTTTCTTTTTATACTGAACATGCACTGAAAACATCTATGGCCTCATAAAATATCAGAAAAGTCATTAAAGAGACTAAACGGTTTATTTACCTTTTAATCATTCATTGAAAAAAGTGGACTCTGAACAATAATGTGTGGAAAGTAAAGTCCTCAGCTTTTAAAATATTAAAGACTTGAGATCAAATCCATTGTTTGAACCTCCTGAGATTCAAGCTTTTAAAAAAAATATATTTTAAATGTGTGGATTAGTGGGTCCTCACATGAAAGCAAAGCTAAAATAAAATAACATAAAATAGATATTAAACAATTTAAGGCATATACTTTACATTAAATGTACAACAAAATAAATACTCATAAAATAACTAAACGGTAGAACATTTCTAACAAAAATCTAAAGAAGTAAAAGTTAAAAGGCATAAAGAAATATATTTAAACCATAAACAAATTATAAATGAATATTATGAAATTAATTTTTTTAAACTATCAACTTATTGTAAAAACCAGTTTTTAAAAAGTCAGGAATAAAAAGAAATACGTACAGCCTGGTAATTTAAAGTACATCCTCAGCTGATTTACCCTGACAGACAGTAATAAGCCTCAACAACAAACTAGATTTTATAAACAAGTAAAATAAATCCAACAACTGTCATTATTTTCAAGTGAATTTACAGGAAAAACAAGCACAAAGTTGTTTAGAATAAAAAACCAGCCAGCTATGATCTCATAATGAGATAGTTGAGTTATACAATGTTGCCACAAGGTGGCGCCACAATCTTGTTATTTCAGGTCATCCTTCATTCTAAGCTCTAGACAAGATTAACCAAAGCTCTGAACAATGAACAACATGTAAATCAGCTGGCAGCATCTCAGAGTTAAAACCCAGAGAATTAAAATGTGACTGAGTTTGTTATAATAACTCATAGAGGTTAAAGGTTGTGTAAAATAACTTAGTGTTCAGTTTATTTCAGAGGAAGAGTCCAGATATTCCACCGATCAAGCATGGGCTATATGCTGTTTGAGGAAATGTGTGTAATCCTGTTTAAATGTGCAAATATCTTCATCCGTTGTGTCCCAGAGGGTCTCGGCTTGCCGTAAACAAACCGTCTCTCCAGTTCTCTCCACACAGCTGTCTGCAAGAGCTCAAGTGGTTGATAAATGAAGGTCAGTCCAGCCTCCTTTTCCCAACCAGAAGAGCGGTTTTGTTGAAGGGAAGGCCGAAGCTTTAGTGTCCATACACGAGTGATAGAATCAACTTGATAAATTTGCCCAAGATAACTTAGATTTAGCAAAAAATCCACATTAACATGTTTTTTCCCCACAGTGTTTATTGTACAGCCTGATAATGAAACATGATATTCAACATAAAGTAATTATTTTCAAAACCTAATTGTGTCAATTCATCCAAGTTATTTTAAAAAACAGAAAAACAACAAAAGTTTTTTTAATAACAATAAAAGTTAATAATAAAATACAGATTTGTATATCCTATAAGGTGCATCCTTCTTCTATCAGTTTTCCTGAATATCTTTTACAGTTTAAGTGAAGTCTGCTTGAACCTTTTTGTTTCACGAGACTTAATTAGGTTTGACCCATTCATATAATTTGCATTATTAAATATTCAGAAGGACAGGAATATTTCTGCAGCATTTTAAGAGTAAAACCAGCAGCCGCTAACATTTTAAAATAAATGAGAATAAAGAATTTCTTAATCTGATGTTTCAGTTAAATGGAGCAGTCAGATACAAAGAAACAGACGTGTAAATCAGGTATGGAACACAAAAATCAGCCTGCTCAACAAATATCAGACCATGAAGAAAATCCTCTCATTTAAAAAACAAAAAGAAAAACTAAAGCTGCTGTCATGAGTGTGGAAAAAGAAACCAGGAAAAGTTGTTTTTCTCAGTCCAACAGGAATAAACAGACAAAAAGCTTCTGATTATATTATGAAAACATGATGATATATTATGTTTCTCATCCCAGGAGTTTGTTGATTATAAAGCATTCTGTCTATGTGAGGTTGGCTGCTGTCTTAATGATGAATAACATGTTTTAGTTGTAATATAAATGATCTTTAAAGCCCCATAAATCCTTGTAAAGTGTACCAACAAAAGATGTGCAAATAACCTTAAGACTGGTTGCCACAGAACTCCTACTTTACTCATCTTTTTGTCCTACATGTTGCTCACTTTCTCTGACCCCACCCCCCACTCTTCTCTTATGGCTTCACGCTGACAGTAGATGTTTTCATTCTTTACAACCAACCAGGTGAGGGTGTCTCGTATGTTGGCTATC
Organism: Callopanchax toddi; assembly: GCA_006937965.1. NCBI lineage: Eukaryota > Metazoa > Chordata > Actinopteri > Cyprinodontiformes > Nothobranchiidae > Callopanchax > Callopanchax toddi. The sequence goes on from SSNR01000024.1 coordinate 1,128,368, forward strand.
ACTGTCAGCCCTGCAATTATGGGATTTGAGCTTCCAGAACAAGGCTTGGGGCCGCGGAGCAGGATTTGGTGTGTGTGTGTGCAGAAGAGGCCTTGGGGCCACGGACCAGGCTGTGATGTGAAGTGTAAGTCAGAGCAGGGAGTGACAGGAGTATCCCCCTGGCAAGACAGCGCCCACAGGGAGAGTGTGTCACGTCTCCCCCATCATCAACTCACTCACCTAAAACTCTCCTCTGTGCAAGCCCTTCACACTGAAATGTGGAACATTTATCTTGGCATCAAGCGGCGTCATACAAACATGACATAAAAGAAAGAAAACGCCAACAGGGAGGTTTTCGTTTTGCAACACAGGTCATCATCCTTGCTGCAGGATCCTGACACTGAAAACACACAAAGGCACACATTCAGGCACAAGACAGTCACATTCCAGCTGTGGTATCGCTGAAACACAAACAAGAGCGTGTGTGCACACACACTGCTGCACATTCCAGAGGGGGGCGATGCAGCGCTGCTCGCATGTTGCTGTGGCCCCTGATGTCTCTGGGTCACAGCGCTGTGGTGAGTGACCACCTTTTTAGCTTCCCGCCTTGTTTGTTTTCTGAAGACGGTGTCATCAATTCTCTAACAAGCGACTAGACACAGCAACAACACGGTGAGCACGGGACCTCCCTGTGTAGTCTAATGACTGATGAAGCACGCATGAAGAAAAAGGCATCAGTCATCTGTGTGTATGGCTGCATTCCAACTAGTGCGCATGCGTCAGTTCAACTTAGGCGTGCAAATATGTTGGTCGTATGATATCAGGTCTGGAAATCTGTATTTTTTTCCCCCATGCATATTTCTACATGCATGACAGTAAAAAAAAAAAAGAATGTAGTCTCAGTCGATGAACTTGGAAGTGCAGTCAAGATTATTGTATTAAAATTATTGTTTTCATAAAAAAACATGCAAAATATCTGACATTACATGATTCAGAAAACATCAAAACAACTGAAATTAGATCATTCAAGTGCAATAATAATAATAAAAAGGCAAAATACCCAAAAAAAAAGGAAGAAAAATCAGCTGTAGATTGTTTAGAGAAATATCAACAATAGTCCCCTAATAGACTTGTCACTCGCTGCTTTGATGTGTCCTTCAGGCTGGGTGGAGCCTCAAACACAAGGCCCACATTGTGCTACTCTGACTGATTGATGTTGTCTTCTGGCTGACTCCAGCTCCCCAGCTTCACACAAATATGCATAAAGCACAAAGACAGGAAGTGGAAGTTTCACATTTTAATTTGACCCCTTTTCTCTATAATTTCTAAGTCTGGGATATTATTGTTTTGTCACTTCAGATGACTTAATTTCACATTAAGAGAGGGGGCAGCTTCCCAGCACAGTCAAAATATTTTTAAACTTCACACAATGTTCTCATTAATATGCATTTTGATATTCTTCTAATGTTTAATTAAATGATTTTGATTAATTGATGTATACTTATTATTTCTGTTTTTATTATTTTAGAAATCGGTGATAGAATTTCTTGCCGTTTTGCAAAAACAATCTGTATCCAGTCGTGCTAAAATGCTACTGAACCAATGGATAAAAGTCACATTAATACATGTGGCAGTTTTACAACTAGAAAACAAAATGAGTCATGTGACATTTATTTCCATTTTAAAATGCTGCAATTTCATCTTTTTCTTTTTGCAGGAAATAGATCTGCATCCAGGTGATGGATAGAACAAAAACAACAACAACAATGTATTTCTCTCTTTTTTAATGCAGCATTGCTTGCTATGAATTACATATGCATTCTTAATACAATAAAGTTTGTTGGTTAAGATAATAATAATTATTATTATTTATTTTGTAATTATTTCTGCAGGAAAATAGTTTAAATCAACAAATCAGAGAATAAAGTTTAGTTGCATTTGAACAAGATTAGGGGTTAAACCTAAAATATTGTGCTAAAAGTTCCCTCTCTTTAGACAAATATTCAATCAGATCATTAATAAATGTGTTAAGGTGAACTGATCATTAACTATATGATCGATTGATGCTTTAATAAAGAAACATGCTGCCTTATTGATCTCTAAACAGCTACAGCTTTACCGAGTCGTGAAGCCAGTAGACATACATGTTATTATATTGTCTTTCAAAAAAAAAAAGAGAAAAATTACTTCCACTGCAATAAAATGTATTAAATTAAGGGTTTTTTAAAGCTAACTTTGCTCAACAGGTCTGGGAGTCGCTGTAAATCCTCACTCAGGTGGAACTCTGGAGTATTTTTATCTACATAACCTGAATGACTGCAGCAGGGAGGAGGAGGAGATTGTCTAGGGTGCACGTTTCCTCCCAAAATAAATTCCCAACACCGTAGATCACAGATATTACAGCCTTTACATCCCCCTGTTAACATTCATATATACAAACACACACCTGCTAGGACAAGGTCGTCTGGGAGAGAATTACAGCAGCCTAATTTATGAGACCCGAGGGAGGGCAAAGGGCAGGAGACCCAGACGGGCCTGACCTCACTTCCTCCGTTCAGGGTCTCCAAGATACACAGATCAAGGTTTTGGTTCACTCTCTCACAGTTTTCCAAGCAACCTGACTAATTAGTGTATCTTTTTTCCAAAACCTGGTTATCACAATGAGCCCTGAGGGACTGCGGGAACACAAACGTTAGCCCTGGTGGAACGTTGGACACGTTTAACACTGATAAGTGGGTGAGAACAAGATTTTGTTAGAAATTCAAATCTGGCCCTGGGCTTGCCTTTGGCCTCCTCATTTCCTCCAGAGGAGAAGGCGCTGTCATCCGTCACTCGGGCCCAGGCAGGGGCACAATAGCATAGTCTGGGTCCTGGCTACTGACACCATCACATGGGCTGCTGATAAGACTCACCTTCCGGGACACAGAACAGCCGAACCACACAACAGCTTGGTCCTTTGCCACACTTACTGATGACCATGGAAGTAAAGGGAAAAGGAAAGCTCCATGCAAGGCAAGCGTTCTCTGGATAGGAGTTTGGATCTTTAAATAAACTTTAAAGGACCTTTAAACTTAATGTCCTTGTGCAAGATGCTGGTAGAAGGTATCACACCTATCCTGTTAGATAATCCACCAGCCTATCACTTCCCTCAATGTTAAAGTCTCCTGCTGTGGCTGGCTCATTAAAGGGACATTTCAGCTATTTTAAAATGTGTTTCTGTGCAAAGTTTTTATTTAACTTCAAGATAGCTTCCTGATCGGCCTCTGTTTGGAGAAACGTGATTCAAATAGACCCAACTCCAATCAGATCCAACCTCTAACTGACAACATTACTTAATCTTTTATATGGCTGTGCATATTTCATATTCATTTATTTTGTAGTGCTGCAAAATACTTTAAAGCAATGAGCCTCCCAGACAAGGAGCAATGTTACAATATTTATACATGGATGCTAACAAATCTGGGGTTTCCTTAACAATTGATGCGTTTTTCCACACCTAACAACGATGTTCAAGAATTAAGGACATGTTTTGCTCCCTGTAGGTGACAGAGAGGACAGGAGGAGGCTTCCAGCAGCCACCACTAACACTCAACACAACATCAAAGCCAAACAAGACCCTAAAAACCCTTCAGTGAGTTTTAATGCTGCTTGATTTACTGGAATAGAAAATGTAACCCCAAGACGACGTGAGCTAACATTAGCCTCACTTTAACTCTTCCACAGGAAAATAACATAAATATCATTATCAGGATAAAAAAAAAAGACTCCTAAGAATTGGGTCATGTCGCAGCCCTTACCTTGAGTTTTGTAATTCAAGGTCTGACCCTGATGCACCAGGAGAGCTACATTTAGCTGCTGTTGGTGCAAACTTGGCATAAGAATGATAAAATTAACATGCAAGACCTGCTGGGAATCTTTAGAGATATTTTATTGCCCAGACTATCCGTTAGCACATCAATCATGCTGAACATAAACTCTGTTTCTCAGAACTGAGGTTGTTCAGTTGTAACTTTTACACAAATTTATACCTAAAAATTATAAAAAAATATTCCTTTGAGGGGCAATAAAAGAGAGGTTGATTACCCTGCAGTTAAAGGCATCTCAGTTTAATTCATTAACGGGTCGTCCAGCTTGAATTTAAAAGTTCCTCTTTTTAGAACAAGTTCTTATTCTGGGTCTGTTGATACAGAACACCTGCAGCTCCACAAGGCAAAGAGCTGTTAGCAGAGATACAGAGACAAACAAGAAGAGACATGTTGAGCACCGCCTCAACCATCAACTCACAAGAACTCACTAAATTCACCTGAAGATAAGAAATTATTCAAATTCTGACCCAACCAATGTGTTATTTTCTAACCTTAATCCTCTCTGAGCTCCTTATTTTTCCAGCTTCATGTCCAGAACTCTGCTGGCTGACCTGCTGGAAGGCCTGACCTCACCCAGCTTATCACCGATGCTTCTGAAATAAAGATGATGTATCGGGGAGTCGCACTCAGCACCGCGGAGCTCCTTGACACCCTTTAAGGGTCTGGGTTTTGTTACAGGCAGGAAACAGGCTCTTCCGCTCCGTAAACACGCGCCTCTGCGCGGACACTTTTGGGGTCTGCCGGTGGCACGCGAGGACCGCAGAAGATGATGAGGATGAGGATGGTGGTGGTCAGTTAGAGCTCGAGAGGCTGCGCGCGTGCTCGTGAGTGTTTATGGTTGAAAGCTAAGGGAGCCATTAGGCTGATTGTGGCTCTGAACCGTGACGCGGCGGTTTAAGGGCTGAAGTTTCAGTTTGACATAAGATTCATTCAATTTATAAAAGATACAATTAGATTTTTCCCTCATAAATTTAAACTTTTTAACTAAAACAAGACATTTTGTTTGTCGAAAAAACACCTGGACCAGACATCTGGTCTGGTGTCCGAACACGATTCCAATTAAACAAGCCTCCAAACAATCAGGGAAATGCGTAAAAGCGCATTTTGGTTCGACTGTCTCTTAGCTGGTGCGGCTTTAGAAGAGGAGACGCTGCACTAATCTAAACACTGTCCTGCTGATGGGGAGCGGATGAGATTATGTTCACATTCCCTTCTTTTCTTTCCACCCGGTTTAAGAGCAAAAGGCCCTCAGACGCTGGCGCCTGCACTTGGCCACAGATAGCCGCGCAGTGGAGAGGTGTCCAGTTTCACCATGAAGGGCTTTAAAACACTCAAATGTTAGAAAACCATTTAACAACATAGAAAAACAACACAAATCTCAATAATATCATTATGATCATTATTAATAAATTATTGCTCTTGGCGGAATGACTTAATCTTTTAGTTAAAGCTTCAACACCGACTTTTGAAAATTCTGTAAAGTTAAATATTTTAAAAATAAAAGCCTAAATTATATAGTGACGCAGTCCAACGTCATAAAACGTAACGTCAATTAAAGCAAACGTTTGTTTGATCGAAATAAATGATCAGTCAGGAACAGAACTCTAAAACTTGATTAGGGTTTTTACATTTTTTTTAAGTTTATTTAAATATTTTAATGATGATTATCGTGCAAACTGTTTGACGGAACCCCCTGTTGGATGCAAGATTACAGTAATAAGACCTACTGTCACTTTGTTTTGGACTAAAAAATATTTTTAATTTAAAGATTTATTAAAGTTATTTATTTTTTTAAAGCTCGCTTTGGTTGAAGCAGTTTCCCACCGTAAATATAATAAAGTGAGTGTCTTTATCAATCAGAAAACACTCGAATGAAGAAAGAAAAACTCAGAACCGTCGAGTCAAAAAGATCTGTTTCTTTCAGCGCATAATACAGGTATTATAAATCCTTTGAGAAAATTATTCATTTATTGGTTTATAGCCCTTTACCACTTTAAATCATTAAAACAAGAATGAATATAAAATAAATCTTAAAAAGAAAAACAAATTAAATGTTGAAAACTGGAGTAAAAGTCACCGCTTGAGGATTAAAGCCCTGAATAAAAAAAGCTTTGGATTTTAAAAGGTCCAGGTCAGTGAAGTGATTTTTATTTTATTTTAAAACGTCTGCAGATTTCAAAGAGATTAAAACATGAAACTTTTTTCCCCCCAAAACCACAACAACGGTTTGAATTCTTAAGGGTTCCCCACATTATCTGAGTCCTCACAGAGCCGCTGGATTATCTTATCCTTGGATTTGTGCGACAGGAAACGAAGACAGAAGACCCAGAGAGGATGGAGAAATGCTGTCGGGCTCAGAATGTGCTCAAATCGTTTTAGAAATGTCGGATAAAGTGAACGTTGACGCCAGGTTAGAAGGATTTTATTCTAATGGTCCCCAAATTCATTTAAAGAATTGCTTTAATATTTTTATGCTTCATATTTTGTCCTGATTAAACAAGAAGTAAATCGCCCTTACCTTAGAGAGGAGTCGGTGGCGTCAATAAGTTTTTCTTTAATTAGAAACGTCTTCCTGACGCAGGTAAAGCAGAGAGAAGAGAGACTCTTCCAGTCCCTCCCCCGCTGCAGGACGTCACTGAAAGGGAGAGGACGGCTGACCCAGCTCCTTCTCCAGATAACCGAATCCATCCAGCCAAACAGGACCGACCTCTCTCTTCCTCCGTTAGTCCTCCAGCCAGTGGAGAGGCATGTCCCAGCTGACTGCAAGCCAAGCCGCCTCTGTCTGCACGGAACACGAACAGAGAGCAGCCACTTTCCAGCTTTACGCGCGAGCTTTGAGCTCGTTTTACGCGCCGTCCGGAGACATTCTGCTTCGCTTCTCCTGGTGAAGGTGTTCATTATTTATCGGTGTAACGATGATTCCCAGCCCGGTCGTATCTTCTTCCACCACGCCTTTTTCCGTGAAGGACATTCTGAAGTTGGAGCTGCAGCAGCAATCTCAGCAGCACCAGCTGCAGCTCCTCTCCTGCTTCGGTCTCTCCGGCGCGCTGTCACAGCCGGTGAGCTTCCCGAGCAAACGCTTCAGCGCGCACTCCCCGCCCTCCTGCATGCTGGCGGGCAGAGACAGTCCCAGTCCCATCAGCTCCTGCCTCTCGGAGAGCGAGGAGAGGATGTCGTTTCTGAACGCCCTGAGCGTCCAGGACCGGATGGCGGACACCGGTTTGTCGGTGGAGGTGTTCGGGAGCGCGGCGCAGAGTCACTCAGGGGACCTGCGGCTGGAAACCGAGCAGGAGGAGCTCGATGGCAGTGAGTATTATTATTATTGTTGTTATTATTATTATTATTATTATTATTATTATTATTATTATTAGACAAAAAAGTGCAAAAATGCAACAGAAATCTCAGAAGAAATACCCAAATTATAAATAGTTTTATAAATGTAAAAGATAACTTTGTGCGTAATTTCTGAAGTTTCCCTTCAAAATGAAAATCTACGTGAACACAAAACAACCAACAGTGTAAACAACAACAACAATAATAGTAAATATAAAATAAGGTCAGAGCCACGCCTTAAAATGATTTCACAATCAGAATAAAACAGCACCTATTGCTCTGATGGTTTATGATGTTTAATATCCACAAACTCCACAGAAGAAATCTACTAAACGGATTCAATCATCCATAAACAGATTATACGGAAACATGATCAGATATAATTTATCTTTAAGATTTTTATTTGACTTTATTATATTTTTGTATTTTTTCACAGATTTTTTTATTTGACTAATTAATCATTTTCCAACATTTCTCACCTCATATTATTTTAAATTTTAATAAATAAATAAATAAATAGCATTTTTCTACTTATTTATTGGCTCGTTATAAAAGTGCTATAAATATTGGGGAAACAAAACATTTAAAAAGTTTAAAATCTTAAAGATAAAATGATTCATTTGTGAATTCCTCCCCACAGAGAGCTGCGGTGCGTCGCGGGGAGACTGTGAGGATCCGGACCCGGATAAATCCTCCACCAAGCAGCAGCGGACCAGGAGGAAACCCCGCGTCCTCTTCTCCCAGGCCCAGGTGTTCGAGCTGGAGAGGCGCTTCAAGCAGCAGCGCTACCTCTCCGCCCCGGAGCGAGAGCACCTGGCCAGCTCCCTGAAACTCACCTCCACCCAGGTCAAGATCTGGTTCCAGAACAGGAGGTACAAGTGCAAAAGGCAGCGGCAGGACAAGAGTCTGGAGATAGCAGGTCATCACCACCACCACCACCACCACCACCCTCCACCTCCGCCTCGGAGGGTGGCTGTGCCGGTTCTGGTCCGAGACGGGAGGCCTTGTCTGGCTGGGTCTCAGAACTATAACGGTCCCTACACGGTCGGAGCTCCAAGCCCGTACAGCTACAACGGTTACCCGGCCTACAGCTACAACAACTCCATGTATACCAACACCTACTCTTGTTCCTACTCTAGTTTACCCGCTCTCCCGCCGAGCAACGCCACTAATGCGTTCATGAACATGAATTTGGGGAACATTGGTGCCCAGACGCAGAGCCAGGCTCCCCAAGGTTCTGTCGCATCCTGCCAGGGATCTCTGCAGGGCATCCGGGCGTGGTAGGGGGGTCAGAACCAGACCCCGGGACGGCTGGATGAACTCATGGATTAAAGGAAAACGTTGATTTGTTGATTATATTGAAGTAACTTTAAACCAAAACAACAAACCGTTTTCCTTCAAGACGCTTATAGGACATTTATAAATTCTTGTAATTACTGTTACTGACGAGTTAAGCTGTGCGTAAAGGTTCAACAATAAAGGGACGTTTAAATGAACGCATAGGTATAAATCCTGCAGTTGAATCATGATGGAGCCATAACACATATGCACAACCAACACCAGACCTAGTATTATGTTTTTTTTTTAACTTTTTTTAACAGCTTAACTTGTGTTTTCTGCTTTGTTTTTTGGTTTTGATCCAGTCTGAAAGTTTGTAACTTTATTTGAAACGTTTTTACAACCGAACCGAGTCGGAAAGAAAAAGAAATGATCCCTGATGAAATTAAACAACATGAACAAAAACAGAGGCAGAATGATGATCATGTGTCACTGCGCGTGTCTTTCTCTGTATTTATAATGATAATCTGAAGTATAAAAGAAAAAAAAAACATGAAGTGGGACGACATTTCTCATCGTCTCAAATAGTTTCTCAAGCCAAACAGTAATTTTTTATGATTTTTTTTTTTTACTCTGTGAGAAAGCCTGCTTAGGCCTGAGACAAGAACCAGAAGCAGAGAGAATTTAAAGGCGAGTTCAGAGACGGACATTAACCAGACCAACATCCCACACAGCCTGGAAACCACCGCAGCGCGCAGGGATGAGTCACTCTAAAGATCTATTATAAACAAAACAAAATACATGTAATAATATAATAATAATAATAATAATAATAAATGTTAATTCCATCTACACTGTCTGTGAGACACACACACACACACACACACACATGGAGATGGACTAAGTAAATACCTCCACCTAAGTCCAGGCAGACTATTAATGGAGATGAATGGCAAAGTAAACAGAGTGTTTGTCTCCTCTGATAGCCTCTCTGGCCACTTCCTCTGGCTACCGCGCTGCCGGTAGGACATACCTGGTGTCAGCTTTAAGTGCAGCAGAGTCACAGTGTAAATAGAGCTGGCGACAGGACGGCGATGCCTGAGGACGCAGCGGCCTGGACACTGCTGCTCTGACAGGCGCCCGCGATCGCTATCACGCGCTTCCAAAGATAGCAGCTCGTGGCTGCGCTGTCAGCGCGCGAGTCTCCCAAAACAGAAAGGTCTCCAATGGCAACCACTCAACGGGAAAAGAAAGAGGGTTGTTCTGAAGGCCTGCACCGAGAAAGGTTTGTGGGAAAGAAAATTCATCACGTTTTTATTTAAGATCAATTAAAAATCAAACATTGTTTCGTTTAAAATCGGTGCGTAATAATATGATTTTCTAAATTTCAAAATAAAATTATTTTATTTATGATGAGAGATTCAGAAAATGCATATAAAAGGAGAAAATAAACTTTTAAATATTAAATATTCAATAATCAAGAACTATTAATCCCTAATCTCTAATAGAGGCTCTGTTTTAGCAGGATGACCCACATTTCCATCCAGGTTTGCTGGAGGAAAATGTCCCCGAGTTTATAATAGTAAGAACGAAATCCGAACTTTTGTGTCTAAAAGTCCATGTTTCCCTCCAGACACGCTTTGACACTCTGAGCTGCTCTGGCTCTGTTGAAAGAGAGAAATGTATCTGTTTAGTCAGAGGAAGGAAACAAAGGAGGCAGATCACTGCGTCTGTCAACACGTCGACCTAAATGAAGGCTAGACCTGCTGATTGTGTAATGTGTCCATTTAGGTGGAGGTTTACGCACGGATCATTTGTTTTGTTCTCCATTTTAATCCTGTCCACACGGCGGCGCTGCTCGCTTGTCTGAAATGAACATTTGTCCTTTTCTATAAAATAATGGAGGGGATTGTGTGAGGAATCGATTTATTAGAAATTACTGCAATAAATAAAGTTTAAACTGAAAACCAAAACACTTTTCCAGGAACCGTCTTTTAAATTACCTGATGATAAATCTGGGCTTATAGAGCAAATGAATCTGGTTTCTTATCAAAGCTGCAGTGCTGAGGTTTATTTTACGCACGAAAAATTGTGCGTTTTTACGCACGCGATTTGCAGATTCAATGCAAAACCCTTTAAGGCAAATAATATAACACAATAAAATATTTTGAAAATAATTAGGATCCTCTACTCGTTGTTTTCTAATACTGTTTTAATAATAATAAAACAACAAATAAATAAAATAAAAAATAAAAAGACAAAAAACCCAGTAACAAACTTAATCAATGTCTTTGAGCACAGTTGAGACTGGGCGGCGCGAAGGAGGGACCAGACAGACAGAACAGCCCATCAAGTCTCAACTCCCTGCTGAGAGGATCGTAGAAGTCCTGATAGATCCTCATGCAGGCGGTTCATTAAGACGTTATTTAGCTCACCGCAAATCAATTAGAATCGAGAGTCTGGGTCGCTGATCTCTTGATGCCTCCACGGAAAACGCGCGCCAGCGTGTGAAACCTGTCAGCCATGACATTAAGCTTCTCGCCCTTTTCTATAGAAGATATACTCGCGGGGCGAGATGCCCGAGGGAATCCCTGCGCCGCTGACGCACAGGAGCTCTGCGCACCGAGGCGCAATTTACGCACCGGCTGTGAGAGCAGCATCCTTCCGAGGAGACGTTCTCCTGGTTTACGCGCGTTTCATGGGAACATCTGTGTGGAGGACGGCAGAGGAGATGAGACTGGACTCAGAGAAGGTGAGATTCTTTAACAAATGGGTTTGATTTCAAATTAGGATGAAAACTTCCAGACTGTTTGTCAAAAGAAACAAAACAATAGAAATCAAGAAGGGAAAACTTTTTGCACCAACTATATTTAATCAGACCGGATTTTTCCTAAAAAACTGGAAGGATGACGTAACGTTATTATTATTTGTAAAATCTAATTTAACAAAGTGTTCATTATGGGTGAGTAATGTACTTTACTGTATCTGTTAATCATTTTAATTTTATTTTGTCCTTTATTTTAAAATGTGATGCGTTTGAGAGCTTGAAAACATGTAGTTTATTCTGGCTCTATAGGAGAAAGTCTTTGCATCTTTACCTAAAGCGGCCTTCCTCGCCTGTTTCGAAAACATGTGCGTAATCATCATGTTCTTGTTGTTGCAGTCCCTGCACATTTAACAGACCAGCTCATGGAGCGGGACAAGCGGCAGAAGGAGCAGGTGGATGCGGGAGAGGATGGATGCCTCCACCGCGGGGAGACGCTCAGCTGCTCACCGGAGGAGCGCCACTGCAGGCCGGGCGCAAAGAAGCGCTCCAGAGCGGCCTTCTCTCACGCGCAGGTCCACGAGCTGGAGCGCCGCTTTAACACCCAGAGGTACCTCTCTGGTCCCGAGCGGGCCGACCTGGCAGGAGCTCTGAAGCTCACAGAGACCCAGGTGAAGATCTGGTTCCAGAACCGGAGATATAAAACCAAACGGCGGCAGATGGCGACCGGAGTGACGGGGCTCAGCTCACCAAGGACGGTGGCAGTAAAAGTTCTGGTGAGAAACGAACCAAAGCAGAACCACCAGCTCAATGGACACCTACCCACAAGTGGGCCACTTTACCAGAACCATCAGTACCTCCCGTACCACTACTACCAGCCCTGGAGCGTCAGCAGCATCTATAGAGGGATGATCTGAAGAGTTTTAAGTCTTTAAAACATTTGTTCCGAGAGGAATTTGCTCAGTGAGTGGACCAGAGATCAGAGAGCCCTTTAGAAGTCGGTCAAACCAAAGAAAACAAATTAAACTCTTTAAAACTACAAACCAAAACCATAAAAAATGTTATTCAAACGAGTATTAATCTGCAACAAAGTTAATCAACATATTTCTGCTTCATCGTGGTTTGATTTTCTCTTTATTTTTCATTTTATTTCCACTCTAGAAGGGAGAGTTTGTTGATTTTATTTTGAAATTAAGTCATAAAAGGGGAAGGGTTAAAGAAACTCAGATCAACAAGAGTTCACCTTAGAGTCAGACTTCAGCATCGCCTTACAGAATTAATGGTAAAATAATATAAAAATCATAAGGATCAGGATGTTCACACAAATTAATCTTTACCATGTTTTAAATATACAATTACATATTTTAGCCTTAATTTATGTAAAAAAAACACTATAGATGTTTTATTAGATTTTAATTAGCTAAATAAGAACTGCTGGTTTAAAAATCATCTGAATATTTGCACTTTTAAACTTGAAAATAAGAAAAACTTTGCTCTAAGATATAATAGACAGATCATCTAAAATATAATATCAGAAATACTTGGGATCTGTTTGGTTTTTTGGACCAAAAATCTAACTAAATGTCCTCATGAAGATCTACGTTTTGTGTTTTTATAATCACCATGAATCTTGACCTTTACAAGCCTATTTTTAGGAGCAGCTCATTTTGATCTGTGAGAATCTGGATCAAGATGTTAGCGTTCTAAAACTCTTTAATTATTATTTTGTTTTTTTTAATTTTGCGATGCTGAATCTTGGCACCTCACACCCAGAAACACATTTAGTCGTGTCTGTAAAACGTGTTCTCATCTTACTACAAACAAACATGATTTTAGAACATTTACCTCCTCAGTCAAGAATGTGAATGTTTAATGTTGTTTTATATACATTCTGTCTAGTTCTGCTCTGCATGAGTCAGAGAGGATCAATGGACCACAGGGACGTTAGCCTGGCTGCACATGGGGGACAGAACACATTAATCCTCATTTACCGAAAAGACATCTCAAAGGAATAATGACCACAACTGATATGGAAATGAAAACAACTCTTACACAAGCTGAGTGTTTACCTGACATGGATAATGCCACTCAAATGACACTTCATGAGGAAATAAATGATATAATCTATTTTCTTTGATGCACTCAAGGGTACTAAGCATTAGAGTAAAGTTGTGTCCTGCTTCCATGAGCACAATATTATAAGATTAAAGAGGCCGTGACATCAAAGATCTCCGATGTGAAACAGGTACTTCAGATTCCCTTTCCCAAGCTGCGCTGGCATCACCGTTCTGCTCTCTGGCTCCGGTCCAAGCCTCATCTATCTCCTGCATCAAAACACTTCAAGTTATCATAAGTGGTTGGCATTGTGCACAACAGGCCTCTGAATGGGAGGAAGCACACATCTGTTGTAATGTCTAAGACACCTCATCACCATTAAAGCTAATTATTTTTCTTTTTCATGTATCTTTATTTGAGACTCTGCAGGAGAAAAGGTTGTGGAGGTGAAGAATGAGCTCTGATTATTCTCATTGTGAGGGTGAATGGTTTAGTCATCGCTCCCTGACGTGACTAGATAAGACGCCGCTTTCAGTTTCTGGTGTTGCATTGATTCAAATTTCTATAGACAACAAAGGAAGTTACTGACAAAGTGACACAATGTGACCCGGGTCAAATGCAGTGCAGATCACTGGTGTTTGAGCTTGTTATTAATAGGATAAATCGAGTGTAACAGGTTGAACGTCTGAGCGTAAAGAAGCTGTCAACATTTTGATCAAACTAAATGTCCTTTATCATTTATTTACAAAAAAACAGTGGCATCTTTTTATTACTTTTTATCTCAATATTGAGAATATGACTAAAATAAAGTTGGACCTCTTCCAAAAAATGTGAAAATAAATCAGTATTTTATGTCATTAACTCCAGCCACTTTCCTGCAAGTGTATTCTGCTCCAGCACACCTGGATTTAATAACTTAATCACCTGCTCATCATGTGGAGTTCTGCAGAAACCTGTTAATTACTCCTTCATTTAAATCAGGTGTGATGGAGTGAGAGAATTTGCAGGATGGTAGCCGTTGAGGACTGGAGTTGGTGACCCCTGATCTCAGGTCAGTAGAGCCTCCAGAGTAAAACCAACAAAAACATAAATAAACGGATTGTTTTTGGTGTAGATTCTGTGATGGCTGATCTGTTTATGGTGAATTCCCACATAAATGATTACAAAAAACAACATATTAACATAAAATGCACTGTATTTTATTAATAATTCAAAATATATCAAATGCAAACATCTAATCCACACATCTGTGCACATGCACAGTCATGATTTATCAAATCTGTGCAAGTGTAATGCATGCATGTTATTTTATCTTAGTACTAAAAAAAGACTTGTTTACGTGTCATCAGAAACCAGTGGAACCTTCTTACTGATGATGTCACACATCCCGACACATCTCCCATTTGTTCAGTTCACATATTTTGCATTAAAAACATTTAGACTCAAAGTGTTTATTTAATGATTTCACAATAGTTCACTAAGTAGTGAGCAGAAAACTATAGTCCACAACATAATTCTCCTCCAGCATGCAGATGCACTTTATTTATGCATTTCCATCAGCACCCTCTAAAACCTGAGACAACGGTGGAGAAAAGCATGTTTGTCTGTTTTTGAATCACCTACACAGAACAAGACGTTTAGAAACAAAACAGACTGAAAACAGTGGAAACAAGTAGCTTCCTGTTGTCTTTATGCCTCTGCAGATTTCTCCGTTGAGATAAATGCCTGGAGGGTGGAGCTGCTTTTCTGGTCTGCAGCACAGGAATGGCAGTCCTCACCTAATCCATGCTTGGTTGTACTTTCAAGATACACATCTATTGATGGAGAGTTCTCACATGGCACCTCGGCACCAATTACACGTTTGTTTCCTTCTGTCCTTTTGTGATAGGATTCATGGTCTAAAGGACCTTGTTGATTTAAGAGCAGCGTCTTTAAATAACGACTGCTGACACGGTGACTGGTGGGTGAAATTAATGTATTTAGAGCTCACGCAGCACAAACTAGGAGTGCTCCCGCCTCTCCACCCACACACACACACACACACACACACACACATACACACACACACACACACACACACACACACACACTGGTGTTCTGCACTTAATGCATTCAGGGCAGGTCTCAGGAAAGAGAGGGGTCATGGTTAATACCACTGTTTAAAAACAGATCTGCATCCCTTTGACCCAGTCGCTGTCTCCTTACACACGCACACGCACACGCACGCACGCACACACACACACACACACACACACACACACACACACACACACACACACACACACACACACACACACACACACACACACACACACACACACAGATAATCCCACCCAGAGGACTCTTCAGACTAGTCTCAGAAACTATTAGCAGATAGCATCAGTGCATGCAGGAATGTAAACATTTACAGTAGAGCTAAAACACATCAACTTCCCCCCAGGGGTTGGTGTGTGTGTGTGTGTGTGTGTGTGTGTGCAGCCGCATCAGCATATAAGCTCCCCTGGTTTCTGAAGGATTTAGGCATCGCACCTTTCTGCACAATTTCCTTCAATCAGCTGGCATTGTTCTGTTTGACATGTTGGTGATTTTGCTGCTGCGTGACTTTGATGCTCTGCAAGAATTTAATGATAAACTTTTTATCTGGATTTAATGAAAACTGGTTTGCAGTTTGGATGTCTTTTGACAAATAAATTACAATCAGTTTTTTATATTTTTGCACAGCAGCGATGCCACAGAACTGTGTAAACGGAATTCATTGATCCACCTCTCTCTCTCTCTCTCTCTCTCTCTCTCTCTCTCTCTCTCTCTCTCTCTCTCTCTCTCTCTCTCTCTCTCTCTCTCTCTCTCTCTCTCTCTCTCTCTCTCTCTCTCTATCTCTCTTTCTTTCTCTCGCTCTCTCTCTCTCTCTCAAATGAAAAAGATGAACCCACACAGAATTTAAAAAGTGAGTTAGTTTTAGGGACCTAAGGATGAAAATGTCTGTTTTATCTGTGAACAAATATATTTGAGTTCAGGCAAAATGCCCTTAATATTTTAAGAAGAATTATTTTTAATGTGTGTGCATTTTATGAATATTTACCTGATTTAATCACTCTTTTGATATTTTTTATACCCCAGCCCTAAAATGTTGCCATATGGAACACATACATCCAGTTCTCATAGATTTTTCCATGTGAGGTATTAATAACAAGAGCAAAACAAAACCACAGAACAAAACTCTGAATCCAGCAGCAAATTCCTTTGCTGATAATAGTATGTTCTGCTGACACGCACTTTTCATATGGAAGTTTAAAAAACACTCTACAGAAAATAAATGACTAACTCATTTAAGATGACATTTCTTAACCCTAACCCTTCCCAGTTGTGAAGTGCATGTGTGAATAGAAAGTGCAGAAAAAGTCAGTCCTTTACCTTCTGGAGCCCAATCTGGTTCTACAAACAGAATCTGAATGAAATTATTCATCTCTTTCTGACAATCTGCTCTAGCTTTGTGTGGTATAATTCCACCATTTCCTCAAACCTGTTCATGATTTTTCATGTTATTTCCAGCATGTTCTGGAAGATTAAATAACAACATTTCCCTCTTTAAAAATGACAGAAAGGAAATTAAAATCTGATTGACTTTTGTCAGCTTCACAAATGAAACTTGTGTTTTGAACCATAACATTATTATTCATTGTTGACTCCATATAAACACTTAGTTTCTTTGCACATGTGCAGAAAGTTTTGTTTAATTTGAAATAACAAAAGTAAAGAAATCTATAGTGTCTCAATTATTATGTTTTGGTCAATTTAATCACAAAACATGATCTTAAAAATCCTGAAACACAAGACAGAATTTTTTGTTTTTATTTTGTATTAAAATTTTGTGTGTGTGTATATGTGTGTGTGAGTGTGTGTGTGTGTGTGTGTGTGTGTGTGTATATATATATATATATATATATATACATACATACACACACACATATACTGTATATATATATATATATATATATATATATATATATATATATATATATATATTAGAGGTGGGCATAGGTTAATTTTTTTAATCTAGATTAATTTTGAAATTAATCTTGATTAATCTAGATTAAAATGGCTCATTTGAATTCTGCTAAAGGGTTCATAATACCGGTATGTGTGTGCATTAGCATGAGTCTGAAGAGTCGTGATACTTCAAGTCTAGAGTTAAAGGTTAGTAACAGCTGACCCACTGTTTGGATCAGCTGTTACTAACCTAACAAGAAATATTAAACCTGTCAGAACTTCCCTCAGAAACCCAGACCTGAGTCACAAACCAGAACCTCCAGATGAGCTCTGAGCTCATTTTAACCTCTGATGGTTGATCAAGTTATCAGGATGAAACATTTTAACACTAAAACACATTGATGTGTCATCAGAGGTCTGTCTCCTTTAACTTTACAGCTGTTTTCTAAGGCTCACTCTGTTTTAATAGTTTTACTGTAGAAACCTTCTCATCTCCTGAGAGTAAAGGATTACATTTAATTTACAGGTGACCTGATTAAAGCATCAACTCTCTTTTTTACATGAAATAACTTCAAGCTGATTTTTTAGCTGTCAAAAAATGATTGTAGCATCCAGTTTATCTGTAATGGATTAAATCTGCCTTTAAATGACTTTATATCTCTACTGTTTATTTCACATTATCCTATTGGGCTGTTTCATCATGTTTTTGTTAAATAAAACCACTCTTACCACTTTTCAGACTCGTTAATGTTTAAATCCCCTAAATTTAAACATTAACGAGTCTGAAAACTAAAGACAACCCTCTGATAAAGTCACTGACAGATCAATGTGTTTTAGTGTTGATATTGTTTGATTGGTTGAATGTTCAGCTGTCAGTTATGCTGAGAAACGCAGCACGCGCTGCCACATTCACTTTAACGAGAGGCGCGTGCACAGCTGAGGCTGTCGGCCCAAACAGCACGTCGGTTCACCAGGAAACGCCTGGAACCAGACAGACAGTCCAGACCTGGTTGATGACTTGGTCGAAGTTCTGCGGGAACTCTACCAAGTTGTTGCCGCGGGTTTGTGACTCGGTCAGCGCTCTGCTGCGTCTCCTCCAACCTGGATCAAGCTCCGAACCACACGGTCCGGTTCAGGAGGAGGGGGCGTATGCCGAGATTGGCACGGGCGCGCGGCTCCCGGACGCGCCTCTTCACCTCCTTGGGTCCAGGTGAAAATCCTGGACCGGAACCGACTCCTGGTGAAGGAGACACGCCTCACGTCTCCCGAACGCGCGCTTCACCTGGACCCGCGGCTCCCGGTCCGGGTGAAGGATCGGTTCGGATCCGGGAGCCGCAGCTCCAGGTGAAGTGAGCGTTCGGGAGACAGGAGCCGCGCCTCCTTCAGCTAGACCAGGGGAGCGGGTCCTGCTGCAGGTCCGGACTCCAGAAAGATCCGGGCCAGGATCAGAGTCTGCCATTTGGTAATGCCTGTACATCTCTTAGACCCAGAGACCCAATTTAGATTAACGGCGTTATTTTTTTTATCGCGCGATAACAGTTTCGCGTTAACGCAGCGCGTTAACGGCGTTATCGGCCCAGCACCAGTATATATATATATATATATATATATATATATATTCACACACACACACACATGCATGCATGCACGCACACACACACACACACACACATATACTGTATATATATATATATATATATATATATATATAAATATATATATATATATATATGTGTATATATATGTGTGTGTGTGTGTGTGTGTGTGTGTGTCTTTATTTTATTATAGATTTTTCAGTCATTTTTAACTTTCTCAAGTGTCAAAGCATCATTTGACAAATCTTTGGTCCCCAAATAGTTTTCCTGTGCAAGAAGCAAAATATTTTACATTTGTAGGAAAACTGCAAAACATATAAATATAAATTATTGCTATTATTTGAAGGAAAAAACATCTCTTATCATTTGCATAGAGTGTATTGAGTCTACTTTTGCCTGTCCATAGATGGACGGGCAGTTTTTAATGTTGCAACGTTTCCTTTCTTGACTCCTCTCCACTCTCATGTCTCCCACACATACTCAGACACACACTCCTCCAGAGCCGAGCAGGGAAATCCAAATGTTTTAATTAGAGGTGATAAGCAGAGACAAGGAAGGCATTGAGCGGCTCTGACACACACACACACACACACACACACACACACACACACACACACACACACACACACACACACACACACACACACACACACACACACACACACACACACACACACACACACACACACACATTTCCTATCAGTGTACTGATAAAGGAACTACTCAGTCCCCACTTACGGACTCTCAAACTTCCCTCTGACTCCTACAGCTCCAGTGGAGGAGACTCTCATCATTACTGTTTCTGAGTGATTTCTGCAGTTATCTTCACCCAATAAATAAATTTGGTCTTTTAACTGTCTGATTGGTCAGATGCACCAAGTTTTTTTCAGTCAAAGTCTTATTGTTTCATGTTACATCTGGTTTCTGACTAAGCGTCAGAAAACACTGTAACCTTGAACCAGAACTTTAATTTTTTTTAGGCCTGGACGCAAATCCTGGTAGTTGCAGTTTTTGCAGATATTTCTCAATTCTTCTGATAGAAAATTAGGTTAAAAAATGGGACAATCTGAGCCTGTTACAACAACTAAGCGAGGAATCATTATCGGTTAAATAAATACACATCGATTAAAAGAACAGCTGTGAATACGCTGATGAAAACGTCTGTCAGCGTCAAGTCATTTCAGACAAACGTTTATTGCGTGCAATCATTTTGAATGCTTTTTGTGTTTAATGAGTGGTTTACTGGGGTGATTTTTTTTCTAAACCAGTTGACTGAAGCTTGAAGGCATAGCAGTAAAGTATATTTGACAGGAAGCAAAGACGACTTTCTTTTCAAGATCAAGTTCAAAGGGCAGGAGGCCTGCTTCTTCCTCAGTGTCCCTGACTGCACCTGTGTTCCTCAGACACACACGCACACACACATAAGGAATCCAGTCAACACTGCTTCCACTGACAGACATTTGAAGGATTTTTGCTCTCTGGTTGTGTGTGTATGCGTGTGTTGCATTTGAAGTGTTTAAGTCGATTTTACGACCTTTTAAAAAGAATTTGTCACAACATTTGAGACTGAGAGGGGAGAAAGTGTTGGACACCTGCAGCCATGTGCAACAATGTTGCAGTTCATCACACACCTTGCTGACATTTTGCTCCCAAAAGCCCAGGGGTGTGAGCGTTTATGTGCATGCATGTCTATGTATGGTCTTTGATCCCAATGGCGTAAATTTCCAATTGGAAATCCCTCCGTAGGCGAGAAAGAAATATCTGTTTTCACACATAAGTTTTGCATAAAGCTTCATATTTTTTTAAATCATGATTTTGATGCTAAACAATAAAATGGATTTAGTAATCAAAGCAAATCCTTACACTTCTCACGCAGTAGAAGAATATCCATTCAACCTAACCTGCATGTCAAAGCCGCCTGAACTTCTCTTTATTGTTCTGTGTCTTAACCTCGCATGAAAATGCTATTTTTCTCTTTGGTTGCTGTTTATTTTCCCACAGCCAAGTGACTGTATGGGCGAGTGAGTTTATAAGGGCTATATTTGATTGTGTGTCAGCGATCATCCTGTGTTCTTGGCTGCGGTGGGAAGAATCCTCCTCCGACTTGTTCTCCTATGTGATGACAGGAGCTGAGTCTCCCACACATCCTCATTCTTCACAGCAGAACCCTGTGGGAGATGTTCACGCTACATCTCAAGTTGATGAGCTCCATTGGAGCCACATCAACATTAGTAAAAACATCCATGGCTGTGGAGAAGAAAGTTATGGATGGAAATTCTGGAACATTTGAAAGTTTTACAAGAGTTTTAACGGTAGCATGGGATAATTTTATTGCACATTTAGACATGATCATTAAATCAGGATATTATGGGTTTAGATTGTGACCTGGAGTTTGCAGGTTCAAATGCATGAATGAGATTTCTCCAACATACATGCATGATATAGTTTATCTCTGGTGGTGGGCCCTGTCCAATAAGGGCTGAATCAAATCAATGTGACTCAAATGATCAAATTCTGTGTTGTTAGTTCAATTTCTCACAAAAATTCACACCATGCTCAGCAACAAGCTGTGCAAATGATCACCATTGTTTCATGCCGATGTGATTTATGTTGGAGTTTGTTGAAGAGATAACTGTAGGCCACTTCCTTTTTGTTAATCCAACATTAAACCTTCTTATCCTTGGCTGCATGGCCTGGTATGACTTCAGTTTATCCACGAAGAGGAAAAACATGTTGGCACCTTCCAAACAACAATGGAGTATAACCATCCCTGCATCCGCTGGTACTTCCGCCCTTGTTTAGTCCAGGATCTTATAAGATAGGCAGCAGCTGCTCGAGTTTGGCAAAGTCAGACAAATCCTCTAGAGACTCCAGGCCAGGGCATTATGATAAATCTTTGTAAAGGGTCTTTCCCTAACAAAAACTTTCAATGTAGCTACGTCTCACTTTGCCTCCTAGTGCTATTAGAAAGTTCTCCAGAAGTATACACTTCATATGACCATATTATGACCAGTCTACCCACTCTCCTACAAACTGCTGCCCTAAATGGAGTAAATAGGTGAGTTGATGCAATGGATAGATGATTTTATCTTAATTTCTAGTTCATTAAATGTTTGCATTCAAAGACAGAAGGAACACTGTTGTGTCCAATTTAAAACACACTATACATAGAAATGTAAATGAATTTGGATATTATGACAATATGCATTTTGTCTGACCCCTTCAGTTTTGTGCTTTACGTTTAAAAAAAATATCCTGGCTTCCAAAAAATTACACTTCCACAGACTCTCGTTTGACACTTTTTAGCCTCACTCCTCCCCTCAAAGAGACAGCAACAGCCAGATGAGTTACAACAACAGCTCCTCCGTCCAGCAGCACCACCAGGGAGCGTGAGATCAGTCAGTGTGTGTGTGTGTGTGTGTGTTAGATAAGGCGCCTGTGATCACACCTCATCCATTAGCTGCTGAGCAGGATGGAGAACATATACTGGATATTATGACATAACCTCTCTAATTCATGTTGAGTGGTGCAGTCAGGATTTGGATAAATATACTGAGAGAAATCTGGAACAAGAAACAAAACTTAGAGAGGAAGAAAAAGGATGAGCTGCTCTTTGGTGTGTGTGTGTGTAGCACCCCAGGGTTCGCTGTGAGGAGCTTGAGTTTCCAACCCAAACAGCTTTGAAAATCCTAAAAAAAAAAAAAAAAATGCTTAGGAACAGAAAAATTCGAGGAATTCTAGTTTTCACTTTGTGTGTAAGTATAAGCAGCTTGTAGCCTGAGAGCCTAAAATATTTGTTTCTCAGGTCTCTTACACCGTGTGCATGCAGGCTCTGAGTGAGAGTGAGCAGAGACAGTTCATTAACTCTGTGTTTGAACAGGTGTCTGTCTGACATGCATGGATGTGAGTGGGTGTGAATGTGGAGGCTGGGGTGGGGAAGATGTCACTCCGCACTGTAATCTGAAGGGCATTAAGTCTGCTCCTCTAAAACTCACAAGTCGACGTAATGTGTTCTTGCAAAATCACTTTGGTTTGTTTCACCTTTCACCAAAAAATAGGGGCGATGATGAGCATGTCAGGAAAGACAAAGATTCCAGAATCAAGACAAACGGCACCTTAAACCACAAAAATAATTCTATCATCTCAATAATGATCATCTTCTTCTATATTCCAGATTATTTAAATTTAGGAATTATAGGATTTAGTAAATACATTTTCTGAAGTTTCTTTTTGCCAAACGTTTGTTTTAGATAAAATATCTAACAAGTTTTATTAGCAACAGTTTCATCTTTCCAGAAACCAGGACTCGTCTCAAATGCAAAATTAGCTTTTCATTTTGTCCCCCATTTTGCAATAAGTTGACTCTGTCATGCATCATTTACTGAATTCCAAACCTTCCCTCCTCCCGTTGTTTGTATGCAGGCTTCAGACCCACAAGTTCACACTGCTTCTTCGGTTTTTGGGGTCAAAGTTGGAATCCGCACCTGTGCTAAAGACTAAACAACTGTACCTGGCTCAAACAAAGAATAAATAAATACTAACTCACCAAGTGCAGGGGTAGATGTTGCTTATAGAAGAAAATAAAGACTTTAAATGTTAAACAATTCTTTTTAAAATATGCAAAATGTTGTATTAAATGACATCACGAGAGCAGAGTAATTTTTACGAGCAGTGAGTCGAGCCTCGCTGCTGAATCTTTATTCATCGAGTGCAATTCAGCATCAGAAACAATCAGACATCAGTAAGAATGACAGCTTCCATTAATGGCCACTAAACACCGTTATAAGTTCAGTTCCTCTTCTGGTCACACCGTGTGT
This sequence comes from Callopanchax toddi, assembly GCA_006937965.1. Classification (NCBI taxonomy): domain Eukaryota; kingdom Metazoa; phylum Chordata; class Actinopteri; order Cyprinodontiformes; family Nothobranchiidae; genus Callopanchax; species Callopanchax toddi. The sequence continues at coordinate 1,152,042 of SSNR01000024.1, forward strand.
GCACAACCTTTGCTGCAAAGCTCAAGAATCAAAAGCAGAATTCAGGATTCTTGTTTTACTTTAAGGCTCCAACAGCAGGAGAGGAAAACACTTGATTTGATGTGAAATTTAAATGCATTGAAATAATGCAGGTTTTTTTCTTTTGGAGGGAAAATTTACTTAACTGGTAAACAAAACCAGACAATTTGACATTTATTCTTTTAAAGGTCCCAATAAGAGCTCCTAAATCCATCAAAATAAAACTAATCATATTTAACAATAATTATGTTCATTATTTCTTCACTTCTGAATATGGTTGGATCTGCATAAATGTCCTGACAAATTAAAGATAATAAACTAAAAGCAAAACATTTGAACTTGAATCTTCTTTGGATGCTAAAGAACTGAACTCATTTTCAGTTGAAGAAAACCAGATTCTCTCCTTTAACTGGATCTGGAGTCAGTAAGACATAAGTGTTTATAGAACAGAGAAAAATGAAATTCTGAATGAAAAACGACACATTTAAAGCTCTAGAACAGAGTAACATGACTGCCCCCTGCTGACAGCGTGCTGAGTTTGAACAGCTGTCGCTAAAAAAGCTTTAAAACATTAGGCTTTATGACAGAACTCACACTGAATGGATTTGGCAAAAGATGTCTTTCTTATCTGCTGTCTGATTAAAACAACTGAGGCGTGTTTACTCAGATTCTGTGTGTGTATGTTTCCTCCTCAGTGAGGGCAGATCACATTAGTAGATATTTACGTTTCAGCACCGACGCGTGGCACTCTCCTCTTATTGTGCTGGTGCTTCGTTAGTCCGTACTTGAAGAACTCATAGACCGTCCAGCTAATGGCTGTGGAGGGCATCTGGTAGATGACCCTCGCCTGGACTCCTCTGAAGAAGCCCGGCAGGCCGCCCAGCCTGTAAACTGTCCGTAAGGCGTGGGCCAGGCCTGAGATGTGTCTGTGGGCTCCTATGCCTTGGCCAGAGGAGCTGAGGGCTTGGGACTCCTGGGTGTTCAGCAGGGTCTTGCAGACATCCAGGGGTGTCGTGGCTGCCGCTGCGATCGCTCCGGCCAAAGCTCCAGAGAACATGTGTGACGAGGGGTTGTACTGTCTGTGTGGGTTCAGCAGCTCCTGGAGGTACTCGTAGGTCATGAAGTGGAGCGCCTGGAAGGGCACGTTCATGGTGAGCTGGGTGGTGTAGCTGCGGTAGAACGCCGCCGCGCCTTCGTTATGCCACACGGCACGAACACAGTCCAAAACGCTGCGGTAGGGTGAATTATACATCTGCATGCGCTGCTTCACAACTGGAGGAACGTGGATGGATGTGTTGACAGAGAGGAGAGCCAAAGACGTCCAGCGTTGAAGGTGAAAAACATGCAAAAAGACAAAAATATCAACATATTTGCATTAAAACTCCTTTACATGTGAGCATACAGAAGCATCCGGTATAATATTGTAGTAGAATTTGCAGACAGCTGCATCTTTTGAACAGCTGCACAGAGGACTCAGACCAGCGTCCTTCCACTGACATGTTTGGGCAGGTGGACCTGAGACAGCTGTGGAAGTGGACGGCTGAGACTAATGGTTTGAGGCCAACAAGGAAGATGTCCCTCTAAGCCTGACACCTGCAAGTTTCTACTCTGAAACTCAAAACGGTTGTTTTGAGAGACAAACGATTCCAGCTCAGAGAGCAAAAATTAGACGTAAAAACGTTGCCGCCCTTACCTTCAGCTGGGTTCATGATTGCATCGTGAAGCAATGTGGCCACGCAACCAGCTGCTCCTGAAACAAACACACCTCTGCAGTTATCACACACTGACACAAATGAGAAAAGAACTAGAGCCTTAAAGGAAACTTTTCAGTTGTGACAGAACTTGTCTGATCATGTCAATGCATCTCCTCTCATACTCCTAAAAGCACTGCTGCTTCAAACAGGACGTTAACGGAGAACTGCTGCACATGAGAACTCCTCTCTGCTTTCTGTAGACAAACCCTGAGTAAAGAGAGACACCTAGTGGACGAGGCTACTTTGGCACTTTTTTTTTTTACCAAACAAAACCTTTAAAAAAACAGTAGGAGCAGAAGAGACTGGTGAAAACAGACTTACCAAGACACCCACTAAACTGAAAAAGAAAGAAAGAAGAAAAACAGCAGGAGTAACAAGTAACAGCAAACTGCTGAGGTTTCAATTGTGTAGCTGAGTTTGATCCAGATAGGAGGAACTTTTCTAACAGCCAAAAGGAGGAAACTCCAGTATCCCACTTTACAGTCTAACTGATTACGATAAACTGGCTTCCACTTAGCTCAAACACTTTGACAAAAAAGTCAAAATTTAAGACATGAGCTTATCATAAATTCAGTATGTGTGCATGTTTTGTGGTACCATTCGCCAAATGACTGTTAGCGCCTGGATGAATGATATCACTTAGAGTCTTTTTGAGTTTCTCATAGCTGGCAAAATAGAGGGCGTGGGCAGGTCCAGCCCCAATGGCCGTTGCATTGAGGCCTCTTAACGGTCGCCACACTCCCTCTGTGGAAACAATTCGGCGGAGAGCGTCCATCACATTCCTGTAGCGAGCTGCGGGGTCGGGCTGGAGGCTCTGCATTCGAGTCTGCAAAAGACAAAAATTTAAATTCCATTTCGCCTACTAGCATATTATAACAAACTTTAAAAAAAAACCTGACAAGTAATAAATAACTAGAGTGCAGTGTGAAGCGGGGGTCAAACGTGGGAAATGAGGTGCGCAGCGCTGGGTGTGGTTCATGTTGGTGTACATGAAAAGCTGAATAGAAGGAAGTATGCTGTTACAAGCTCCAGGGTCACAAGGGGACATGAGCTTACTTCCTTTAATCCTCTTTTCCCCCATGACCTTAAACCTTTGTCTTCCTCCTAACACACACACAAACACGTACACACTCTCAGGTGAAAGCATCCACATGTTAACCAATTAGGACAGAGCTATATGAACTCGTTTCGGGTCGGCTGAGTCAAAGCTTTGCATATTATCAGGCTAATAACTCTTTCAGAGAATAATTGTAGAGATGTTGCTAACAGCCAGAGTCCATGTAGTCATTCTGATTGTTTTTTTTTAATACGAAATAGGAAACGGATTGTTTGTTATGCAACTGAAGAAACTACAAATTCTCTTTATGGAACCAGTGTTTCCAGTATTAGTCCTTTTGTTTTTCTAGGAGTGATTGGATCAGTGAGTATGTCTAAAGGGCGAGCAGCGACGTGATCTCTGAATACCAAACTCCCAGCTGAATGGACAAAATAACACCCTACTGTGTGTGCACAAACTGCACTAAAAAATACTAACATGAAATCACATGTCACACACAGACACAGAATATAAATACAGGAGCCCTGGATCTTGTTTCAGCCTAACTAGAAGGACTTTTGTACTCTATGTGTTTAAAAATGCTGAAAGTGTACATATTGACAGATCCAAAGAATGTTACTTCAAATCAATATCATTTTACTATGCATCAGCCTAAGAATTCCTAAAAGTCTCCAATTTGTTCTAAATTAAATGTATCATAAATAGTATTTTCCCAAGTTTATGATTTTAGAGGTTATGCATTATTGTCCAGGTTCTTTTCCTGGTTCTTCTAACTTCCTGTAGCCTACTTGAAAGGATGCAGAGCTTCATGTGTTTTGTAACAAACACTAAACAAATATCTGTAAATAGCTCTGTGCACATACATAGCTGCAGTAAAAGTGGACTACAAATGGAAAACTTGTGGATGAAATGGCATGAACAGCTTTCAGCCTGATAAAGACAGGTTTTTAAACCGAACAGATTTCTTTGCTTTGGTCCTCTTTTTTCAGTCATTTCAACTGACTTTAAAAGGGAAAAAATTCAGTCATCTTTAGTAGAGTTTAAAACTCGCTCATGTGCAACAATCATGAGAGCTGACCCAATAAAGCTGCATGACTCATGTGATCATAAGACTTCTGAAAACAATTAGATGTGGTCTGGGAGGCAGCTTTTGGGATCACACTGTGTTGGGAATGTGGAAACAGCAGCTCTACTGTAGACGGCGCAAAGCAAATTGTCCCGAGATTGCAGGGCAATTTGCTTTGTAATCGCTGGAGGAAGATGATGGTTGTTAGAACTTTAACCCACCGTAAACACACAGCTTTTGTTTAACTGTTAAATGTTAAACTAGCTAACATGTCAGTTTTTGGTTGCTCACTGTGTCTATTGCTTTTTTGGTCAAATGATGGGTCTTCTTTTGTTGTGCTTATCGTACATAGGATTTTCTTTAGTTGTATTATCTATAACCCTGATATGTAAACATTTTTACACTGTTGTCCACTTTGAACACAACTGAATCTCCTATTTGACGCTCTTTTGAACCTTTTGGTTGTGAAACCTAAAAAGTTCTGCTTGATAAAACAGAACTTTTAAATCTGTTCGTTTTGTGAATTATTGACCTTTGTGAAACACCTGGTTTTGTGAAAATGTAGTTGTATTTCTTGTGCCATGTGGATTTTGACTTAATACAGCATGTTTTTAAATCTGTTTTGTTCTGTCAAGCTTCGAGTTTGGCCATGCGGGGCCACCGTAGCCAACTTATTAGTTTACGTAACGCTGTATCCGCTGAAGTTGTGACAGTAGATTGATTAAGTGATGCACTTGTTAGTAGCTGTTAGCAAGCACACCCAATTTGCTCATTTTTTTACATTATTTTTTTTAAACAGCTCCTGGAGCAAACGTTATTCACACACAAATACTAATATGAAGCTAACAAGTTGGTGAAGGCTGTAAATGCTGCTGAGCCAGCTGACCTTGTCCCCTCAGCCTTCAGCTCTGTAGCATGTTTATGTTAGCCGATGAAGCTAACGAGATATGCTAACGAGCATGATGGCTACGCCACAAAACACAACAGAAGAAACCAGACAGTAAACGCACTGAACATACATAAAAAACGACTCAGCCTAATCAACTATGATTATGCTACCTTCACACAGTCGATGGGAAACATTACGCAGTGCTCCATGATTCCGGCCACGGCTCCAGCCAACATGTGGGTGCTAGTAGAAGCTCCCTGTGGCAGACCTTCATAGTCTGCTTCAAAGTCCTCTGTTTGTGCATCTTGATTACTACAGAAAAAATCAACGTCCTTTAGTTGTTTTTCCCCTCCAACCCGGGGTGTCAGGCTTCCAACAATACTTTCCGAAACTCCCCAGAATCTGCTCCCCAGCCACTGAACTTCTGCACCAGCAGAAGCTCCTGCAACCCCGGGATCAATGCCTGTGGTCTCGGCTCTCATCCGACGCTTTCTTGCAAATCCATCTGCTTCCATGAGTAAAAAGATAATATAGTAAGTCCTTTAGATCGCGTATACGCCTGCCAGAGGATGGTTTTAGGCCTTAACTTCTACATTCCCTTGGGGTTGTTCCTCAGCTCGTTCCTCGCTTCCCCACTCGGACCCCGCCTCTCCTCTAACATCAGCCACATCCCAGCAGGGGAGGCCGTGGTAAGACCCGCCCCTCAAACGACGATGCTGATTGGTTAGAAAGGCCAAGTCCTACCAAGCCTATTGGCTGACACACATGCTACTCATGATGTAGTTAAATACTTTATTGACAGACACACATGTCCAGTGCTTCAAATAAAATACATAAAGTAGTAGATAAAGTGCAAAACAGAAGAAAACAAGATGCATAAAGTAGTGAATAAAAAAGGAATGACAGTAATAAAATACATACAAGGTTTAAAAAGTAGCACACATTAAAATATTAATAAGTGTTATAAGAATGCTTTAAAAAACAATTGTTGTTAATTTTAAAACATACAGATAAACACACAAAAATAACAATAACAAAAATGAACTGAACTTGTTTACACCATAAAACAATTTCTGCATCAAGTGTTCATAAATAATCATCTATCACCACATTATAAACACCACAAACAATAAAAAAATTAGACAGAAAACAGCTGGAGTTTAGTATTTTATTAGAATTGTTGTCAGTATTTGCAAATCAAAAACTTTTTTTTTGTTTCAAATGCCATGCTATACATTTTATTTAAACTTTTGAACAAAAAATCAAAAAGAAAAGTAACATTTACATTTTCAAAGTTAACAATAGTATATGACATCACATGTGTACAGCTGTGGCTGCTGATGTGTGTAACCTTTGCTGGGAAGACAAGCTGACAAACAGGCCTACAATTTTCCCTTTTAACAGATAAGCTCTTTGAGCTCTTAAAGTTCAGATTGGTTATCAATGTCCTAATGTCAACAGTGACCACCAGCTTTCTGTTGATTGACAAATATTTCCTACTTTTTTCTTGTTTGTGGTTGCTAAACCTAAATATAATACTAATGGAATACACTTGGCAGGAAAATCTTAACAATTTTTTTTAAAGTGAATATTTGAAGAAAAAAAGTATTATTACCCATTTATTAATTTCTACTCTGGCTTCCTTCCACAGACCAAAAACATTAGGTCAACTGGTGATTGTAAATCTTCCCTATAGGTGTGAGAGGGTGTATGTCCTGTTTGTCTCTATGTGACCCTGCTGGACTGGTGTCCTGTCCAGGGTGTCCCCCGACTCTCGCCCCTTGACCGCTGGAGACTGGAGTTAGGCACCAGCTCCCTGCGAACCTCTGCGGAGGATAAAGTGGCTTCAAAAGTTGGATGGATGGATTATTAACTTCTATTGATTTATAACCTTTTTTGCTCCAAATGAGTAAAAATGCAAAGAAAAAAACAACAACATTTTTTAAGCTTTTTGTTTAGGTTGGACATTAGTGGGCTGAACCTATTCCTGTTTTTTTCTTTCTTTGAAGAGAAATTTTAAAATACAAAAAATATAAAATTTCACATGTTATTTATGCATTCAATCTATTTTCATAATTGATTTGACTCACTGTCCAAACACATGGATCATTGAATGATGAATAGTCAGTTCTGCTGTCAAACTAATTTTCTTTGTTAGCTCATAATATCTGTTATACTTTTGTATTTTCTTACTCTAAAAAGTGAATTCTTAAATAACACCTTTCATTGACTGCAGTGAGTCAGTCAGTTATTATGATGCTCCTGACCGGTGGAAGTCTCTGCCCAGAGGAAGACATTTTTCATAGAAAAAGGTTAATTGGGTTTTGGAGCGGAGCTGTTACCTTATAATTAAATTTTCTTTCTTTATTGCCTGAGAGAGGCTTCGAGGGCCGCAGTGTTAAATTTCTGCCGACAAAGGGGAATGAAGTGTTAATTTCTGCTTACAAGAACAAAATCTCCTGCCTTGATCTGCTTATCTAGTTATGGTTGATTGGCTGTTGCCGCAGACGCTTCTTTAAGGAAAACCAAGCAGACATCATATCAGGATCATTTCTCACTCCTGAAGCTAATGCTGCTCTAATATGCCAAGGGAGAAGCCTTTTAAGTCTTGCAGGAAATTCTAGATCACCGTTGCAGCCCTGTTTTATTCGCCCTACCAAGAGAGTGCACAATCTATACAAACCTCAGGAATTATTTTACACTGTCTAAGCAAAGCAGAGTCAAAAATCCACATTATATGGACACAATGAGAAGATAACCTGCTTATGTTCTGCTGTGTTTGGTTGTTTTTCCTATAATCCCAGAAGACAAGCCCCTTCTCCCTACAGGTCCAGAACATGATCTATGGACTCTTATCCTATTAATGCTTGGTAAATGAACCACTAGGCCAACATGACATTTTTAACAGCAGCACTAGGAAACCATTCTGTGTTAAGAGCTCATCTTAAGGACGGGCCCTCATACCTTGAGATGACTCAAGCACAAAGACATTGTCAAAGGATCACTTAAATCAATTGTTTCATATTTTTAGTTGCAGAAATAAAATATTTCAACAAAGTCACGCAAACTTTGGAAAGTTTATTTCACATTTACACATTTTTTAAAGATTGTTTCATTAAGCTTTTATTACAAACTTTGATCAAGAGTCAGTGATAAGAAATATTCATTTATGTCAACTCAACGATAGAATAAATGACTTTTGACAAACTTCATAGAAAAACTTATGGTGAAACTTTGGAAAAATGTTCAATAAGGCAAGTTTTTATTGGCTAAACTCTGCCATCTTGTGGTCAATGATATCATGACGTTGCTATTTTTAAAAAGTTTTTTAATGACATCGCTATTATATATCGATATATAAACATTTTAAAATACTTACGGTAATTTGTAATCATTTATATTTATATTTGAGCACACAATTCATGGCTAACATGACAAAAAGTAAATAAAATGCCTTTGGGGAAAAATATAAAAAAATGGTGCAAACTGACACACCACTAAAGAAAATGCGCAACGTCTTTATATTTCTTTGATATTAATAAAACAATTATATACAGCCCTGGCTCCAGATGAACTTAGCTGGGGGGGAATTGGCTTATTTTTTTGGGGGGGGGGGGGCACAGTAAGGTCTTTTTGGTTTCTATAAATACATAAATAAACATTTAAGTAACCTTTCCAATTGAATAATCATGTTTATTATACAGAATAAACAATAAGCAAGCACTAAACAGTAGGGGTGAAACGATACCTAATACTCACGAGACGAGATATTGAATTCATGAGAAACGATATTACAATATTGAGTTCACAAGAACGAGACATGACGAGATTTTAATCAAATTTACAAAAATCAAACTATTGCTGCTAATTTTCCTTCTCTCTCTCCTCTCCTGTCTCACCAAGAATGACATTTTGATTTTAAAGGTGAAGAGGAGGAGCTTAAACTGACCCATGATATTAAACCTACAGCCAGTATCCATTTAATATAGTGGGAAATTGTTTTTAGACAGTAAAAATGGTTAAAAACTGCCTTTAAAAAGTGCAGAGGACATGTCCCCCATTATGTCCATGTGTCTCAGTGATCTTTCAGCCCTTTACTTCTCAGCTCTCCAATGTTGTTATTCTGTCTGTCGGTTTTCTCACTGTTTTCTTTTCTTTCCTCTTGTTAAAAAAGATGGAAGCAGTTCAGTTAAACTTCACAAAAACCTGAAAGGATTTGATCATTATTAGAAAATAAATGCAAAGTTAGAGAAAACCTTAACATTTATATAATAAAACTGTGTTTAATACTGATAATACAGCGTTTCATATTATTTTCATGTGGACACACCTGCCTGTCTCTCTGGTTTTTGGCTCCATTTCTCCTCTCCTGTCTCTGTCTCCTCCCTCCTCCTCTCCTCTTCGTGACTGTCTTTCTGTTATGGATCTTTACTGCAGCTAGGGGGTTAAACAGGGTGTCCCCTGTCTCACACATTGCGCCCCCAGCTGTATTTACGCGTTTCCGAGGCAGTAAGGTGCTTCTCTACCGACTCCACTCCGAGGCAGCTGCGTTTACCTGCGGTCGCAGGAGCAGCTCCGACGGAGGGTTTCAGGTTTCACTTTACCAGCGTGGTGATGCGTTTAATGGCGGAAAAAAGTTAAGGAAATCACAGTTTTTCCCGAAAATAGACCCGTCTTCGGTCATTTCAATGCATGGTTGTAAGTTACAACTCTGACAGCCAATGGGGGGGGGGGCAGGGAGATACGGTTGGGGGGGAGGGGTGGTGCCCCCCCCCCCCAAATGACCCCCTGACGCCGGGGCTGATTATATAACTGTTTGAAATGATGACTGACTATCTTTTTTATTCATCTGAGGGGCGCAGCTGTAGGCTAATTTAGGACCCGGATCTACTTTTCTGGGTCTGAATCAGGGTGAAAGAGGCGGGACAAGTAAATACTTTAATCTCTGGACAACCATGGCCGCAGCGACGTGGATCGATCGGGGACGCAGGACTGTGAGTTTTATCTGGACAGTGACTGGATCCAGATCCAATCACACATCTTTAAAATCTAGTTATGACGCACTGGTCATTGGCGGAGGTGAGAGTTTTTTTTAATTGCAATTTTACATAAGTTTGAAACCTTTCTATTTCGTAAAAAATCACAACCCGTTAGAAGAGAAGAGTTGACATTCATATTTTTCCTTTTTACGCATGTCTTTAGTCTTTTACGCGCGTCTTTTCTTATTTTTATTGTCTAAAGTAAACAGAAATTGAATATTTCATTGCAGGACACAACGGCCTGGTGTCAGTGAGTTCATGTTTTTTGTTCCTCAACTTCTAGTACATAAAAAAAATGTACTCGACACAGATTTATAAGATTCTTATTGCTCTGCGTGCAGGCTGCCTATCTGCAGAGGGGAGGGCTGAAGACAGCAGTGATGGAGCGCAGACATGTGCTGGGAGGAGCAGCTGTTTCAGAGGAGATCTTCCCTGGTATGAATGGACACTGACTAACTGATTGTTTACATGTCATAAAGGGGATATTCACCAACATATAACACCAAACTATATTCCGATTACCTAATAATAAAATAGAAAAAAATAATAATAAAAAACATTGAGGAGATAGTGAACATCTGCCCTATGGAAATCATAGATTACAGAGCAAAATCATGTGAAGAAATAAATAAAAATATAAAAAATACCAAACATCTGCATGAATGCATGGATAAAAAACATGAAAAAAGTGATTTTTCTTTATTTGGATAAAGGCACTCTGTCAAAGGAAAATCACACATTATGGTCAGGAACAAAATCTGCAAGAAAAACGTCATTATTAGACCCCTCTCCTGCACTGTGGCAAAGTTTTGCATGAATTTATGTAACAATTAAAAATAATGTATTAATAATGTTATTTTTCATTTATTAACATGTTTTTTCATTGAGTTAGTTGGAAAAGGAAAAATAATAGAAAACATTTTTGCAGTGTGTTTTGTATTTCTTAATTAGGAATTCTATAGAAGCTAAAGCTATAGCTTTCTAAATCCATTTATTTCCTGTCAGGTTTTCACTTCTCCAGGTGCTCATACCTCCTCAGTTTACTACGACCTCAGATATGCAGAGACCTTGAGCTTAAGGTATACAAATGTCTATTTATATATTCATTTGACCATTTCTGCATAAAGTGATTGGCTTGGTTTTCATTTTTTAAAATTGTGCTCAGAAACACGGGCTGAAGGTGTACATGAGGAACCCCCACTCGTTCACCCCCATGTTGGAGGAAGGGATGAGAGGTGCGCCACCGAGGTCTCTGACCCTTGGCTCAGATCTGACCAAGAACCAGAACGAGATCGGAAAGTTCTCGCAGAAAGATGCAAAGGTGATTGAATTCCTGTCAACCACCGACTCACAGCTGGCAAACTCTACACTCACATCTGCACTTTTTTAGGTGTATGCAGAATTCGTGGTACTACTTGAAAAGCTTGCAGGTGCAATCCATCCTCTGCTGGACGCTGCCCCTGTTGATGTTCCTGGTGTTACAGCTGGATCCCTGAGGAAGAGGATGGCTGCAGCTAAAACGCTCATCCCTTTAGTCAAATGTGGTACGTGGCTTCAAGCATTGGAAATCAACTTTAAAATGTATTTATATAATTGTTGGTTTTGTTTGTGATATTTAAGGTTTGAAACTTGGGAGGAATATTCCAGAGTTTTATGAGCTTATCACTGCACCGATAATGAAGGTTTGTTTTTGCTTGGATGAGGCATTGTTGGTGTTTAAAGGCTTCACAATGACTGTGTCATGTTCTGTTTCAAAGATTCTCACTCGGTGGTTTGAATCCGAGCCGCTTAAAGCAACTCTGGCTACAGATGGTGTGATAGGAGCCATGACCAGTCCTTGTAATCCTGGCAGTGGGTGAGACAAACAAACACAATTACAATTAACTGAGTTCAATTAAACCCTGGTCCATATTGCCTTGTTTTTAAGGTATGTCCTGTTGCACCACGTGATGGGAGAGCTGGAGAAGGAGAAGGGAGCGTGGGGTTACGTGGAGGGAGGAATGGGAGGTGTGTCTCAGGCTATAGCTAACGCTGCTCGATCCCACGGTGCAGATATTTTCACTGAAAAGGTACCACGATAGTTAAGAGTTCTACAGGTGTTTAATTATGGGTTTATGAAATGTTTATTGGATCTTGGCAGGATGTAGAACAGATCCTCATTGGTTCTGACGGCTCTGCTAAAGGAGTGGTGCTAAAGGACGGCACGGAGATTCACAGTAAAGTTGTTTTATCAAGCGCTACTCCACACGTTACCTTCAAGACCCTCACTCCACAGGTACTACTGAGTGTCAGCGTCACATGTCAGGAATGGACAAGACAATACAAACATATCTTCTTTTGTTTGTAGAGTGCCCTTTCTCCAGAGTTCATCAGAGCTGTAGATCAGATAGATTACACCTCACCTGTAACAAAAATCAATGGTAAGTCTGTCCTTTTCTATCCATCATGTAATATGATTGAATGGAAATGTATTATTTGTGCAGGTTTTATACTTTTTACCTGCTTTAGAGCAGAGTCTAGGAGGAATAAATGATGTGTCTTCATCGGAGACTGGCCAAAGTTCATTTTTGTTTGCAAAATTAAAAGCTGGAAATGTATTGATGAGCTCCTGTTCTTTCTTTGATGGGAGCATTTAAAGTTCTTTGTGATAATTCCCACTAATTCAAAATATTTGTGTTTTGCATGTAAATTAAATTATTTGTTGTAGAAATGCCAAAAATCTTCAAAAGGGATGTACAACTATGCTTTTTGTTTGATTTTTTAGTGGAATTTGTTTTGAATAAAGAGAAAACATCTTTTTTAGATGATTATTTGCAGACTGCAGCGTGAGCCTGGAAAAAAAATCCTCAAACTGAAAACTGTGCTTGAACATTTGAATGCGATTCAGTTTGCAGTTCAAAGTTGATGCAGAGGAAAATATAAAGGATAATAAAAACAAAGCAAAGAAATATCAGTATGTCCAGATGAGTTTGTTAAAAGGATTTAAAAAGTAACAGTGCAAATAAGTGAGTTTTCCACAAATCAAAGTATTAGTAGAATAATATTTACTAAAAATTAAACTTTTTCTAATGCTGATGTCCTTTACAGTGGCGGTAGACAAGCTACCAAACTTCCTGGCAGCTCCGACTCCAGATGATAAACCAGGACTCCACCATCAGTGCTCGATACATCTGAACTGTGAAAGTGTGGACATACTAGAAGCGGCATATGAAGAGGCAAAGAACGGACGTCCCTCTGCAAGGTTAATACTCTAGTCTACACACTTCTTCTTCATACTTTGTCTAGATGTTAGGACTCCTGCAACAATAAGCACATTTTAAACTAAAACCTGCACCAAATCGACCACCATTAGTAGAACTTGATGCCTTATCTATGCAAAGTTTTGACCTAAAACTTTATGTTATGTTATATGTATATTTTCTCAACTCATTTAGGTGAGTTTTCTGCCTGTCCACCATATTGTCTCATGTTCCTCAGACCTATGCTGGAGATGACCATCCCCTCTGTGTTGGACCCCACTCTAGCGCCTCCTGGCTGCCACGTCGTGTCACTGTTCACCCAGTTCACCCCTTACCACATAGAAGGCAGGGACTGGAGCGACCAGGACAGAGAGAACTTTGCAGACACTGGTTAGAATCTCCTTTTTCAGTTTACTGGGGAAAACCGCCATTTTGCTTAATTAATTTCTAGCAAATTGTAAATAAAGCTGATAATATTATATCACTCTAATATCCAAGATATCCTTCCAAAATGAAAAAGCTATTTAAATCTGTATTTTTAAAAATTATTTGCAGTGTTTGACTGGGTGGAACAATACGCCCCAGGGTTTAAAACGTCTGTGGTGGACAGAGACGTCCTGTGTCCCCCAGACCTGGAGAGGATCTTTGGACTCACTGGAGGGGTACAGCCTGTACACTGCACACATTGTTAGAGCTGACGAGCAATTTGAATGTTGACACGCAGCTTATTTGCTTGACTCAGTCAGTTCTTCGCTCCAGGAGGAAGTCATTCCATCCACTGTGTTTAGTTATTCAGTACCTGCTTCACGTCGGGCATATTGTGCAAGCGGTTAATGGTTACAGACGCTTTTACTCAAACGTGTAAACCAAAGTTCACATTAAGCGACACCTAACTGAAATTTATTTGCTCACTGTTTGTGTTTTAATCCATCCATTATTAAAGAACCAACCCCATTGTTTGAGTCACAGAAAGAAAAGTTATTATTTTAGTTTTGTTTTCGCAGAATATTTTCCATGGATCGATGTCCCTGGACCAGCTCTTCCTAGCGCGACCTTTGCCCTCACTCTCAGACTATCGCTCACCAGTTAAAGGGCTCTATCTGTGTGGCAGTGGCTGCCATCCAGGTTTGTATGGTACTTAATGTTCAGCTAGGTATTGAATCACACATGTTGCACTTACTTGTAGTAAATATCTTAGTAATAATTATACAGTTATTCACCTTTGGAGCGCTTATTGAGAAACTACAAATGGTGTAGGGACTGAGTGTGACTTTCACGTGTCTGATGATTCTCAGGTGGAGGCGTGATGGGTTCCTGCGGCTGGAACGCAGCACTGACTGTCATGTCAGACCTGAAACATCGCTGAGGAATGTGGCAGCATCCATCAGGGGATTTTAACTTTAAAAAATTATAAACCTCCCTCCAGATTAGTTGTATTTAACTTTAGCTGATGTATCAATGCAGGAAATCCTGAATGAAAGAAACAATGAGATACTTGTCCACAAGTAGAGATAAATTCATCAAACTGGTCCCAGCAGAATATTAATGAATGTTAAGCTAAAAATATGTATTTTAATAAGATTACTTGTAATGAAATGAAGTGGCATGTTGGCACATGAAAACGAAGCACATGATAGCTTTGAATACATTTTGATACTTTTCTGAAAGCATGTTTGAAAAAATTAAATGTTCTATTTAGTGCTGGGCCGATAACGCCGTTAACGCGAAACTGTTATCGCGCGATAAAAAAATAACGCCGTTAATCTAAATTGGGTCACTGGGTCTAAGAGATGTACAGGCATTACCAAATGGCAGACTCTGATCCTGGCCCGGATCTTTCCGGAGTCCGGACCTGCAGCAGGACCCGCTCCCCCGGTCTAGCTGAAGGAGGCGCGGCTCCTGTCTCCCGAACGCTCACTTCACCTGGAGCTGCGGCTCCCGGATCCGAACCGATCCTTCACCCGGACCGGGAGCCGCGGGTCCAGGTGAAGCGCGCGTTCGGGAGACGTGAGGCGTGTCTCCTTCACCAGGAGCCGGTTCCGGTCCAGGATTTTCACCTGGACCCAAGGAGGTGAAAGAGGCGCGTCCGGGAGCCGCGCGCCCATGCCAACCTCGGCATACGCCCCCTCCTCCTGAACCGGACCGTGTGGTTCGGAGCTTGATCCAGGTTGGAGGAGACGCAGCAGAGCGCTGACCGAGTCACAAACCCGCGGCAACAACTTGGTAGAGTTCCCACAGAACTTCGACCAAGTCATCAACCAGGTCCGGACTGTCTGTCTGGTTCCAGGCGTTTCCTGGTGAACCGACGTGCTGTTTGGGCCGACAGCCTCAGCTGTGCACGCGCCTCTCGTTAAAGTGAATGTGGCAGCGCGTGCTGCGTTTCTCAGCATAACTGACAGCTGAACATTCAACCAATCAAACAATATCAACACTAAAACACATTGATCTGTCAGTGACTTTATCAGAGGGTTGTCTTTAGTTTTCAGACTCGTTAATGTTTAAATCCCCTAAAGTGGTTTTATTTAACAAAAACATGATGAAACAGCCCTATGGGATAATGTGAAATAAACAGTAGAGAAATTAAGTCATTTTAAGGCAAATTTAATCCATTACAGAAAAACTGGATGCTACAATCATTTTTTGACAGCTAAAAAATCAGCTTGAAGTTATTTGATGTAAAAAAGAGAGTTGATGCTTTAATCAGGTCAGCTGTAAACTAAATGTAATCCTTTACTGTCAAGAGATGAGAAGGTTTCTACAGTAAAACTATTAAAACAGAGTGAGCCTTAGAAAACAGCTGTAAAGTTAAAGGAGACAGACCTCTGATGACACATCAATGTGTTTTAGTGTTAAAATGTTTCATCCTGATAACTTGATCAACCATCAGAAGTTGTTAAAATGAGCTCAGAGCTCATCTGGAGGTTCTGGTTTGTGACTCAGGTCTGGGTTTCTGAGGGAAGTTCTGACAGGTTTAATATTTCTTGTTAGGTTAGTAACAGCTGATCCAAACAGTGAGTCAGCTGTTACTAACCTTTAACTCTAGACTTGAAGTTTCACGACTCTTCAGACTCATGCTAATGCACACACATACCGGTATTATGAACCCTTTGGCAGAATTCAAATGAGCCATTTTAATCTAGATTAATCTAGATTAATTTCAAAATTAATCTAGATTAAAAAAATTAATCTATGCCCACCTCTAGTTCTATTATTATAATGTGTTTTATGCTCTTTCACTGTACAGGATTTTTTTGTGATTAATATGATTTTTTTCTATGTTGAAGACATTTTACTAATATAAGCTCTATTGTGTTTCAGTAATTTATGCAAAGAATAAGAAACTTGTCAATTACATCAAAAATACTTCCAAAATGTTTAACGTGAGATTTGACTAATAGCTGTAGAAGTGACCTAGTTAGTTGATGATCACTGTAAAATATTTCCTAAAACTAATGACTGATTAACTTCCACAGTGCTTCAAAGTTAATAATCCCTTAAGAATGTTACTCTGGTTTATTATGACCTAAAACGTCATCTCTTATTTTTGCAAAACATAGTACTTGTTATAGATTTGTCCTGGGAAAAAAGATTTAACATTAACTAAACAAGAACATCTTATAATAAAAGACAAAATGTTGCAAACAAAATGCATACAAATAGAAATTAAAGGTTCACTTCCTGAGTGGTTAACCAGTATCTTTGAGATAGTCTTAACAACAGTGTACTGCAAGGAGAAAGTACTGTTCCCACCCACTCCCCCCAAAAAACACATCTCTGTAGAATGTTAATAAATTAGGTGTATTATTATTATTACTTTGCACTCCAGCTATTAATGCTTTGCCATATCTTGTCAAAATGTGTTTGCCGTCCTTTATTGGACAAGAGCTGTAATTGTAAATTAAAAAACCGAATATTAAAAGTTGGGTTTGAATTTGACAGATAAATATATCTATAATGGGGTCATATCTTTGCAGAGACAAAAGTCCTTAAAAACTTTCATGTGTCTTTCAATATCTTTATGTTATCTTGTTTTGTTTGATACCATTTCCATTGCTATCTTGTGTACGTGGTTATTTTACAGTGGCAGAACAAAACAAAGGAAGATAAAAAGTCTTATTGATGATTTTTTATCACATGGTGATCGTGTCCTGCGCCTTTAAGACGTCGCTCAGGGTGGAGTGGACCCAGCGTCTGCGTTGGACGCTCAGGAAGTGGATTAAACCACCAAAGATTCCCGCAGATAGCGATTTTCCCAATGTTTCAAACGTGTTCATAGCGGCCTAAACTTCAGTTAAAACACATTTTGGTGTTATATTTAGGTTGATAATGCTGGATGGTTGCGCTCATGAAATTCACCAGGGATATATGTAGGCTGTTGGGACTCGGAAGCGGTAAGACACGTCCCTCTTTTTCAAAACTTCATCGAACTAACCGCAAGTTTGAGCTTGAAAGTAACTACGTGACAGTTAAACTTTAGAGTACATAACTAGCGGGTGATTTGCTATACGAGTGTTTTATAGTGATTTTACTAATAAGTTGTCGAGAGAATGGAGTTCATGGTCAAATAATTGGAAGTTCCCTTCTTTTCAGTTCCACCCTTTTTCACTCGTTTAAAGTTTGCGCAGTGGGTGAACAAACGCGCTATTTACGCCTAAAACGGTTCCTTACACAGTATTTAATTAATAAAATATTCAGAATCAGAGTTTAAAAGCTTACGTTTAGCTAATGTGTGCCACAGGTTTGCTATATGAAGGTAAAACTATTAGAAAAATGTGACAATGCTTCAGATAGGTGGAGGCTAATGCTCGCCTCTACAGGTCTTTAAATGTCTCGCGATACTTAAGCATTCTTCTTCTTTGTTTTTAATTTGTGTTAAAGTTCCATTGCTTTATCGTGATGCAGCATGTTTGCTAATGAACTTACAGCTAAAATGACATTAAAGAGGCAGCTGGACATCCTGAAGCACCTCCCTCAACACTCCCACAGAAAACGAGATTTTAATGACCATCTTATCACATTTCATCCAGATGTATTTACTCCCTAAATGTCACTTTTATGTATATTTATTTAGATTTTAGCACAGCTGTCATTAGGCTAACTCACAACAAAAAGCAGGGGGTGACTGTTTTCAACTTTTTTTGGTTTTATTTTAATCATGATGTGTTCTTTTTATTTTCCATGCTCTGAGATTTATAAAAACTCCACCCAAGATAATTTGTTCTTTCCAGCCATGCTCTTTGTTATAGAGAAATGTGTGATTCATTACCAACGTTTTGTTTTGCAAGCAGCTGTGCCTCTTGTGACTCAATAAAACCACATAAAAAGAAAAATTATTTAGATGTGCTTGATTTAATGACATGGTTAACATTTTTATTTATTTATTGAATGCTCGTAAAGGAGGTAAAAGCACAAATTCCTTGTCTCACACCGAGGATACACTGTCATTTTGCATTCCTATGGAGACAGCTCACCTTTCAGCTGCACACTAATTTGGGAAGTTTCCTTGAACCGAAACAACAGACTCTTTTGTTGTCTTTGTCCACTAGGCTTATATAATTGTATGTATTGGATGGACAAATGGAAGACAAAGGTTTACCAAAAAGTTATTCTGCAAAATCAGAGACGATTGAGAAGCAAGGAGCTGATATTTCCGTGGGATCTTTTAAAATATGTTTGGAATCATCTAAGAAAAGCGTACTGGAATGTGCATGGATTATTTTGTCAGTAAATTTTATGGCGATCATTCTTTTTATTACTATCAGAAATGTTAGTGGAACCTGGAAAACATACACCGTGAAAGAGAAAGAGGAAGCCCAGAGGCTGTTTGTAATATTTTTTTCCAGATGAAATTAAACAAGCATTATAGATGCATTTGAAAGGCAAAACTGCACCATCACTTCTTCACGAGTCACAACATGAGTCACAAACCAAATATGGATTGCTCATTCTTTGGAAATTTTTACTGCACAAATGGAATTCTGAAGCTGCATAGTTTTTTCATTCATGTTTGTGCTTCCTTTTGTTTTGTCATTTCTCTGCTTCTAGTGGGCCTAATTTACATACGAGCCCACATGTGCTGTGTTCAAAGGCAGTGTCTGTTTTCTAAAGTGTTTAACTGCGTTTCTGAGAAGCAGCAGTGCTCGAGGCCGCTGTGCGTGCTACGTGATGGTCAAACATTTTTGCTTAAGACTGACTTAAATTGATCTCGCTGCGCAGCTGCTGAGCATTTTATATATCAATCTTCTCGTCTCCACCCAGCGTTTTTTAATATCTTTATTTGTCATAGTAGCTAGACCTGAATATGAAAGAGGAGCAACATTTCGAAACAACACAAAAACAATGTTTATATCTGCAAATCTGAACAGTGCAAATCTTTTGTGTTCCTTCAGAAATTTGGACAGTTGTTTTTCTTCTGTGGGCTGTGAAAATAATTTTATTTAGTTTAACTGTGGCACAAAATATAAACAGAATGTCGGCATCCACAGCTAGCAGCACTATTCCTAAATCTTTTAAATGCCTCCTGACGAGCTGTTTTATTTCCTAAAAGGCCCTGCTGTCCAGCAGCGAGAGAACCAGATGGACTGTGGTGCTGCAAACTCTGACCCAAGTCATGATGCCACTTTGTCACAGGTAAACAAATGGTGTCAACCTGACAGGGCATTACTTGGACAGCAGTAGTGATGATGTGCAGTATTGAGCTTCTTTGTGTGTGCATGTTTGCTTAGGATGCATTAAATGGTGAGGAGGATTTGAGTGAGGAAGAAAAGGTCAGGCAGAAAGCAGAGCGACGCAAAGCTAAGAGGAAGGTGAGAATTCAAATATTCCCCCTTAAATAAAAAAACGAGATGTCTGTTTTTTACTTTTTGCTGCATATGATGGATTTTACTATATCTGTTTCAGCGCCGTCGAAACCGTAAGAAGCAAGAACAGATTAAGCAAAATGACAGTGTTGAACCGGTAATCCTAATATTCCCTCTAAGAATGCACGTTTCCATTACTGTGAAGAGGTAAATATTTATACTATCCTGTTGCATTAGAATGAGGAAGAGGAGGACGGCGGTGCTGAGTCTGAACTGGATGAGAGTGAGTCAGAAGCAGACATAGTCGCAGAAGAGGAGAAAGAAAGAGCACAAAAACAGGAGAAAAACGATGCAAAATCAACAGTTTCGCACAACTACGTTGCCTTACCCGTCATGGCTCCTGCAGGAATCAAAGGACAGCAGAAGATTAAAGCCAGACCCACTGAAGAGGTACTAGAGTAATATAACTTCTCTGTTCTTATTGTAGTTTTGAGTTGGCATGTGATCCGACAGCAGAGGTTTTGTGGTTCACAGGAGCCAGAGTGGGACGTGAGCAGTGCCTTCTTTGCTAATGCTGCTAGTCATATCAAACCCAAAGGATCAAGTCGTAAGTCCAAAGAAAACAAGGAGAATGAGGCCAAGAGAGAGGTGATTTTCTTTTTGTTGTTGTGTGAAATGTGTGGGAACATTGTGTTTTTGTCTTGTGTTAGCAATGTGTTCAGCTAGCAGAAGTCTGATGTATGAAACAACAGCACTCTGGACCACGACAGCTCTTAATACCACTGTGTGTGTTTACATCAACATGTGTATAAAATGATGAAAACAATATATTTTAAACAGACGAATGGAACTGACACCATGACCAAGAAAAGTGCATCACTTACAGGTAAGGAATGGTTTCTGCCGACTGCGCCACATAACCAGCCTTTAAATTGATTTTTCATCTAAACGTAACAAAAGGCTTAAAGAAGATTATTGATCCCACATTCCTCCCTACAAACCTGCAGCGCAGCAACCAGTAAAGCCAACAGAAAGTCATTTACAATTCTTTGTGTCTTGCAGAAAAAGGGATCAAGTTGGTGCAAGAAGGGCAGTATGCACAAGCTGCCGTTTTGTTTACAGAAGCCATCAAATGTGACCCAAATGATTACAGGTACCTTTTTTTTTTTCTTTTTTTTAAAGAAAACATGATCAAGACTAGCAGTTTAACAGTTTGACACTTGAAGCTGAATCCTTTTTATCTTGAACCTGCAGGTTTTTTGGGAATCGTTCGTATTGCTACTACTGTTTGGAGCATTACTCTAAAGCCCTGTCAGATGCTGAATACTCCATTCAACTGGCTCCAGAGTGGCCTAAAGGACACTTCCGCAAAGGCAGCGCTCTTATGGGCATGAAGGTGGACACCTACAGCGATCATAAATAAATTAGATGAATATCAGCGGGATGTGTCCTTCACATCGCTTAATGTTCTCGTATTTGTGTTGTAGCGGTACAGTGAAGCGGAGAAAGCGATGGAGCAGGTGTTGAAACTGGACAAAGACTGTGAGGAGGCTGCTAATGACCTCTTCAACTGCAAAGTTCTTCAGCTGATGGTAAATTCATCTGCAAACTAAATTGCAATTGCATTTTCTGTTAGCAGCTGCAACTTGCAGCTTTATTATGACTTTTTTGATCTTTTCACAGGAGCTTGGCTTTGAAGAGATGCAAAGTGTTCTTTTGTTGGAGCGATTTTCAACCGTACAGGCTGCCCTTGGATCTTGTTCTGATGCAGCAAAAGGTTAAACTCCAAGTGTAGACTCTCTAAAACCAGCCAGCATTTTTTCTATTTGTTTGAGGCATAGAATAATCCATTTGCTGATGTCACTCAGCTGTGTCCATATGTATTTTAGTGATGACGTGCTTTTGGTTTGCAGCTGGGGGCCAGGATCCATCGATTGTGCAACCAGGGTAGGTGACCGTGTGTTTGTTCGATCAACCCTAGGGGTCAGAAATGTTTGTAAAATGGATTTTTTGCTTCTTTTTATATCATGCGCCCTTTTCAGTCATATTATCTCTTCTCGTTTTTTTCGCAGAAGCCCTTGCCCATCTCTTTGGGTGGGAAATGTGACAACTGAGATCACAGAAAAACACTTGTGGGACCTTTTTAAAATGTATGAGCGTAAATCAGTTGGCGTTAAAGCGGCTCTCTGGAGCATTTTTCTCTGTATCAAAGTTTTCTAAATGTTTTAAATGATATTTCAGGTCTAAACCATGATCTATGGGTTGAGTTCCACAACATCTGTCATTCTGATGAAGACCCTCCTTCCTCCTAGAGACCCCTTTCCATTATTTCTTGCCGCCGACATTTTTCAGCCAATGAAATTCAAATTTCTGCATTCTCTCAACATGCACGCCCAAACCTGTACCAGTAGGGGGCGCTGTCGTACAGGACGCTCCGTGTGTTTCTCTGCCGTCTCAGCCATTCACTGAGGACTCACGGCTCATTTCTACTAAAAACCTACCAATTCCCCAGATAAAGACGGGTTTATTTTTATTTTTAAACCTTTCACCTCACATAATGGCAAGGCTTGACAGGATTATGCGTTTATTTTGGTCAGAAAGTTCATCCAGGGCCGAGTCAAGTTCAGCTTCAGAGTCCAGCAGCAGCTCGGTGCTAACAGAGCTAATATCAGAAGCAGCAGGGACAGAGAGGGCTCATCAGACCCTCGTAGTATTGTTGGAATAAGATTGTGAACTGTGAGTGATTAAACCCTACACATTGAGCAGTACAGTTCATGTCCGAAGTATATGCGCCGCGTGCACGCGCGCACACGCGACCGGACGCGCGTGTCGAGATGTTTTGAGGAGGAGCCTTTGGACGCTAGATTCAAAAACTGCTCTCCTGATGAAATCCTCCAGAGTGCCGCTTTAATGATCGATCTGTTTAAGGACTGTTGTACAAAAACATGTAAATGTAATATTTTTGACTTTTTGCTGCATTGAATCGTAGGCATGGTGAGATAGAAAGTATTCGTGTGTTGCACGAGAGATTCTGTGCCTTTGTCAACTTTAGGAATGCAAACATGGCAGCCCGAGCAATGGAGAAAATAAACGTAAGTACCCAATTATTTTCACTCTTTAGATCCTGTGTCTGCTCCTTTTTAAGAACACATGCACATATTCTGTCTCTAACAGGGCCACTGCCTTGAGAACACGCGTTTAGTCGTGCGCTATCCTGACCGTCGCATTCAGAGGGTCCTTCCCATTCCACTGAAGACTTTCCTCCCCATCACACAGCAGGCAGGAGTGGCTGCTGGGTAAGAAGCACTAAAAATACACAAGTCCATTTTTTTTCCTTCTAAGTTTGATGCATGCAACCAAAAGACAAATGACCTTTTCAGCTTCTAAAGTAGACAAAACATTTTTCTGCTCAGACCTCGGAGACGTGGCCCCGTGAACGGAGACGAGTGTTACTTCTGGAGAACCACTGGCTGCCATTTTGGAGACAAATGTCGCTACAAACACATTCCTGATCAGAAAGGCAAGGACAGGAAACCGTGGCAGCCTTGAACAACTCTGTTTTAGGAAACTGAGATGCGCCAAATGTGCCCTTGGAGGAGGTGTTCACTGAATCAGGATCTTTGGGCAAAACAAAAATATTTTGCAGCAGAATGGGAAAGCATAATTGAAAGTGCCAGAAATCGAGATCTGAATGAAGAAAAGTCACATGAGACACAGGACAGAGTGGGATGGTTATTTTAGCCAAAGACCTAAAACAAACTGAGTCCAAAATAAGCTAGAGAGGGGCAACAAACCTTTCTACTCACAGCCCTCATGGGATATGATGAACTAATCCTATTTTAAAAGACACTAAACATCACAAGCCAGCAAAAAAAAGTGGAATTGTTTTGGCCCACTATTGTTAGGTCATGTTTTTGTCTTGCATAGCCATAAAGAAAGACCTTAGTATTGGTGTAATATCAGGGACTGATCTTCATTTTAAACAGCATTTCTTCACATTTTTAAACGGGAGGAAATGAGCTGCTGGTTTGAAAGCTTAATTTAATCTAGGTGGACTTGTTGAGCACAATTGCTGTCATCACACATCAGTTAGCAGTCGCTACTGGAGCCCCAGTTGTTTCTGTGCCATTCACAGCACCAGACCAAAGACAGAGTTGCTTCACATTTCAGTACTTCTCTTTGCATTAGAGGTTTTTAAGCCTATAAGCTAAAGAAATCAAGAGGTGGGGCTCAAAATGGCTACGTGGCCTTAGTTAATTATGTGTCTTAGCAGAATTCACTTTATCAATTGGTGTTTTATATTTGCTGAATGTCAGACGTTGTGGGGGACTTTTTATAATTGGAGTGCTCAGTATTTGTGAAGTCTGTATCTGAAAAGTGTTATCTAAAGCGGTTTTCAGGCTAAAAGTTTTTTTGAGTTGCTCTGGATCCCATGAAAAGTGAAGTGTGGAGTGCTTCAGTTCTTCTTCCCACTTAGTTCATTTTAAGAGTTGCCAATAAGACTGATACTAACAGAAAATGAAGAGATTTAGTCCGTTATTCTTTAAGCGTTTGACATCCAGATTCACCACCTCTGGGACAAATAGTCATCTGCACAGATATGAAGAGCAACATAGTTTAAAGGATACTTTTGAACCATTTCGGAGCAGTGTTTATGACCTTAGGGCCTCCTTTTCAGTATTTCAGCAGATAAATTTGAAAACATTCTTTCCTCATTCTCAACACTAGATAGTTACAAGCCCTCTGGTTTGTTTGCATCATCCACTAGGTAACAACTTCAGCTGAAAACCACACTACATTTACTAGTAAACTATGCACTGTGTAGTGAGAGTATTTATTTTATTTATACGTGTTTATTTTTAAAATGACTTACTTTCCAAACTAAATCCAACTTTTTCTCTTGTGATTAAAGCTCTGGAACTTTATGCAATCCAAGCCTTTAGCTGTCTTTGTCTCATTCTAGCGAGAACACGGTCACATGCTGCACTTCTGCTTTTCTTGTATTGCTTTCTGTTCTGCAAAGGAACCAGAAACCAAACATTAAGATTGTTCCTCTAACGCATTTCTTTACTGATCGGTGCTGTTCAATATCCTATATGCCTTTTTACAGTAAATTAAACTCTAGACCTTTTTGATTTCAGTAAAACTTTTAATTGTACAAATGTGTAATATTGGATTTTTAAATGTTTATTGCTTGGTGTACTTTTAGCCCATTTTACTCGTATTTCAATAAAGTTTTTTTCTTCAAATTATAAACATTTATAACTCAAACTGTAATTCTGTTAATAAATCTTAATTTTTTTTTGTATTACTGTAGTGCAAATAAGAGTTTTATATTTAATAAACATATTTGACCCACACTTGTTTGGCTCTTTATGAATTTTTTAAATAATTTCCTCCACAAGGTGGCAGAATTGTATTTGGAAGAATTGCACTGAAATGCCATCAATCTAACCATCTCACCACATGCCTCACACATCCATTTTTCACTTTTATTCATGAGGAACCAATATGTTTAAGTAACTTCTAATGCTTAAATCCTCATAGTAAATCACTGCAGGCCGTACTGGTGTGTGGGGGCAGCATGGTAACCCTCTCATCACTAGGAGACACTTGTGTGGCCAATGTGAAGCATGCATTAGAAAATATGTAACCGCTTTGACCAAAAGAAGATGGAAGCAGCTCTAAAAATGCGTGGGAAAAGCTGCCTGAATACCTCAGATGACATTTTAAATAAAGGAACCGAGGCCCGTTGCCAGCTGATGCATGAGCACTCTTTGCAAGTCTGAGACTAGTTTGTTGCAAAATTAAAAGGGAGAACACCACATAATACAGCATGTGTAACAAGTCCAATTTACTCAGTAAAATGTGCACGACTCAGCCTGAGAGCTGTGAGAATCGTGATGTTTGTGTCACTAAAATGAATCAAAAGGCAGAAATCTGTAGAGAAGACAAAGCCTGATATTTTATCCCAAAATTTAAAATATTTGGCACATATAACATGCATTTTTTTATATATACTTAGAAAGTAAAAACAAATAAGACAGGAGCATTCCTTCAGATAATTTGAATTAGAAAAAATCTGAAAAGTTCTTCAACCAGCATTATTTCTAACGGACAGTAGAGGGCGCTTCATCTTGCTACTAGAAAGTAAGCTCACTCATTTTCTCATTCTTTATAAAAGAATGAGTCATTATTTATATAGTAAATTATGAAACTATTATTACAAATATTAATAATGTATGTATATACTGGTAATCTGTCCTTCAGGAAAAACAAACAGTAAATGAAGCAAAATTTAATGCCTGCAACCATAAAACCTTGATTGATTTTTTTGCAAAAAATTTGGTGATTTACTTCAATTTTGAACAAATGTCCTCATATACTCTATTAATGTGCTGATTACTGAAAAATAAATTAGGTTAGCAATATATATGTAGTTTGATCATAAACTGTCAGATTATGGTAGTTTGATATATTTGTCCATTCAGGGACATTTTACCATAAAAAAAGAAAATGTACCAGCTGTAAAATTTACAATGACCAACAATGATACCATAATTCATCAAAAAACAAAAACCTGTCTCCCTATTTTAATGTCAAATTTTAGCCACCACAGCTGCTGTTATTTTTCTACAGCCTGGACAGAACCACCTTTACTGAGGTTTGGAACACAATGTTCACTATTAAACTCCACCTTTAATAAACATTACAGTCCAATAAACTGCTGTTATAAAGTAAAAAGGTGCACAGTAGTACTAAAAATGTAATCTTTCATTTGAGAATGTAGTGGGTCAGGCTGATTGTCCATTGGCTCCTTCCAGAACAAATAATCTGAAGTAATACAAGTTTTCACACCAGGAACACTTTTTCCATCTTTTATTAAAATCCATGGGCAGAACTACTGAGCAGTGTCTGAGTCAGATTCTCAGCCATTGATCAACCATAACGTTATGACAACCACTTCTGTCACAAAATACTTTTGTTGACAAAACAGCTGATAAGAAGATCTCCTGGAGTGTGTGGTATGTTACTCGAGGCCGTGTGACTTGATGTGAGATGTGGTCCTGTTGGGATCGGGCTCGCCTCCCACAGATGACACCAGACCCTGCCTGATTAGTAACTGGGGATTTCAGAAGCCAGAACAACACTTCTAAGCAGTTTTGACCAAAACCTATGATGTTCTGGGGTGGGTGAGTGCTGTTTCCATATGGGGACGATGATTGCTCTGCAAAAATTGCAAATCGAGTTGAAGTTACATGGATGTGAATCCTGCAGGAACTGATTTGTGTCACTTTAACCAGCAGGTCAACCGCTTGGTAGAGTACATTTTAACTCATAATATTTCTTATTAAACATGAAAATAAAGACAATTTGAAACAAAACACATGATTTTATTATATAATTACTTTAAAATTATTCTAACCTTTATAGCCCCAAATTTATTTGAAAAAAATAATAATTTTTACGTTTTTCACAGCCTTTTCTTGATGTGAGAGTTAAAAGTATTAAAAGGTATTTAAAAGACCTACAAAAGTCACCACCTCCACTACCAGAGTATCTGCCAATAGTCCTGATCCAGTACTTTTTAAATTTTGTTTGCTTGTTTTTACAGTACAGACTCAAGACTACATACAATAATTACATTTATTAAGATAAATTCACGTGAGTTTCTGTAGAGGATCACAGTGTAGGGAGACAGTTTATCAACAGAAAAGCTGGTGCTCTTAAAAAAGATGAAGGGCTGACGATGTTTAGAGAGGACATTTGAAAAAGTGTTTCTGAAAACAACAGTGAAGGCAGCTCTTTATGTGTTCTGACCCCTGTTACTATGTGACTGGTAATTTACAAAACACAAAACTGCAGGAAGACAAAAAAACGAGTTCATGTTATTTTACTTCTAATTTGACTCTCCAGTCATGTTAAAGTTGAATTTGTTGCTTTAAACTTAATCAGTTTAAAACTGAAACTATTTTCATTGGCTGTTGGTCCCATTGAACCCACCCCCACCTTCTAAAGAAAATAAATTATTGGATGAAGGCAAGTGGCCCAGCAAAGCTGGTTCTGCATTAAGCCATGGCCAAAGTCAAACAGAAAGTTGGTCAACAGCAGAGAATTGTGGCTAGCTACTCAAATTCTAAATCAATGAAAAATGCAGGGAGTGGGACCCCAATCCAATACTTAAGATCAAGTCAGGACATTCCTATTTTTTGTACAGAGATAAGATTATATCCATGGGGATAGAAAGGCTTTAAAATAACAATACTGGAGCAGTTTGGACCAAAAGTTAAAGTGGTGCTGGAACAAAGTACAATATTAGAAAGTATTTGAAAATGGTCCCTTAAAAACAGCATCCTCATTAGAATTCAGACCCTGGAAATGGATATAATAGGGGCTCTGCAGTGCTGTGAAAAAGTATTTGCCCACTTAAAGATTTCTTCTGTTTACTCATCACACTTAAATGTTTCAAGTCGGCAAACAAATTTCAACATCAGACGAAGATAACCTGAGTCAATAAAAAGTGCCCCATGTGACAAAGTAATTGTTAAATCAGCAATAATTTGTAATTAACCACATTATTTGGAGAGCTGACTTCAGTTTCCCTAGACACACCCAGGCCTGATTACTGCCAGACCTGAAAGATTAGTGGGCTAAAAGATCTCAAAAACTACACATCATGCTCTGTTCTAAAGAAATTCAAGAACAAAAGAACCTGAACCCCATAGAGAATTTATGAGGGATAGAAAGCGGAGGATGAGAGACACCAGAACCAACAATACCGATGACCTGAGGGCTGTCATCAAAGCAACCTGGGCTTCTGTTACACCTCACAGGCTGATCGCCTCCACGCCATGATGCGTTGATGCAGTAATTCATGCAAAAGGAGGCCCCACCAAGTGTTGAGTGAATAGAAATTAAAAGACTTCAGAAGTCAGAAATTTCTGTTTAAATTTTCCTTTTTTATTAAGCTTATTTAATATTCTAATTTACACTGAATTTTGGGTTTTCATTATCTGTAGCCATAATCTTAAACTTAAAGCCAAAATGTTTTTTGATGTAAAATCCTATACGGCCTATTGGAGCTCCCCGCACATTCCTCTGTACAATATGAGCCTGTATGCTTCTATATCCAGTTAAAATTAAAAGCATTATGGAAGCCCGGGTAGACTGCAGCGGGGTTGAGCATGAGAAGGTGCTGTCATTTGAAAAGGCACTTGTTTATTGTTGGAGAGTATGTATTTATTTCATGCCTCCACAGATTGTGGGTAAGGGCAGAGCTGGCTCGGTTTGTGTAATTAGAGAGGTGGAGATCTCTGCCGCAGAGACCTGCTTCGCTCAGATTGTCCAACAAGCTCTCAGAGAGCCCTGAAAATCACTCTCACTACCCCCACTCAGCTGTAAAGTAATAGCTCACGGGCAGGGACACCTGTCTGCTCTGGTTTATTTAGTCTGACATGAAAGACTGTTATCATGAATTGAAATGGATGGACATCGCACATGGTGGTGACAGTTTTTGCACTGTTGCTTCCTTCTCCTTTTCCTCTTCCGTCTGCTCGTTTTTTCCTGCCGGCCTTGGAGATCCCTCTGATTTGACCCTGCTAATAGGGGGTCTGCTCTTCCTGTTCGGGTTTAACAGTATGGGAGGGACAGCCACATTGCCACCCAGTGGCACCATCACTGGGTCACTCAAACATCTCTATTACAGCTTCAAAGGATGCATATACTGAACAGGCACACACAAATGCACGCATAGGTTTTTTGATGTGTAATTCCTACAGACACTGGTGGAAATCTGCAAAGTGTTAAGTGTTTTTAATGGCAGTGGCCGATGTTTAAGTTCCTACCTCCCCTGTCATAATTGCCATTTTTCATGTCTATGAATAAACCGTGTTGCTTTAGAAAGGTGCCCACTGAGGTTTACTTGAAAACTAAAATATAGTTTATCAACACAACAACCTGACGCCAACATTTTTCCATGCAGCTAAAATGGTCCGGAATCCTCTAAAAATGACTCAAAAGCAAACAAACAACTTTCAAATGTGCAGAGAGGACATTTAGAGGAAACCTATAGTCAGGTCAGGACCTGGATTTAAAAAAAAAAACTTGTATCTGCACTGATGAGTTCAATCTTTATTCTCTCTCCACTGTGATGATATGTTAGACTGTAACATACTCCTGGACAAGGGAGGTAAATGCATATTCTCATCAGTCACGTTCACCATAGCTACGGTGAGGCTGAGCTTATTTTAGATCCGGTGGTTTGTGGCCATCTCAACAAGGAAATATCTACCCTGTGGTATAGGGAGCTTCTTTAAGACACTTGGAACTTAGTATTTGAAACTATTCTGGAAGTAAAGTCCTTCCTGTTGGTTAGTTTTTACACATTCACCCTCAAGTTGTGCAATGCCTTGAGGGTATAGTTGTGTAAAGCAGCTTTAACCTCCTTATATAAAAATACACTTGACTTAAATTTTATAAAAAGGTGTTTCAGAACACATTACTTTCTTTACATCCAGTCCTGAAATCAATTAGTTTTGATGCTGGAGATTTAATTCTGAAACATTTATTATTTTAACTGCAAGAAATGGTGAACACACACACACATCAATGTCAAGAGAAATACACCACTGATGTTTTTTGGGCATCAGATGAGTAAAACACAATTAAGTCTAAATGAGTTTCATGTTCTAGTATTTTATGAAAAGAGATCCAAAGAGAAAGAGGAGGGAGGCAGAGGAAGAAGCAGGGAGGGATATATGGAGAAGGAGGGAAGAGGGGAGGATTGACTAAGGAGAGCTTTCATTCCTTCATAGTCACTCTCCCCTTGCCACTGACATTCACCACATTTGCTGCCTGCCAGGTGAGTGAACTTTCACCTTCTATTTTTTACTGTCCAGGTGTAGAATAAAATCTTAAATTAATACTATTAAACTACTCTTATTTCTGTGTGAGAGGTCATTCAGAGTGGAGGTGTAACAGGTGTTTTAAAGGATGGGCACTCGATGCTTTCATTCAGTTTCTACATAGATTTTCAGTTATTTAAACAAAAAAAGTTGTGCGGAAACAATTATAGTTTTAAGATTCTGTAACAGGTACGCTTTGCAATGAATCAAAGAAGTCGGTGACATTTATTTATTCGTTGGTGGTTTGTTCTTTTTGTAATTTTATCAAAGTACACACACACATACACACAAGTAACAACAAACACACACTTTGGGGCATTTTGGACATAATGTTGTCCTGTGGCTTGCTGTGAGTTGGTGTTTTAAGTAACTCCCTCCACCACTGTGTTTGGCTGTTCAGCACCAGTTCAAAACTACCTCTTATATTTCTGTCTGGTTAGTTTGCCTCAGGGGATGTTTATTTGCGTAAATTGCCTCACAAAGAGCGTGCTGCTGTTTCTCTAATTATACGCCTATGTTTGACATGAGAGAAAAGCATTCATTTGATATGAGGCATCACTGAGAGATGGCTGCTGCAGCCGAGACTCAAATCAAAAGTGGAAATACAAAACAAGACGAGCCTTTATCTCACTGACTGTCAAATAAAGAGCAGTAGTATAACCGTCTCAGTCAGAGCTAAATTCTTGATAAATAGGGTAAGTGGAGGTGCTTTACCACTTTTGGTCTGTTTTATAACAAAGGCCCTCATTATACTCCATTATATGCCTTTAGATTTATAAAATAAGAACATTTTAAAGCCCAAAGCTACTGTAAATAGCTTCACTCGGTTTAATAAATCTAAATTAAACAGTGTCTCAACCTTTACCTGCAGGACACTTCCTCCAACCCATGATGCCCCGCTCCCTCCGCCTGAGCGTCCACCTCCTCCTGCTGCTGTTGTCCCTCAGCTGCACCGCGCGCGCTGAACCACGACGGACCACGTCCCCCCAGCTCAGAGCGGCGCGCGCACCTGCAGCCAAGGTGCGACTGGCGGGAAATTATGCGCGAGAGGCGAACGAAGGGCGCGTGGAGGTGCTGCACAACAACACCTGGGGGACTATCTGCGACGACGAGGTGGACATAAAACTGGTTAACGTGGTGTGCAGAGAGCTGGGATTCCGTGGGGCTGTGACGTGGGCTCACAGCGCCAAGTATGGGGAAGGAACAGGTGAGAACTTTTAGCAATTAAGCTGTGGCAGCTGACAGAGGCCATGCTAAAAAAAATGTTTTTTTACTGTACCTGAACACAATGAGTTTTGTATCTAATTATCTTACACTGATGCTTTTGTTGTAATAATGGCTGCATTCCATTTCTGCAGCTCAGTATGCTGGTTGTTCTGTAAAACTGCTAAAGAGCAGAATTTCTTCTAAATGGAATGCAGCCCAGTGTCTTCCCTACCCTTCAAGTAAAAATGCTGATACGTCTTTAACATATCATTGAACAACCTCAGTTTAGAGAAACAAAGATTAGTTCTGACCAGTCAGTTTCAGTGGGTCCAAGTGGATTTCTGTCCCTTTAAAACTTCAGGAGTTGATTCAAAAAGCCTTTTTGTTAAAGCCTTGACACTGCTGTCAGTTGCTAATGCTGTCACATTACGATTGTTGTGACAGAATTCCAAATCTTCCACTAATTTCTACAGTAAAGACTGTAATATTCCATATAAATAACTATGAGAAAAGTTTGTTTTCTAATGCTAATCATAATTTCTGATTCATCATGAAACAAAATGATACCTTTTTAATTATAGATCAGGACAGCCATGTTGGCAACTGATTTAAAGAACATTCAGCAAACAGACTTATATTTGCATTAATTGATTTTTGGTTATGGATAATTCCAAAGTGTCAGGGCAGCAATACTCAACATTGAATTTTAAACAATTTATTTTTGAATTGTAATCATTTCATAGTTCTGAGTAGAGATAGCATACCAAAAAAAAAAAGAAAAATTTATATTTATTGCAAGATGAAACTAGCTTGGTTTTCTTGAAATAATTGGATATTCAACAGATGATCTCACATGATAGGCCTATAGCTGTTTTGGGCTTCTATCCATTAGTAGCAAAAACTTATATGCCTTCATATTTTGACAATGGTGCCATATTTTATTACACTGAATTAAATGCACAAAGTGTTTTCCTTGCTCATAGAGTCCCATTATTTAACATATTTAGCTGTGGCAGAAAGTCTTATTATCCTACTTTCTATGAACTGAATACGCTAAATTTTCTATGCTACAGCATGCTTTGCACTCAACGTATGCATGTGGCTTCATGCAAGGACCACCAATTAAAACGTCCAAAATAACTAGCACCATAAAGCCACAAAGATAACTTGTTTTGGGTTTGGAGCGTACATCTTGTTAAGGTGAACTGGCAGGCCAGTAGTGCAAATATACGAGCAGAAAAGGGGCATTTGTTTAGGAATAATGACAGCATTTGCTTGCCAAAGTTGTGCAACACTTGCTGTGGTTTATGGACATTCTTTACTGCTGCTTTTAAATCCAAATTAAAGAGAAGGTCGAATGGATTTAGGGAGCAGGATCTACAGCACCTTGCCGTCTTGTAAAATACTGTGTATCTTCTGCTAAACATACTGCTAAGGTGCAACCCTAAATCAGCCTGCCTATAAAAGTCAAGCGCTAGGTGTTTAGCTACTGATTGAAGCTGTTGTGTAGATGCTCTGCTTAGTCATGCGTTGAACAATCAGTTAACATCCTAATGAATGATTTTGTGAATTTATGATTTCTTAAGGTCCAATATGGATGGATAATGTACGGTGCGACGGCTCAGAGAAGTCCTTGAAAGACTGCAAACACAACGGCTGGGGGGTGAATGACTGTAAACACTCTGAGGACTTAGGGGTTGTGTGCACCCCTGAGCACAGGGTGGATCAGCAAACCAGTAGAGGGCACACAACTGCTGTAAGGCCTTCTGTCAGCCATGCACCTCAATGGGGTGGCACTATTACAGCCCAGAGGCATCCAGCATATGGGTATTATGGAAATGGACATCCACATGAGATCCCCAGGTTCCAAAGACCCCACCAATACCAGGTACTGCAGTTTATAACTGGTACAACTTTATTCTAAGAAGATGAAATCACGGAGAATGTGTTTCATTTTACAGGGTCACAGTAAGGTGCGAATCGAAGAGGTCCGCCTTCGGCCAATCCTCATGGCTACCAAGAAAAAGAGTCTTGTCACAGAGGGTGTAGTGGAAGTGAAGCATGCTGGGAGGTGGAGACAAGTTTGTGACCTGGGCTGGAATCTCAATAGCAGCCGGGTGGTGTGCGGGATGCTAGGCTTTCCAGAGGCTGCTCAACACAACGTCAAAACATACAAGTAAGTAAAACTATTTCCAAGTTGCTGTATGGAGAGAAACACATTTCATGTTTAAGAACTCAAGTTTTTATATTAAAGAATACTGGGTTATGTGCTGTGGTTCATTAAACAACATTGATCTGGTTACATTTTTAAAAACTCATCCTGAAAAATGAAAGTACTTCAGTAGCATCTTGTTTAGGGCTGCTTTGAGTAAAGGATTTGCTTTGGGCTTATCTTTTCCTCACATTCACTTCTCCCCTTGTTCCCCCTAACACTTCTCGTTTTTCAGCCTTATAGGATGATGATAAAGGTATTCCTGTCCCCCCTCGATTGCCCTTTCTCTGCACTTCTCTCTTGGCAAATCACCAGTGCACACCTCATTGCCTTTCTCTCACTCCTTCTGTCCTTCTGATGCTATCTTCCACCTGCAGCTCTCAGACAAAAAGCAGCACTTTAACTTTTAGAATCTCATGCTGAGGTGTAATATCGCTGCTGATTGTGCTTCTACTGTCCCACTGATAACATGCATGACTGAGTTCACTGTTGGGAATGGAATAATGGTTTGCATGGAACAACTTGTCCTTTCGACAGGACAGCCTCTTCAGGGACAACTCAGCCGTGTATTGTTTTTTATTTTTTACATCTGTGGTGTAACACATTGCCCAGCATGTTTGAGTGTCGGTAACTATGTGCAATAAATTAGAAACGTGCCGTTTAGCAACCAAACAAAGTTTTTCTGCTAAAAACCTTTTGAAGAGCATGGAAATATGTCCACTCTGTATTGAAACAAATCAGAAGTTTGATAAATGATAATAGTACAAGAGCTTTTTAAAATAAAGTATACCCAATAACTTATGTGGAAAGTTATTAGGAATATTAATCACTTATTTCTGTCACCTTCTGTACCTTTTTTGCTTGTTTCACTCCTCATTTACCGTATTGACCCGAATATAAGACGAGGTTTTTTCATTGAAAATAATGTGAAAATGCGGGGTCGTCTTATAATCAGGGTCTAGTTTTTTGCGGTCATTACCGAACCAGCAGAGGGCGCAGGCTTTTTGGTCAAAAGGTCAGCAACAGGAACCTCAGCTCAGACTGCGACTGGAGAGGGAGAGAGAGAGAAGATTAATAGACAATATATTAAAGCAGTCTGTAATTACGGTATTATTTAAAGGATTTTCTCGAAATTTCAATATAATAGTTTCTTTAAAAAGTTAATTTAGCCTTTTTTCTGAAGACCAGTCTTGAAATACAGTCTATGATTTGACTTTTTTGATATTAAAACCCAAAGTAACACAACTTATCTGGCTTAGTAGATTCATACAGACATTAACTATGTAGTATTTCAAATACACAATGTGTCCTTTTGTTGTATTAAAACATTTTTACTTGTCTTTTGCAGTTTTTGCAATGCACTATGGGTAAAACTGATGCTGGCCCTGATATTTGCACCTAGTTAGACATCAGTAACACCATCTAAGCCCAGAGCATTACATATGAAGTGTATGGAAATGTATTATCTCCTTCATGTGATTATTTAGTACTTAGACACATTCTTTTTTTTCTGACTTATTATGAGCTAAGGTTATCTGACCAGCCAGTAGTGGTAGACGGTGCTTAAAATGATTTCTGTATCAAGATTCTTGGTGTAAACAGATGATTGTATTTTCCATGGTATGAAACAGGTCAGACATGTTTAGACGTTTACTATTCCAGTGAAACGTGCCTTTAGGTGTCTCCTGTTGCCTCTATAGTAGGGAGGTACATTTCTCCTCTGCTTGCTGAAAAACCTCGACGGTGGTTTGGGAAAAAGTTCCAGTCTAAAACCTCAGGAGGACCACACATCAAGAGATTAGAAGAATGCTATTATGAGAATGAAAAGTATCTGAGCATCAGTGGAAATGAACCCAGTTGCTCCTGGAAAAGCTTCTGGTCATGGGTGACTCACAGTTCAGCCATTCTTCCTCCTCCTGGTTGGTGTCACTGGGACTGAACTGGCGACAGGCTGCAACTTCTGCTCTGTTCTGCAGGCCTACCAAAAAGGCTCCATCTGCAGAGAAGAAAATTTATTCCATTTGGAGGTTTAACTTTAGTGACTTTACCAATGACCTCAATGGTGTGTGCTCCGTCTTTGGAAGCCTTTCTGCATCGTCCTTGAGTTGAGCTATCTGCTATAAACATGCATTATTGGGAACAGGGAGAAGCTATAACAAGCTCTGAGTGTCGAAGGAGGAAATCATGGCATCATATCTTTAGTGATAAAATGGCCCTCATAAGAAGATGCAGTTGAACAGCACAGCCTGACTCAGTTCTGAGTGGGACCATTTATTATTACAGCTTTCCTGCATTGCAGGTGTGAGGCTTTTTGTGTACGTCTGCTCAATTTTCTCTCGCAGTGCAGCTTTGACAGTGCAGATGCAAAGATATGAAGATGTAAAGCACAGGTTTTATTTGAGGTGGGAATTCAATGCGTCGCTGCAACATTTTACCTGATATTTGGCAGCTTACCAAGAAGATGGGTCTCACAGAGGAGAACAGAGTCTAGCTTGAAGGACTTGAATCCAGGCCTGCAGGGAATCTGCTCACTCACTGACCGTTCTTAGATGTGGTTTTAAAATTTCTTCCAAGGTCGAGTAAAAGAAACTAAAATGATCATGCATTTTCTGCTCACTTAGTTTTTAAGTGAAGCCACAAAAAGTGGCTAAACTTTTAAGTTTATAGAAAAAAGGTTTGGGCAAACTTCAACCATTATAATAAAATGTTTTAATTTTAAATTACAAGGCTCCAGCATAGATGTGGCCATGATTTTGCATCTCAGTCTGTCTGCCCTGGGTCTGACCTGGTGTTTAGCTGAGGCCTACACTGCTCTGAATCATCATCATGTGTTTGCTTCCAAATCTGTACCTGTTTTCTGTCTCTACACTTGCATATTTGTTCTTACTTGATGTGTGTTTTTGACTTCAGACTGCTTCTGGGAGTACAAATACCTCCGTGTCCTGGATATTTGTGATATACTCAACTTTAAACAACATTTCCCCAGTATTTGATTCTTTCCTGAAAGCAGCAGGGATTCCTAGAAATGCTAAATCAGGATGTGCTGGGTGATTTTCTGTCCCTCCTGTCCTGGACTTATTGGCTTATTTGAGAGTTGGACGTATATTTATTTTCAACTATATGGATTTTTAAGGCTTTAAATTCATGTTGTAGCTATTTTCTTAAAATGTGGATGCAACTATGAAGGACTAAGTTGCACTGAGGTCATTGATGAGAGTTTGTTGAACATTTTCCTGTAGTAACAAAAATAAGGGGGAATGTATAACCAAATGTAGCCAGTTGGATTCCCCTTCATTTACCTTCTTGGCCAAACCTCTCAATCCATTCTTAGAAAACCTGGACCCTGCCATGTTTCTCAGCTCCATGTGTCTCTTGGATGAAACTCTGAAGATGCTGTAATTACAAGTTGGTCAGGACCAAAGCTCTCTAGGGTTTCTGCTGAGGGTGAAAAAACACACCCCAATTATAGCTGTGTGTGTGAGAGAGTAAAACAGAGCTGGCAATGAACGTGTGAGAGAGTAACAAGTGAAAAAGGCGACGGAGAGAGGGAACGAGAGCAGCAGTCAGATGGGCCAGATTTTCGCTTGCTCGTGTGAAATGCGACCAATTACAGCTGCACTTTGCAGCGCTGTCCGCTGTGTCAGCGGCTGTCTGTCTTCCTCTGTCACCGTAGTGATTTTAGGACTTAAAGGTAAATTAGAAGGGTATCATTTTCAGCCTTTTTGGTGACATTTTTTGTGACCAAATGTGGTTTTCCTGTCTGGTGTCTGTGTGATCTTCCTCAGTGACCTCCTCTCTAATTAATTTTACCGCCTTTTAATTTCTGTACGCAGGCCGGTGGCTATACCTTTGGCTTGAATCAGACTGAGAAAACTGGATGCAGAGTAGAAGAAACTAAGAGATATTTTATCACATTGCTCTGATCTGCTTTTTAAATAATAATTTTATAAAACCAAGTATAGTTAAATTGTTGAGTCATGTAACTTAAACTACTGCCCCTGTCATTGGGCTCTGTTCACTTGGTCCGACAACAAATGCTGGACATGATCTTTAGTTTAGCAAACATACAGGTTAAAAGAAAATCTAACCTTTACTTAGGATTTCTGCTTGATGCATCCTTGTACAGCATGTGCAGAAATGCAGATATCTGCAATCTGGCAAATTGATAACTAAAATAACCTTTTCACAGTTTGATGAATTTGACAATTCTTGATTTAGTGCTCTTGGATGAAATCTAGCAATTATTTGTAATTCAGTCAAATGAAAGAGCTGAAGGTATCATTTAGAGCCTGTAAAGTCCCGCCGCTTTCTGAAGAGGGAAAATGGTTAGCCCCATTCGTCTGTGGGGAGGTCACAAACAAGTCGCAGACGTGCTTTGCTCATGGGAAGATGTGCACGATCCTGGCTTTCTATTCAGCATCGCTCCAAGCCCACATGGTAGACCCATTTAGAGTATTTTACAAGTGTAATTCATGAGATTGTAAAGAGTAAGTGTTGAACTCTACAGCCAGTCACCATTTAGAGCAGGTCACAGCACAGACAGCTTAACCCAAAGTTATGATAAATTATCTAAAGCTATTCCTTTATGATGCTATATGTCATATTGTTTAAAGAAAGTTGCATATTATTCCCCCCCAAAAATCTGAGTTTACTGAATGTTTGTTTAAATTAAAGTATATTAGTCTTAAAATGCAGAAACACCTTATAAGGAGTGATACTTTAGCTCAAAAGCAACAGGTTCTCATTGGTCAGTGACTACTTAAAGCGTCAGGAGAGACGTTATCATACGATTTTGTGTATTTGTTAAGCATCCCATGACTTCGCACAACCATCAACATGGTGTTAAATCTCTAACAATGAGTCTCTTGAGTCCAACATCCTCGGTTTATGTTTTAAGGTTTGTGTTTTTACTCTACAGAAAAGTCTGGAGTTTAATGTCAGGAATGCAAATATTGACCTAACTTTGCGTTCGTAGAAAAACACAAAGATGTGTCTTCATGAGAAAAACTAGTTTAGTTTGAACTTTCAACACCTTTGATGCAACATTGGTGTCCATACATGAGAGTTAACAGTATTTTATTTTGCTAAATGAAGTGTTTTGCTCGTAGAGCAATCTAACAAATAATAACCCTTGTTGTCGGCGTGCTGAATGATATGTTGGAGAACCGGTAATAATTTCTATTTTCATTTTTCCTGATTTACGATCAGTAATTGTTTTGCACGTTACCATAAATAAGTGTTGGCACATCATAGACATCAGTTTGCTTGCAGTGTGCATATGTTTGTGTTTATAGTGTAGCTGATGTTATTGTTGGTACCAGAACAGACCCTTTGCAGTGGTCTGTGGAAGTCCTGGCACGGTCTGTGAGGCATGTCCTCTTTGCATCTCAGCCAAAAGAACAGAGGACTTTCCTCTCCCACTTTCCCAAAATGAGCAACTACATAAATCATTGTTTGTTTTTAGCGTAGCGCTGCAGTTTTTGTGTGTGTATTGTTTGGTCAACCCTCCTTTCCCAGAAATGTTCTGTGTCACTGATGTTGCATGTCATGTTTTCCTTTTTTGGGGGGGCTAAATGTTAATTTTGAGGTGACACAGTAAAGGTCAATAACTCATGTTTTAATTTTTAAATCTATTTCTAGTTGTAGTACATTTACACACATTATTAGAATGAGTCTAAATAGATTTGCACATGAATAAATCTGCAATAAACACAACATTTTTTTAACTTTCTCTGGGTTTTATAACATTTTATGCATCCATAAGATTTGCACAACTCACACGAGATTTACTTATTTACAAAAGTGAGAAATCATGCTTTTATTCCTCAAATAGTTTTAAATATTTGCATAATGCAATTGTACAGGTTTTAACAGTAATGAAGAGATGTCTGGCTCTCTGATGTATCACAGCAAAATTGGCCTTTAGGAAGGGGGCTAAGATAGTGAAGTAATACACAGCAGTGTAAACTTTTTGATTCTGTTTATTTGTGATACTGCTCACTGTATAAGAAAATGTACCATTTATGATCTTAATATAATCAATTTCAGCAGCAGACGTTACTGAAAGTTTTTTTTTTTTTTTACAGGAAAATATGGGACACTAAGGTCATAGATCCATCTACAAGGTAATTTAAAGGCCCTGATTTATAATGTCAACCCAAACCTGCACAGACTTCATGAAATGGATACATTTAAAATGTTTTGATGTGTTAAACTGGCATGTTTAAAAAATTTTTTAACCGTGAGATCAATTTTTGTTTAAATATGTAAAAAAAAAAAGTTTCTGATAAATTCAACATTAGGTTCTCGAGGACTTCATTAATGTTTTCCCAATGTTTCTTTTCACTATAGAGTCAGCCTCATGGCAAAAAAGAAGGGATTCTGGGTAGAGAAAATGCACTGTCTGGGCACTGAGAACAGCCTATCAGAGTGCCACGCTCAGCTGTCAATCCCCCGCAGTCCCACTCCTTGTAAGAACGGGAGACACGCAGTGGTCAAGTGTGTGCCGGGGCCTCAGTTTGCTCGCATCTCATCAGGAAGACCCCAGGCTCCCTATCCAGTTGTGGTGAGGTTTGAGAAGTTGTGTTAAAATGATGCGTTGTGTCTCTGTGAGAACCGATTCATGTAATCCGTCCTGCCCTGTTACAGCCCGTTCGCCTCAAGGCAGGCCCCAGGCTGGGTGAAGGTCGTGTGGAGGTGCTCCGTAATGGGAAGTGGGGGACCGTTGTTGATCACATGTGGGACAGGAATGCAGCCAGTGTGGTGTGCAGAGAGCTGGGTTTTGGTACTGCCAAAGATGCCCTTCAAGGAGCCTTTATGGGACAAGGTAAGAGAGAACTACTGTTTCTCAAAGCAAATTAGAACAACTACCGGTATATTTAATCCAGTTTTTTAAGTCAGTTTGGTTGTGAGATGTGTTGCTCATACGTCATGGTATTCCTGAGAAAACTTTTGCTTATCTTTCGCTTATCGTAGACGCCGCGCCCGTCTGCCCTGACCGATTAGATAATGTGCAGGCTTTTTGTCTGTGTATGTTACCTTGTGAGCTGCAAATGTGTTGATTGCAGTATCTCCAGCTGTGATTATATGAGCCCTGTTCACAAGGTACCAGCTGCCCAAACACCACACACACACACATAAAGACACACTGTGAGCCTTGGTGGTTTACTTTGGCATTTGGTAACCCAACTCAGAGACATGATCTTGCTAGAATCAAGCAAGTTTTTTTCTTTGCTCACTGGCTGCTTGTTTTTTCTTCTAAATTTCAAATGTCCACCTTTGATGTCGCATATGATTTCAGTCGACAATCCAGCTGTTCCAGTGGTGTCCCCACCCTTGAGATATGTGGGAGAAAACGGCTTCCCCATGCCTCAGGCTTGGGTGTAGTCCCAAAACGTGCTGAAGGAGATGAAATGTAGGCTGATATTTCTGCTGGTTTAGCTGTTCAGATGATTAAAGCAAACATAATTTTATATTTCGGTATTTCTGTAGGAGATGTCATCACACCAGCTTTCTGTTTGATGAGTCCAACTGATTTACTTTGCTTTGAAATTTTAATGAGTCTCCAAAACCCACTTGTCATTAGACTTTAAAGTCTTATTGGTTCAGGATATATACATTTATGTGCAACCTCACCAGGAATCTTTAGATTTATGATTTATTACCTCATAACAGAAGTTTAATTTGCTTGTGTGTGAGACATTTTGCTTTGGAAGAGAAAAAATGTGTGTTTTAAGGGGTGATTAATATGCAAGAAAATTTTATTTTTAACACTTTAAAGCTATTTTACAAATTGGCTTCAGCATCTCAAACAGACATAGCTCATTCTGAGCAGCCGGACGAGTCATAGACTAGTTCCAGTGGAGTCAATACAAAGTAGAATTATATCTTCTTTAAAAAACTCTAACTTCCAAAGTTTTACAACATTCTTTCAAATTCTTTAGTATAAAAGGGGTGAAAAATGGGGCAGCCGTGGTGTAGGGGACGAGAGTCTGCCCTCCATGCAGACGCCCCGCGTTCGTTCCATGTGTCGTCAAGCAAGATACTAAAACCCCCAACTACCTTCAAGTCTCTGCAAAAGAGATTCTTAATCTCAATGGGATATTACCTGACTAAATTTCAGTAGAAACATCATGAAATCAACCAGAAGTGCTACACACTGAACCAGAAACAGTTGGTATGGATTACTGTAACGGTTTTGAGATTAGATTCAGGTCATACCTTCTCCACAGAACCCCACTCCAAAAGCTCTGAACGCTCTGTAGTGATACTGTTGACCTTAGGAGTGGGTGGGTGTTGGTCCTGTGATGGACAGGCAGTGTCCATCTTAAGCCCTGAGAATGTGGGTAATGAACATGAACGATTGTGACCGTATCTGTCTATTACATCTTCAGACTGTCTGAAAATCTTCTTCATTAAATCTCTGTAGCCGTCCAAAGGCAGCAGAACAGTCGTTGTGATAAATCTGATGAGTCGAAACGCTATCGATGTACAGTGCAATAGCTCAGCTGCATGCTGCTTTTACTTGAAATAAATAATGTTCACAAGACAGCAACAGAATAACCCTATAGACGTCCATCAGAAGAGATGGTCTACATCACGCCTCTCAGATTGGCCAAGCCGTTTCAGAGAGATGAGACTGAGAGTGGCTTTATTAATCATCTCCACCAGTTATTTTCCACTTTATTTTCTGTGTATAGTTTACAGTGTAAGGACTGGGATAATGTGTAGCATTCTATATGCTCATAAACATACTTGTGACCACAGAATTACAAACATGTTAGCTTTTCTTCGGGAGACAGACCAACATCACCATATTCTCCTATTTCGGGCTGTGTCTAACATGAACGCTGCTATTCTAGATTCTTTGAACTTCAAAAGACTCCCGACGGTTTCCTAACATGTAGCCAAGACAAAGAAAATCACTTTTACATACATTTTTTCCATGTCTGAGAGGCCCCATATATAAAAACACTTCTATGTAATGTGGAAAAGCCATAATTCATATATTCGAAGGAACAAACCATCACAGACAAAGACGTCCTGGAAGAGTAAGTTGTTCTGTTCAAAGGCTTTTCTTGAGTTTTCTACCAGTTCCACTTATCTCAGCACAACAGTAGAATCATTTTATTTTACATTATTTAATCTGTGCTGTGTTTTCTGATGATGAAATGTGATGGAGGTTGTGATTTTAAATAGTTTAATTGATTAGATCTGTAAGAGATATGACCCACAGAGTCTCCTATAGCTGAAAAAATTAACTTGTATAACTTATTTATAGCTGTGAGCCTCATATATTTTAATACAGGTTGACATCCATAATACCTTTGTAAATGCCCACAGAAAAGTTTATTTAGAAACTTGGTAAAATGTTGTGTCACTGAGAATCATACCATATGTGTTGCAAGGCCACATAATACTAACATCAAACCCTTTAACCTACTTAAAAACACATTAACCGACACCAGTAGGTTCTACTTAGTGTGTGTGTGTGTTGGGTCTGATATTTCCCCTTTAGACATATTTCTGTTTTCAATATCAAACATTCGGTGCTGAAATTTCTGACTTAATCATTTGGAAATTTGATATTAGGGCCTTTTTAAAATGAGCAAATCTTCAGCTCAGTTCAGACTCTATCTCCCATCATCATTACATTCACCTTCATCATCATTAGTGAGTTAAATTACAGGGACATGGTTTCCATTTCCTTTTCGACCAACTTTGTTATTTTCCTGTGTAATTTAACCCATAAAGTAAATAGATATGATTGTAAGGAAGGAAGCTGTCCTCATGCCCGTGTGTATTTGTGCGACTGTTGAGAGTGTTTGGCTTTTTAAAAAATTATTTATTTATTTTGGGGTAAAGTTTAAATTGAGCTTGTCACATTTCGTTTTCAGGCTCCCTTTGATTAGTTTGCCTTTATAAGCTAAACAGTGGAAGGTTCGATCTAGGTTGTGGCTTTACTTCGACTTTGCAGCTGAAGGTGGAAGTGGGAACGATCCACTCTTCCTACATTGAGCGGTGGTTGAAGGCCACAAGCGGTGGCCTACAATCTGCTGAAACCAATACAGATACAGTTTGGGTTAGGCTGCAATCTTGCATCGACTTTCTTTCT
The DNA here is from genome assembly GCA_006937965.1 of Callopanchax toddi. NCBI lineage: Eukaryota > Metazoa > Chordata > Actinopteri > Cyprinodontiformes > Nothobranchiidae > Callopanchax > Callopanchax toddi. The sequence goes on from SSNR01000024.1 coordinate 1,196,340, forward strand.
TTACATCCGTTTTTGGTTTTACTCTTCCCCATAGCTTTCGTGGCTTTGGCTGTGTTTATTTCCATACTTCCTCATTTAAAAGTTTGCACCTTTTTGTTTTGAGAAAACACGGAAGCCATAGTTTATTTTATGTTTTTATATCCTGCCTTCATATTGTGCCAGCATTTTGCACTGAAAAGCACGTCTTCTTTTTCCCATCTTTTAAGCTGTTTGGAAATGATCAGGCTCTAAACATACACCAGTGAGTTATTTACTTTGCTGGCTCAAAATTTGCCTTGTTTGCTCATTCAGTGTGGCAGACTACACACAATGTTGTTGTTGTGCCCAAAGCAAAAGAATGGTGGTAATGAGGTGTGACAGATGCCTTGAGCAGATGTTTTGTTGCTTGCTGTTCGGCTTGCAGTAGCTTTTTATCATGACAGATAGCAACTTTTTATAGTTGGTTGGAAGATTAAGTAGAAAAACGTCACTCTTTTCATGATAAATCTTCAGATAGCATTATGTCCACTTTGGGTGGCCCAAGACAAGAAATGCTGCTTTGTGTTTTCATTTTTCCATCAGTCTACCACGTGTTTTGTTTTCTCTTCAGGTACCGGACCGATTCATATGAACAATGTACAGTGTATGGGGTCAGAGCGCTCCATCTTGGACTGCTACTTCCAAGAAGTCCAACCTTGGACATTCAAACACAGCCAAGATGCGTCGGTACGCTGTAACGTTCCTAAAACTGGCACAGAGAAGACGGTACAAAAACAACCCTTTCATTATTTATACTTTAGTAACTCTCATGGATAAACGTAACTCATTAAATCCTTGAATCTGATGGTTGTCTAGGTGCGGCTTGCTGGTGGTAGGGTCCCTTCAGAAGGCCGTGTGGAGGTGCTGATGGATGTTGGGGGTCGTAAGCGCTGGGGCTCTGTCTGTAGTGAGAACTGGGGCATCAATGAAGCCATGGTGGTGTGCAGACAGCTGGGTCTGGGCTTTGCTGCCAGTGCTCATCAGGTAACACACTCCCCAACCAGACAACGCATCGTTTTTATCCCTAATGATAGGATAACAAACTTTAAAACTAAGGAACAAACAAAGCAGCACTCCCACTTCTTAGCCAGTTAGTGTTATTTGACATAATAAATCTGTCAACAACACCATTTCTCTTAGAGTTGTCAAAATCCCATCAGTGCTGCCACAGTTATTGATGTGAAAATGAAATTAACATTTGGAAGCAGATCCATAATCACAGCCTTTGTATTCATTGTGGTAAATAATGAGCTGTGTGACTGCTCCTTGATAGAAAACCTGACAAACCTACCATGTCCCCTCTCCACGCCCTTCCTTTGACAGGAGACATGGTACTGGTCTGGTGACCCAAATGCAGGCGATGTGATTCTTAGTGGAACTCACTGTGTGGGCACAGAGCTTTCAATCCAACAGTGTCGTCGCAACAACCACATCCACTGCCCTCGTGGAGGCGGAGCCAAGGCCGCCGGGGTCACCTGCTCAGAGAGTAAGTTGAGTCATCGCCTTGAAGCTTCCGATCGTCTCTTCTCCTGTTCTAACTCTAACAAAACACCTCTTAGCTGCACCAGATCTCGTTTTGGATGCACAGCTGGTCCAGGAGACGACCTACCTAGAAGACCGACCCCTCCACTTGCTGACCTGTGCTCATGAAGAGAACTGTCTGTCATCCTCTGCTGCCAGGATGAACTGGCCGTATGGACACAGACGTTTGCTGCGCTTCTCCTCACGCATCATGAATTTGGGCCGGTCTGATTTCAGACCTAAAGCATCAAAAGACACCTGGACGTGGCACCAGTGCCACAGGTAGGGGATCCGCCGTATTCACTCAGCATCCAGGGATGCCGATGATGTTCAGCTAACAAAATCTAGTGTGCCAATTAAAACAAAGCAACTGAGCAAAAAAAAAAAAAAAAGAACAAAAACATGAAGAAATGAGAAGGATAACTGCACTGGACAAAGCTTAGTATGTATTGTCTACATGATTGATTTAAATATTCTGCTCCCCAAGTTTAGCCCCATAGCAACCACATGCAACAGGGTCCAATGCAAAGATTATTATGCTCGCATCTCATAGACACACATTTATCTTTTAGTTTGTCAACAACTCTATGACAAAAGCAGCGCTGAGGTAAATCTGCCTTTTAAGAATCCATTGTGAGGAAAAAGTGAGCGCTGCTTTAGTGTCCTGGAAGTGGATGAGCTGCCGTTTTCAGACACAGTAAAAACACGTTTTCTTTAACCAAACAGCCTGTGTGTACAGTAGACTAATGACATAGCTTCCTCTATGTTTAGTATTTAATCTAATTGCCTTTAATTGGCACCAGGAAAGAAAACACGTTAAAGGTTTGATGAGGTCACTGCAGGTAGCATGCAATGTGGACATTAAACATTAGAGAGCAATTGTCACTTCGAAGTCTTAAACGGCACAGTCATCCCTCCAGATTCTTTAGCTCGTCTGTGGCAATGATGGATGAAGGTTTGGAGTCATACATGGGACAGGCTAGCTCAGGCTAAGTTAAGTCCGTCTGTTTATTACAGCATATCAGAGCTATGGATGTAAGTTTCAAAGCCCTCCATTCACTTAGAACGAGCAAATAGCCCAACCAAGCTGGCACTAAAACAAGCCTCTGTTCAAGGTGTTATGGTGACACCCTGCTCATGCTGGAACAGTGAGGTCATGAAGATACGAGCTATAGAAAGCCAGTGTTCAGTCAGTGTAGAAGCACATTCAGCAGAAACACGCTCTCACCTGGACTTTCCCCTCTAACGTCACAGGCACTACCACAGCATCGAGGTGTTCACACATTATGACCTGCTGACGCTGAACGGCACAAGGGTTGCAGAAGGACACAAGGCCAGCTTCTGTCTGGAGGACACATACTGCCCTGATGGTAAAGCCCAGTCATTTACAGTTTCTTGTTAATGGAATAAAGTTTATAATATTTCAGCTGCAGTTAATCACAGTTTGACTTTGTGGTAAATGCATTAGATCACTGTTTCTGTTTTTGTTTGTTCACTCTACATTTAACTATGTCATGAATAAAATATCTCATGGAAAAAAAAACACTTTATTTTAATGAAGCTGGAGGCTCCTAAAATGGAAAAGGGAGTGTTGGGCATTAAACGTGCTTTGATGTTGTGACTGATAAAGCTGCTGGTACATGTGTTAATGTGTTGTAGGGCTGCAGAAGCGGTTCTCCTGCTACAACATGGGCGATCAAGGCATTTCTGTGGGTTGCTGGGACACTTATCGCCACGATATTGACTGTCAGTGGGTGGACGTGACAGATGTACGGCCTGGTGACTACATATTCCAGGTCAGAGATCATTTGGTTACTCTCTTTACCACTTCTTGTTGAAAGCATGCCTATTTTTTTATTTTTTAGGAGTTAGACAAAAGAAGCCAATTTTATTTTGCACGTAGTAGCACATTAGTCTTTCACATGCAGAATTGGATTAGACAGATGTGTTATATACAAAGTATTTGCTCAATTTTCACCACTTTTACAATGTGAAGCAGCCATCTTGGATTACATTTAGGGAAGAGGAAGTTTTTCTTTGATTTTTCAGTTAAAGTTGCTGGTTTGGGCTTTGGATTTCTAAGATCCAGTGGAATTTACCCACAGCACAAGGTTCAAATGACTTTTTTTGGCCAACAACACTCAAAATAACAAATTAGCACATTAAAGCTGCTGGCATGTAGCTTATTCAGAAACAGCCAGAGTAACTACCAGAATCATCTGTTAAGTTAAGCTAGCTGCAGCACAAATTTAATAGATAAAATAACAAATATTAACCACAAATTCAATTTTCCTCTTATTATTAATGATTTTTTGTTAAAGTAAAGAGGTTTAAAGGCTCTTATTTATCTCATTATTCCAGTCAAATTAAAAAACATCAAAACTCCTTCACCCATTATCATTCATTCCCATGTCAGAGCCTTAATCACACCATGGTATGTGGTATTCTTCAGATCTTAGCGTGGTGCCAATTAACTCAAAACTCGCTGTTTGTTAATTATTGCTGTTGCCCAGTTTGTTACCCATTTAGTTTGATAATTACTACGTTTACACACTCAGTCTCTTTAATTGACACTTCTCCGCTCTCTATTGAAGACCATAGCTGAGGTGTTGCACATTATGTAAATGCGTGTGTCTGCTGGATGTATTTTAAGCATGTGGACTGGGGTTTAATTATAAAGTGGCAGACACAAAGAAAGCATAAATAACAGAGGTCGATTAAACTGGAGTAAACAAGAAAACAAGTTAAAAAAACAGAGAGAACAAACCAAAACGCAGCTTTACAGCAGCTCTCTGGCTGATGTTTCTGATTCTGAGCAAGAAAGGCTTAGCAGGCCTGTCCTTGAACCACCCGGTGTTAATGAAACACACTAATTTACCCAAATTAACTATTGGCTCCCTTTAGTCAAACAGCACCTTTAGCCCCCTCCTCCATTAGGAACGGCTAATTTACCACCAAGGAATTTTTCCTACCGGTTTTATTTTTATAGCCAATTTCTCACTAAAAGATGCTGCTGAACTGGCCCTCACCCGAGCCCCACACACTCTGTTATTTACACAGAAAAATTAAGAGACACTTTTTGAGAATTAGCTGTTTTTTGGGAGCTTTTTTTTTTTAATTTTTTTTAAAAGTTTTCTCCTATTTTGGTGTTGATTGCCTTCTTTCTCCTAGAAGCTGTTTGTAACCTGTACTTAAAGTGGGTGTAGCAGTTTACAGAGCAGCTATTAGAGTAAATGGCTTCACAGTGCTATCACTAGGCCAGATTAGGAGAATGGTTGTATCAGCAGTTACCAAGCTGCTCTGCAAATGACACACTATTAGTACACGTACGGCTGCACTCTGAATAAGACTGATTTCAGACATATAAACACACTTAACTACTCTATTGCTGCAGACTTCCATTTTGGGCTAATTCGGTTTTTATTTTTGTGATTTACGTAATAGCCGTACAAAGAGCGCAGCACGTTTCTCGTCTTCAGGAGCTTCAACCTGCACAGTGTGGTAGCTTAATTTTCATAACCCCTCCTGAAATGAAGAAATTCTTCTGCAGCCAGTTACATTTTTTATGAGAACAAGTTTGCACAAGTCGAAACATTTTTCCAGAGGATTTTCTTGAACAATCCTTTAGTGTTTATTTTTTGCAAAATGCATGTTAAGAGCAACTGTTTTATTGCTGCATTTTAAGTCTATATGCTCAGCTGCAGAAAACGAAGTGGAAATCGTTCCAGCATCAAACCCATGAGAAAGTACTGCACAGTGTATTTATCTTTACAAATAGAAAATCAGTATGGAAAAGTCATCCAGTAATGTTTTTATAGATGAGAAGCAGATTGACTATAAAAACATTACCAGCCACAAGTGCTGTTTAATAAGAATCTCTCTCACAATTATACATGCAACTGCTGTTTCCTTAAAATGACTTTTCCAGTGAGTAGAAAGCTGAGACTCATCCTTTACTGTCATGAACCTAATCAACTGTTTGGTGAAAGGAGGAACGTGAATTAAAGGGGATGTTATGTTGCAGGTGGAGGTCAACCCCTCACTGGACATGGCTGAGTCTGACTTTATGAACAATGTCATGAGATGTCGATGCAAATATGACGGCCACCGAGTGTTCATGTACAGCTGTCACACAGGTGAGGAGAGAAAAATATCTCACATTTTATTTTCCTTCCCAGATTATTTTCTCGTGTTTGACATTTGTGTCCTTTTGTTTGTTTTACAGGTGATGCCTACAGCGCAGAGACTGAAGACCTGTTTGAGCACCAAAGACAAATCAACAACAACTTCGTGTAGCCACTCCAGGATCTGGTGAAGGCGTTGCAGTGGAGTGCAGGGACTATTTATGGAGGGCAAAGGTCAACAGCCTCAGGAATCCCAGGACGTCAAACCCATAATGATGCAACGAAATGCCCTCAGCTCATCTCCTTGGCAGATGTTGGTAAAATATTCATAAACGCATCATGTGACTTCAACCATCGCAGGGACGTTCACATCAGCGAGGATCATGGGCCTCTCTCATTAAATATTCTAGTTATATATTTCAGTTTTTTGTGTGAATGTGGATAATTATTAGTGAAAACTGTCATTTAAAACAAACTTGTACAAAAGGTTAGAGGAAAGTATCTGTGATGAAAGACACAAAGACAGTGGTGCTTTTCAAAAAGGTTACTTTTAAATTAGAAAAAAAAACTGAGGAAAAAGTATGAGACTGTAAATGTTCTCATAGAAAAGCTAGATTTCATTCACATTTAGCGAAAACTTTCAAAAATCTGGATTTTTTAAACCCCAAATTGAATTATTTAAACTACCAGCCTTTTCTCTTATTTTCTAGATATTTGTGCTCTTGAATGATACCGTGTTTTGACATTAACCTCACTGAGTTTCAGATAAACAATGTAAAGTATGTTTGAGCAGTTTTCTTTATTTGCTGCTCTGTTATTAAGATAGCCTTAACAAATCGTATTAATACAAATGTTGTGCTTCACATTCAAAATAGATAACAAGAAGTTATTTTTTTAAGGAAGAAAGCACTTTATATTTTAAACAAGTATTCAAGGTTTGCCCCGTGTTTTTATTTTTAATTAGCTGCCAAATTTAGGGTGTTTATCTAAAATAACCTGACTGTGTTTTACAGTGGGAAAGTGAAATGTACATTTATTTGTTTAGTCGTCATGTTCAATGTGCTATTTATGCTGTACTTTATTACTTTATTTATTGGAATTTACACTTAACACAGCATGCTCAGTAAAGCTAGCGTTTAATCAAAACTTAATACTTTTTTCTGACATAATTAACCAGGGAAAAATCATTTCTGCAGTAGTTACTGGACAATGGAGCAGTTCCATCATGCAGAATAATAATTGATTTATTTTATTTTAGTCATTAAAACAATGTTAAGAGTACAGTTTTTCTCTTTTTGCCTCTGTGATGGGAGGAAAAAGCGGCCTGACAAAACCACAGTACTGTGGTAGACAGGCAGGCTGGGTTTGAGAGCGTATAAAAAGCCTTTTAATTACCTCTGTTTGGTTAGACTTAAGGTTTTGGTTAAGATTGAGGCTCAAGCATGTGCCGTATAAAGAAACGGCGAGGAATTGTCACTTATGCAACCATGGAAAGGAAAGGAATCTGGATCTTTACAGGAACTGCAAACGGGATGGAGATTTTCTAGAGATTTGGAGAAGGAGACAGCGACTGGCAGAAAAAAGAGAAAAGGGGTAAAAGTTGGTGAATGACTTAGGCAGATGTGCAGTTTTTTAACTTCAAAAGCTGCCTTGTTGTTGGCAGCCGTTTAGAGACCACAGGCTGGCATTTTCAGCTCTCCGATGAAAACAACATGTTTAGGAGAAAGAAATAAACTCTTCTATTCATGTTTCAACACAGTAAACAGTGACTTTATTTTAAGTGAAGCCAAGCCTTATAAAATGTACTGTATTTTTCTACTCTGTTGGATATGTACTACCACACAATGATACAGGTTACTGAGCTGAAAATGTTCTTATCTTTCTGACTGTTTTCTACTGAACATTTTCCATCCTGACTCACTTCGGTTTCAGCTTGTCCAAATCATGATTTTGATTCTTTAAAGAAGCTAAAATAACTAAACATAGTTGCCATAAAGTCACTTGTTTCCTGATGTACTTTTAATTTTTATTTTATAAATGTTCTATTCTCTGTGTTATTTAATTCCATAACTTACATTGGTTCATTTTCATCCTAATACTGTATTATTACCTATGCTGTGAGCATAGCACTGGGATATTGTTTCCTATGGCCAGTTTTGCTTTAAAGCTGAGAGTTTGATCTGAATGGCGCTGATTGACAGTCTTATGTGCTCTCAGGGACTTTGACCTCATTGAAATACTAATATATATATATGTTTATTTCATATGATGTGACTAGTTTGCTTTTAGCTGTGATGACATTAAACGAACAGGAGCTGTTTGGACTGTCGGCACTCTTATAAAAAACGAATTTGTTTGTTTTTTCTGGTTCAAAAAATTGAAGGTATGATGGCGATAAGCTTTGTTAGGTTTCTGCCCTGAGGAAAGTTCAGATAACTGTGGATAAACACACTGGCTGAGTCAGAGTCGAATCACAATCCATCCATTTATCATTACTGTGAATCAATAAAACTTCATCTCACACTAAGCTGTCTCGTGCTTCCTGCCTTGTTCTTGTTGATGCATAACTCAGTGCAATATTCAATCAGAAAGTGGTGCAGACAGCTGCTGACTACTGCAAAAAGAAAGTAAATATATGTTGATCAAACACAATAACGTTTGATTTTATTTTGAAAAGTATTCCTCCATTACGATGTCCTCAGGTCTCAGGAAATGTGAAAATATCTTAAACTTTAAACAGTCTCAGATATCAGCTTTTAGGTCTAAAGGGTTAAATTACAATGTATCAAGAAAAAAGTCATCAGATATCAGACTAGAAAAAAAAATACTGAAGAAAGCTTCTAATTCAAAATTGCTCTAAAGGGAAATTCCACATAATTTTTACCTTATTAATCTTTGATTGACTTTATACAAGCTGAAAAACTTACATTTAAAACCTGGAAAACGTTATTTCAAACAGACTCTTTAAAAACACTCTCAAAGTAAAAAAAGTCCCTTTTTGTTTCATGAGGACCAGTAAAACAGGTCCACTTTATACTGTTGTGCTTTTTAAAATAGTTTTTAAAACTATCAGACATAAAAAGCACAAAAATCTCCTTTTAGTTTTACCTTTGCAAAGACAACAGTTTCACAAATTGCAAACTGTGTTTTCAGGGTTCTGCTGGAAGTGTACAGTAATTTAATACAGGTTAGAACTTTATCGAAGGTTTATTTGAACTGGTCTTATTCTAATGATGTAGGAAAAGTACCAAAATGTTCCTTACTTGAAATTTTACAAATAAATATTCACAAACTACTCCTTAAAGCTTCTGCTGTCAGAGTCTTAAGTCTAGGGTTAGACTCTGTTTTAACTAGAGCTGATCAAAGATCGTCCAGATGGTAAAAATTCAGTTGCCCAACAGTCTAATGACAAATTAGATGCTGGAATTGAAATTTAACTTCATGTATTTTCTGACTGTCTGGTCTGAAGTCTGATGGCTTCTTTTCCTTTCTGACACTTTTTAAAAATACTTGATTCCTTGACAGCTTTCATCCTGACGCCCGATGTGTTTTTACTGGCTGCCTTTTAGTCTTTTGACCTTACTTCTTGACACCTGGTGACTTTTTTTTCCTGATCTCTTCTGCTTTTTCATCTGAGGTGTGACATTTCAGGCTGTTTGGTTAGAGGTATTTTCCTGGGACTTAAGGATGTCCTGAAATAGCCATTCATGCTGTCAAAATACCAATAGGACACAGGGCTGTTGGGAGTGTCTTGTTTTGATAAATAGATTAGCGTTTACATTGTTTAGGTTACATGGGCTTTGAGATAGGAAATCCATAGATATGAATCATAGGTTTGATGTTTTTTTAAGCCTGACCAACAAAAACATGAAGAATATTTACCTTGCTTTCATATTTGAGCTCATTTGGTTCATTTTCCTGCTACCATCTAAAACACAAGACCTCTTGTATGATTTTTAGATACCTGAGAACTTCTCTAGCTAATCTACTCAAAGACAAACCTTTCAAGCAGTCAGATTTGCTTTGCAAATGCAGCTTGTCCTATAAACTGAGAATTTGCTTAACTATTCCAGAAACAAAAATACACAAAAGCCTCCAAGATTCAAAAGGCTGAAGTCAAGCATATCTGGTCTGGCAGACGAGGGTGGAGTGGAGTAATCAGTCATGTCTGGAAAGAAACTTTACTCTCAACAAAAGTCTGATTTGATCACAGCTGACAAATCCACCCAGAAAGAAAACAGCAGAGCTGTGAAGTGGTCAATCGCTGGGACGGAGCAGCTGCTGGCCAAACAGGAAAGAAACACTTGAAAGCAGTATAGCACCTGGGTTCACCGAGTATACACACACAAACGTTCAGCATGCTTTCATGTGCTTTCAGAAGAGAGTGTCCCTAAAAACACACGTGCCTTGACTTGGCTTTCAGTGGATGCTCTGTTTTTCTCCTACAGTCGTTTACTGGACATCCTAAAATATTTCAGCTTGTTTGCCTCTGCGTTAGAGCTCCTACATGCCTGGGTTGTATCCTGACTCTCATACAGCCGCCTCCGACTCTGATAGGACAAAATGTTAGAAATGGAACCAGTTGCTGCCTGAAAAGATCAAAATGATCTCATCCTGCTGGCAGGCTGCAGCGTCTAAGAGAATGTGATGTTGTCTGCAGGACTTTGATTACATCTCCATTCTTGTGTTGACCAACATCAGAGGTGAAACCCAAACACACAACCTATCAATGTGTGGACATAAATCACAATCAAAATATCAGAAATGAGAAAATATCAGGCCTCAGTTCCTCTCAGGCCCACTTCCTGTGTGTTTTTATCCTGTAGCCTCCCGCCACCCCCACCCTCAGTCGATGGGGACCACAGGCAGCTTCACAATGAGGACTGTGTGCTCTGTCTGAATGACAGACCTGTCCATACAAGCTACAAGGTGCCCCACCACCTCCACCCTGACAGGCACACATACAAACAGCTAGACGGTCTAACAAGTTCTGCCGTCATCTCTTTCCGAGGCAGCTGGACACGCTACGGCAACTGATCCAAATTCTGATTTCAAGCAGGAATATCTTCATCTGAAGGCACGTGGCAGCTTTATGCCTCGTTTTATCACGCGTGGTGAAATGAGAAGCTGTTATCCAATCAGGAAGCACGATATGAAAGATGTTGGCTGTTTAATTTTTATGCTAGTTGTTTCCCTGCTTTTTGTTAAGGTTTATACATCTTCATGTATTCATTAATCATAAACAGACCATGTGACGCACAGAGACTCATCAAGGGGCCTGCAATATTTACAGATAAGGTAATGCTTTCTTGAATAATGACTGTTTTTTTTGAATAATTGTCCCATTCTGTTGATGGAAAAACACATTTTGAGACTCAATTTTCATTTCAAACTCACTGAGGGAGTTATTAATAGGCAGTGATATAAAAGACCTTACTGAACACTACTAATGTGCTGTCTGTGTATCCAGGAGCATGTGCACTGTGTGCACGTACGTTACCCCACACTCCTCCTCTCCTCTCCCCTGAAGAGATTTACTGCAAAAGAGCCCTGTGAGAGAGAGTACACACGCTCTGCCCAGTCTTCGTACTGCACCCTGACAATTACAGCTATATATACCACTCCAAATGAGAGCCATGAACCAGCGTGATTATAGGGTGGAGCAGGAGCAAAGAAGGAGCAGGGGTGGTGGTGGTGCTAGGGGGGGTGACAAAAAAGTGAGGCAAAGCAGGAGAGAGGGGAGGCAGAAAGAAGGGGAAAAGAAGGGCAACTGGCAGCAATTGGAAGTGACTGAAGCCTCATGTAAATCGGACTGGACTTCTCATAAATTACAGTGCACTTCACAAGTGGTGCTTTACTACAGATCACTTCTTTTTTTAAAGCAGGGAAGCGGGGAGGTTCAGATCAAAGAGATACGCAGCAATTTCTGCATGTTTCTGTGTGGAAACACTCAAACTATGACCTCTGTCTGAATGCCATTCCTCTAGAAGAACTGCTACAGTGTTATTTGGTAAAGAGGTGCTGCCCTCTACAGGCAGAGAACACACATGAACTTTATTTAACCTCTACTAAAAACTATTAGATTTGATTCTGTTCACTTTGACCTGCTTTTATTGTTTAGGGAGATTTGATTTTAACCTAAGTAAAAAAAAAAAAAAAAAAGTGCATTTTTAGAATATTTTTTTGAAAATCCAAAACAGCCACAAAAAAAGCAGTTTTATGTTTCCTCATAAAGTTTAAGTCAAAATAAGTTAAGAGGCTCACAGGTTTATGTCATCAGAACTAGATAGGACATATTTCCAGAGGTCTGTGAGGAAACTAAAGATGTTTGGCACAAACCCCCTGGTGGGTTAAGGAGCTTTAGTTGGTGTTAAAATATCCACACTTCAAATCCTCTGTCCATCACTTCATCTGAGTGACAGCTTACTGTTAGTGACAGGGTCACCCCGAGAGGTCAGGCTGTCTGGTGACATCATTCAGCTCAAAGAAAAGCATCAAAAGAAGTCTAAAAAAATACCCTCAAATTTTAAACTGCTGCAGAAATCAGGCCCCTATGATTAAATTAAATAAAAAGATCGGTCTACATTAAATGGCAGAGGGAGGTTCTGAGCAGAGAGACGTGGCTGTTCTTTTAACCCTCCCTCTCTGTGCAGAAGCCATCTATTTTGGAGGAAAAGCAGCAAGATCACATCACCCATGGATCAGTTTTCATCGTACAGAAACCCACGTTCTGCCTCACTTCAGCGGCTCGTATAATTGGAAGCATCTTGGCATGAAGATAAAGTCACGGTGGCATATCAATGGGTGCATATACTCCAAGGGCATGCAGATAAGAAGAGGCTGCTTCTCTTCACAGGTCGTGTCCATGATGGGGGTCAATGGCCCCTTTCCAAAAAAAATAAGACAAGAGGCTGGGTGCAAATAGCCACAGTCAATCAGTGCCGTGGAGCTTTGTTGTACAATTTACTCCCAGTGGTTTTAATCACTAACAGCTCATTGTGTTTAGGAGCAAAGAATCTCCAGGACTAACAGAACCAAGATGATTTATAAGCTGAGTGCAGCCGGGTAAAAAAAAGAAGATCATTTTATGATCAGTAACTTATTCTTTGATTTTACTGCTTTAGGTGAATAACGTCCCAAACTAAAAGTTGCAATAAACGTTAGACGATTAGGCTCAAAATATTTACTTCTTAATGAGTTAAATTTGAAATCGTGATTCTATTTGGCAGTGCAGACCTTTTTCTTGAAGCAGAAGTTTTGATTACTTAAAAAAAAAAACTGAGACTGAAATTATGTTATAATGACAGTTATTTTTGCAGACTCACTAAAAGTCCTGTTTTATGCCCCATAAACATCCCCACTGAACCAGCAACTCTTTATGGATCCTTTTATCTGAGAAACCAGTTCTTTTGCCAAATTTCTTTAAACAAAATTGTCCCTAAATGTTCTGCGCTGTACTATTCCCAGTCTGTCTCAAAGCCAGTAACATAGACATACTGGTAAAATAAACCAAAAAGCTCACAAAAAAGAAAAACATACCTCAAGAAAAATCCCACAAATTCCTACCGCTTCCAAAAATAGGCTTCCATGTGGTTTTGAAGAATAATTTTTATTATGCAGAACAATTATCAGTGCTCAAAGGTAAAGCTGATCATGTAGTGCACACAGTTACTAGTCAGCTTCCTCTAATTTAGGTCTAGTCAAGTAGCGCTCACTGGAATCCTAAATTTCCTTAGTAAGTGCAAAATAGAGTTCATGCAAAATCAATATACCAATTATCATATTGTCATTATATTCATTCCACTGCTTCTCCATTCTGCAACAGTATCCACCCCAGTCCTGGTCTCTCCAGAGCGGTGGGGTGGGAGTGGTTAGGACTTCACCTCCTCTGCACGGATAAAACAGACTGCCAGGCTGCATAAACCCTGCATCCTTATCGCCTTCCTGACTTGAGACATTTTATGAGAGGGAACTGTCAGACTCCAACAACAAGAAGAGGCATGCTTTATGCACTGCTGCATCACCAGCACTACTGTTTACTAGGCGCCATTATCATTTAACTGCATGTACATAATAAAAGGTCACATTTCAGACTCCAGTTTATCCTATCTCAATGTGTGACACAAATATAAAATCTCCTTTTAATCCCGTGTCAGTGCTGAGGCTATTTAAAGGGAAGTGAAGCTGTGGTGAAGTGACACAAAAACTCATAGGTGAGGCAGAGGAGCTGCTGCGGCCTCCGCTGCCAGCCTAAAGCAGTCCTGACCCTCTTAATGCTTCTACACACACAAATTCTTACCGCAGTGGCCCCCGTGGTCTCTGAAATTGGCATTTATGCTTACTGAGGGGAAAAATGACTCAACAGCATGCCGGGAATATGTGCAAGCTTCCACAAATATCTTACAAGAGGTGTAAAATAATGTGCAAATGACTTATTTAAAATCATACGACCAGTAGCTTGTTGGTCAATAGTTCTGCCAGAACAAATACTCCAGGGTTTAAATATTTGCTCGGTTTTGTTTTGGAGCTCCCTGGAGCCAAAGCTGCATTTTGCATATTTGCATCATTTAGAGCAGCTGACATTCTCCTTCTCCCACCACCTTCCAACAGAAATCCACTCACTTGTGCTACAGCTTTCTGCAGCCTCACACCATCACGCTTTGGCCTCTTGTGGTTTCTTTTGCAGTAACTTAATTCTGCTCCACTAATCATAATAATTATATATTACCCTGGCCTTTGTAATTACCATAGTAGCACAGGCTACTATCCTTTAATGGGTGCTTAAACAAACAGATTTCAGGGACTGGGGGAAGAAAACTAATTTACGGCCTCTGAGGGGAGATCAATCAGGTGACGATGAAGGGAGGAGTTCAGTAATTAATACAGAATGCAGTAAGAGTTTGAACCTGGCTCTTTTCTTTGTTTTCACTTCTGCTTCCTTTTCATCCCCTCGCTCTCCTTTTCTCCCCCACTCCCTCCATTCCTTCGCCACATTATTTATCTGCACTGTCATACCATTGTTGTGATTATGGATGTCATGCAGTCGTAAAGCGCTCCACGATCAATAGGCCTGAAATTAAACCAAAAAATGAATTTCCGCAGTGTCGGCCACATGCACTCCTGAGCAGGAATTACCTTGCAGGAGAATGCCTGATTACCCCATTGAGGAGACAGCGACAGAAGCACAGGAGGAGGGATAGTCTGCTGACTGAGGCTGGCAGCGGCGGCGATCACTGCATGGCCACTTTTTGCTGATGTGGTTAAAGAACACAAGTCTGACATGTTGAATTAAATGTGACCAATCTCTAAAACACCTAATAATTAAAGCTACCAAGAAATTATCTTATTTAAAAAAAGTTTAAACTTGATGTCCTGTTTCTTTAATCTTCTCATTTAATTATTAGCATTGACAAGCTAAAGCAGTGTTTATGCATTTCAGCTGCTTCCTTTGATTATTTTGGTCAAATACTGAAAAGGTTTCACAAAAATCTTCACAAAATCCCCAAGATTCAATGGTGTGTTTTCTATACTGGCACATGAACTCTAAACTGAGAAATGTTATAGTGGTTCATGCAAACATTATTTTATAAACTTTTACATCGCTTTGCATTGCACATTTTAAAAAAAGAGAATTCTCGAGTTATTTGCAGCACAAACAGCAGCAGCTGTCACCACTCGCAACAGGGACATCAGGGTATTTCTACTGGAATAATATGAAATGAAGGCAGTGGTGTATAAATGAATGTTTATGTGAGCTGATGTGAAACTTTAGAGAAAGGAGATTCTCAATAGTCAGAGACTTATATATAAACTTATATATGTTGATTTATTGACTTCCCTCTGAACCCCTTATTTTATGAACAGAATTAATTTAATCGATAATTAAAGGTGGTATTAATTCCACATATCAACTCAGTTTATAGGTGTGTTAGGATTAGTGCTTTCATCTAAAACCTGTGATGTCCTAACAAGACTTCTGCCCCCTGGTGGAGGATCTACATGTGGAAAGTGCCAGTTTTATTATTTTTAACGACAGCTTTATATAATTACAAGTTGACTCACACAGACAAATTCATGAATTCTAAATCAGTTTAGAGCTGTTTCAGGAAGAACAAATGTAATATGAAGTTTTTTTTGGTAAAAATCTTCATATAACATCCCATTTGCCGCTCCTTAAATCTCGCCTGTCTTGGCGTTGCCCTCTGGACATAAGTTTATCCTTTGTTCCCTCTCCTGTTTCTCCTGTCCCTCATTTAGGATCGATTTGCTATTAATGCCGGAGTGTCGCTGAGGGAGGGTGACAGAGGCTGAGGAGGCTGCAGCCGAATGACAGGCTTCTTCATCTCCAAACAGGAAGTTTGGTTTACATCAGCCAAAGGGCGGGAACTGTCATCAGGAGGGCTGAGAGCTAACGGGCTGGATTTATGCCCTCATCTCCTCCTCTCACTCTGGACCCAAGTTGAAATTAAAAAAAGGTGAGGTCTCGACTCTGAGGTCATTTTAGCATTTTGTTCAGTCGGTTATGATTAAGGTTAATAAGACAGCCATCGGGAAAGCAACAAAATATGAACATGTTTAGGAGTTTATTTTGTTTATGTAAGAAAGAGAGTCATTTCTTTCCCTTCCCTTGATGCAACATGTGATGACAAATCGAGTTTGTCACTCTTCCAGAGAGCTTGGTGTTGGGCATTAACTTCTGTTTGGTTTTCAAATCAATCTGACAAACCTTCTGAGATTTGTAAAACTGTCTTAGAGCAAATAATGCCCTGACATTCGGCGTTACAGGAAGAGACATGACTCCAGACTGACATCTGACCACGAGGCGTGTGGCTTTCCAAAGAAACATCATGTTCTGTCACTCATAACTGCACAGACACGTCAATAAATGTTAGCATTTTGTGCACACAAAGGACAGTGTTATCTGGAAGCGGATCTCAATATAGATTACTGATTATGTGACTCTATGTTCTGATTTTGCAACAAAACTCAAAAGGAAATGAAATATTTTTATGTAATAACCTTATTTTTTGTAGATGAACTGAACTAATCTTCTGCACGACAGCAGATTTAACATGGATCCGACTGATAATCTGTATACGTATCTTTGATGTTTTATGATGCTTCAGCTGTTTTCTTGTCATTTGATTCTTTATCTGCAGCTTTCTGTTCCTGCTCCTTCCTCCACACTCAATCTGTCTCATCCTCTCGAGCATCGCAGTGACTGGACTCATTTTCAACTATTTATTTGCTTTATTTCCTGAGATCAGCTATAAAGAACAAACACTATTAAGCCAGCCAATCAATAAAGGAACATCAACACGCTTAGCCCCCCCCCCCCCTCCTTTTGCAAGAATAGATTTATATCTTCTGGCCGGGCCACATAAATCACATATTCATACATTAAATTAAAAAATGTGATTGATAGCAAAGCGGAGCGTGTGTTTGAAATCTTTTAGAATAATAATAATAATAAAAAACAATATTAGGGGACTGCAGAAGATGAGGACAACACTCATCATGTTTTGGGTGTAGTTTATTACAGTCAGGAGAGTATCCGTGTTCAGGAGAGGAAAAAGGAAATTGATGCAGCTACAGACGGAGATTATGTTAACTCTGAATCCTGGGGATGTTCGTCTCCTGCTCCCTTGTCTTTATTGTGTAATTGTGATCCTGTGAGCTGGACTGAGCGTTGAGAATCAGGTTCATCCACAAAGTGACACCTAATGGGATATATACAGATTGTGTCCTGCATTATGGAACCCAATGGTTATGGGAGTATTCCAGAGGGGAGAGGCAGAGAAATATGGCAGCATCCATCAGAGCCTCGACCAAAGAGGGAAAAGGTGCAGGAACAGAGAGCGAACGAGGGCTAGGTGTTGGGGGGCTGCCAAGGACATTTAAGAGAGCTGTCAAGGGAGGCTGATCTATGAAGGACCCTGGCAAAACCTATACCCCAGTGTGTGTGTAGGTGTGTGTGTGTGTGTGTGTGTGTGGAGGAGAGCAGGAGAAAGACACAAGCGCAGCAGCACCAATGCATGAAGTAACACATGCATTCACACCCTGGAGGTTTTAGAGAGAGGAGTGTGAAGCTGGAAAGATCAGAGCAGGAGTTCGTCCATCCACACAGAAAATCTAATCATCTCAGTCTGAGCACGAGATGAAACAAAAGAAACATTAAAACAGTAAAGGGGGCAAGCATCAAGGGACAAACTGCTCAACCACAAAAAAAAAAGCACATTTCCAAATGAAAAATTAGACAATTCTAAGCTGCATTTTGATTATTAACAATATATCAAACAAAAAAGATTCTGAAAAGAAATGTTATTCAGAGATTAAAACAACACAACTTTGCCAAACAGTCATACGTGTGTGTGTGTGTGTGTGTGTGTGTGTGTGTGCGCGTGCATGTGTGTGTGTGTGTGTGTGTATGCTTGCTTGGCTCACGTTATGGGGACATAAATCAGTAATATTGTTGGGATTTGCCTTCCATAAAATAAATCATTACACTTTAAGGGAAAGGCTCAGGTAAGGTTAGGTTTATATGGTGACCCTGTGGAGCACAACAGCTATAAAAACATAAATAAAACCAACAAAAAAAAGCATCAAACAAACACACACTGTGTGTTTCATACAGTCTGAACATACAAATTACAGATGATTTAAACTAAATAACTTTATGATTCTAATACAATAAAATACAAACCTGATTTGTTTTTATGAACTTGAGCTGCTTATTGTGAAATATACTAGTCACTTTATTAGGTACACCTTGCTAGTACAGAATCGGACCTCCCTTTGCCTTCAGAACTTAATTCTTCAAGGTGTTAAAAACATTACTCAGAGATTTTCACCCTTGACCTGACAGCATCAAACAGCACATTTGCCAGCTGCACATCCATGATGTGAACCTTCAAAAGGTTCTGGACTGGGCTGAGATCTTGTGACTGTACAGAGTCCGATGATCTCAATGTCATGTTCAAGAAACCAGTTGGAGATGACCTGATCTTTATGGTATTGTCCTGCTGGAAGTTGCCATCAGAAGTCATAAACCAGCAGCCTGAACTGGTAATACAAGGCAGGATGGATCCAACAATCCACTCATAATCCCTGCTGGGTCCTGGGTCTTCCCATGAGTCTCCTCCCAGTAGGTCGTGCCTGAAAAACCTTCAGAAGGAGGTGAGCCTGAATCTGACTCCTTTCAATGTGGAGGAGCAGTGGCTTGACTTCAAGCTTTCTTCTCCGTTCTGATGTTTGGTTTGGCCTTCTTCATATGTCTAGATGCTTAAATGCATTGAGTTGCTGCCACCCGATTACAATAATAATTTTAAAAATAACTAATTAACCCTTAATTGTCCCCTTGGGGAAACTATTTCTCTGCCTTTGACCCATCCCTGAGGAGCAGTGGGCTGCCATTTGAATGGCGTCCAAGTGATAACTTCTTGTGTTGACAAGAAAATTAGAAATGCCTAATATAGTGGCCAGAGAGTGTTAATGGTGACTTAATGTTTTAAAGCTTCAATGCTTTTTCAGGAAGATAAGTTTGAAGTCTCAACATCTGCAGCTAAAAACAACGTCTGCAGGCAAAACCAGCAGGCCTGGTGACCAGAGGGGTAAATGCTAGGTCACCCTGCCGGTACAGGAACACAGCACCGGGACCATTACTGAAGCCTAATGATATAAGAGGGGTGTGCTCCTATTCTTCATGGAGAAGATTTATCACAGGGCTGTAGCTCTATATATCTTTCAACCATCCTTAAGGAAGAAATTGGACATTTTTTTCCATGCTGTTAGAAAAGCCCCTGGAGCTTTCCAACCTCCTCGCCCTCTCCTACAGCGGCTCCTTATATGATCACTGTGTGGAGGAAGGAGAGCAAGACATTGATGTTAAGTGGCAGTGAGCTGAGGTAAGGTGGTGATGGAAATGGCCACAATGTGGGGGTTTGTCCCGACTCGCCCCAGGGAAAGGAATACAATTCACTTTCTGCATCAGTCATACTACACACTGTCACCGGCTTCAGCTGAGCGCTGATAGATTCCTCCTCTCCCCCTCGTAAATAAACACTGGTCTCCAGCGTGAGGGACGGTAGATCAGGGAGTAAATAGCTGAAGGTATCATGCACAGCAGAACATTGATCCAGCGAAGATTGTTTCACACAGAGCAGACAAGCTGCTACGAAAGAGGATTAAAACCAAGTGTGCGAAAGCACTTTCTAGTGTTCGACTTCATTTTATGGTTTGAAATCAGTGCAATCACAACAAGCTTCTGCTTCTCCTATTTGCATTGTTGGTGTCACGGCAACCCGCCTGCAGATTTACAGCAGCGGATCACACATAATAACATTAAAGACAGAAGTGCACAGTTTTATGACTTCAGCACTTTCAGTTTGAAGTCTTCCAGCACCAGTGAGTTTAAATTATGGTGGGAGACGTCCTTGGGATGTGAACATCTCATTTCACCATGCAGGCTGGACGTAACCACACACACACACACACACACACACACACACACACACACACACACACACACACACACACACACAAAACTCATTTTATTGGGGGACTCCGGGAGAGTGGACTCATCGGAGCATGACATAAGAATTATACATCTGACAGCTGTAAACCTGCAAAATCCCCCTCACACACACACACACACACACACACACACACACACACACACACACACACACACACACACACACAA
Organism: Callopanchax toddi; assembly: GCA_006937965.1. Classification (NCBI taxonomy): domain Eukaryota; kingdom Metazoa; phylum Chordata; class Actinopteri; order Cyprinodontiformes; family Nothobranchiidae; genus Callopanchax; species Callopanchax toddi. Next base: position 1,216,704 of record SSNR01000024.1, read on the forward strand.
CACACACAAACCATTATTTTATTGGGGGACTCCGGGAGAGTGGACTCATCGGAGCATGACATAAGAATTATACATCTGACAGCTGTAAACCTGCAAAATCCCCCTCACACACACACACACACACACACACACACACAAACACCCCCACACACACACACACACACACACACACACACACACACACACACACACACACACACACACACACACACACACACACACACACACACACACACACACACACACACACACACACACACACACACACACACACACTTTATATGAGGAACGCTTTTGTTCATTAAGAGAAAATCAGCTGTTATTTTAAAGATCATCAATGATTTTTTAATTTCTCGTGTTGAAAACAACCATTTGACTCAACAATTAAAACATATCAAATCTCTCTCTGCATTTAGTTAATTGCTTTCCTTCGCTTCAGTTAGACTGCTACAGCAAACAGAAAATGCAGCTCCTGTCAATATCACTGCTTGAATTTGACTTTTTATAGGTGAGAATGAACATTTTGCATGTGTGCACTTATGAACAATCAATATTCCTTCGTTTCCAAATTACTCTGTTAAAGTATTGCCGTGCTTTGCTTACAGGCTGCAGCGTTTGAGGCCAGAATTCAATAAAACTGAGGGCAGAAGCTTCTCAAGTATCACCGATGATATATAAAGAACACAAGATACTTGATATTTTCATGTTATTGGCAGGAGATTTCATCCCAGAAAGAAATTTTTCCCTGGAGTAATAATGAGAAGAGGAGATAGATGTGAATTATTTTAAATTCCCCCCCAAAAAACAACATTTTTTAGAGCTTGAATCACACATACAACTAACATACACAACATACACAATATTTATTATTATTGTGATTTTTTTTAAAGGGGAAAGGATTCAAAAAGCATCCTAACTTGACAGGTTGAGCTCAGCATCTTCATCCCTGCTTCGCTCCACTCAGACTATAATAAACACCTGAAGACACGCCCACACACCGATTCCCAGCGCCGTGATTGGCCGCGTGCTTAGATATTCAGCGAGCTGCCCGCTGATTGGCTGAAACCTCGCAGCAGCGATTTCATAAAGCAAAATTTTGGGAAGTTGTGTAAAGGGACTAAGTGGGGGGAAAATCCCTTGAGATAACGTCGGTACCAACAGCGCAATTAGCCGACTCTTGTTTTTTTCAAGCCCCCTCCCCGCTCTCCTCTCGCTGTCAATCGCTGCAGGATTTGCTGGGAGTTTCCGAACCTCCGGATCTGTGAGTACCTGAGTTCGGATGCTGCTGTCTGTCTTCCTCTTTGGCTCCAGGGGAGAAAATGTTGCGCTCCGCCGGGATCCGCTGCAGAGAAAGTTGATTATTTTTATGAATTTTTAAGTTGAATGCAACTTTTTTTCCTTTTATTTTCTCAGATAATGAATTCAGAACAAGTAGAACTGTTTGGGTCGTTGCCTTTAATGACCACGGATGAAGTTCTGCTCCATTAAAATGCTGATGATGCTGATTCAGAGTAATGGATGCAGAAGTTTTATTGTTTTGACTTTACTTATGTTTTTTTCCTCACTTTCTAATTTTTACCTTCTTATATTTTACATGTTATGTGCAGAAGTTGATGTTTGCGGAACTCAGCAAAAATGCACTTTAAATGCCAAAAAAGTTTTCCAGATAGAAAAAAATTATGTTTCATTTTTGATCTTGTGAGGCAGACTTTGTGTTTTTGCTTGTTTAAGGAGTTTTGTTTTCTGCTCACTTTGATAAATCATGAAAATAGTTTTTAAAAATCACAACTTCAGGTTGTTTTGTGCTAAAAAGAGATAAATGTAAAGGATTTGTTGGAGTTAATCCTGCATTAAAGTTGTCCTTTTGGGGGGAGAGCTTCTGTAAGTGTGTGTGTGTGTGTGTGTGTGTGTTGTGTGTGTGTGTGTGTGTGTGTGAAAGTGAAGATGTTGCTGGCTCTTTGTCGCAGTGTTATCAGGATTGGAGCTGGGCAGGAACGCTCCAGAAAGCATGCTGATGTTGCATGCTGTGGTAATGGCCTCTTACTGCTCACATAAATAACCAAATCGAAAGCATTTCACTGCTTCAGACAACATTTCTTTTTATTTTTTTTCCAGACTATTATACGCTCTTTGACTGCTTTAGTACAAATGGCTTTATGTGTTGCGCCTCATGATTGTTGTCGACCTTGCAGATGTTACATCATAAACCCCAAATGAGCGCATGAAATGGGAATCCATGCTTGCATATTACAACTTGACTTGAGCAGGGTGTCTTGGTCCTCCTCACTGCAGTGGAGTGACTGTATGTCCTTGACTGGATAATGTAATACTAATGACTTAATCAAAGCCAAAGGTCCCCAGTGGTTTTCATCACTCATCTGTCTTTTTTCCTGCCAAAATTTGAGGAAATTAGACACTTTTATCAGTTTTTAGACAGTTGTTTAACTAAAAACGTGCCATGGGAATGGAGCTCGCTCCCATTCTGATCCTCTCGTGTTTGGACACAGAAGTTCTGCAACTTTATTCTAACAAAGTGCATCATTTATCAGTATTTTTGTCCACCTAGCACTTTCCCCCCATCACTTCCTGTTTTTTTTTACTTCATGTTTCCTTTGTCTCTATAATTTATAGCTCACTTCTTTTATCTAACACATATGATCAAGTCTGTAAAACTGCTTTTTGTAGTGTTCAGCCCATTTGTCATCACATCCTGCTCTAATGGGGGGAAACTGTTGTTAATTAACCCCTTCTTGTGAGCAGCCACACTCTACGCTTCCTGCGTGCGTTATCTCTGTGCTGCCTTCCTCCAGAACCAAAACCAGACCCAGATGTATTTCTGCAGGTGTCAGCTGAGGTGCTTCGCCTCACAGCAGACGCGCGTTGGGGACGACTCCAAAAGCACAGTCGTTTTATCTTAAATTGAATTGTTTAAGGAGACATTAAGGAGCCATATATCACCTGGACACTCTGGAATATGCAGCAGTCTGGATGCGGAGATGGGAGCGTTCTGTGGCACCACAGATGGAATGACTGAGGCTGTGTTCATAAATCCACAAGCAGAGAAAATCAACTTGTCAGCTTGTAAACACCATTTAGGGTGTGTGTGTGTGTGTGTAAAGTTTTATTCTGGCATTGAGAAGGTGACCTTTTGTTCCCCGTTTGATGTTTTTCATTTTTTTTGTATTTTAAGCTGAATCCTAACTTTTGCTTGCATTTCAGAATCATACATGTTAGTTAACTAAAAGAAGCCCGTTTGTCTGCTTTCTGACTAAGCAGCACCTTGAATATCAGGTCATATTGGTTTCCTCTTTGTTCACCAAAAAGCTCCGTTCCACGTATGGATTTTCTGTCCTGTAATCCCTCAGGCTGTTCTACATGTCAGATCTAACCCTGCAGAACGCTGCTGATTCAGTGTTTTATGCCAGAGCAGATCACTCTGCCAGTGTGTGTTTGGGTATGTTTGCCTCAAATATACTTCTTTTATATAAATTAAAATGACAAATACATCCAGAGGCAGGTAAAAAGCTGAGATGACCTTTTATATATATATTTGTTTTTATAGGAATTCTGATGTAATCGTTGCTAAATTAATTTGAGAAAAAAAGACAACAAAAGGTGTGTTTTGCTCCTCAGGTGAGGATGTTGTTGTGCCTCCTTCTCATCCTTCCTGGCCCCTCTTTGGCTCAGAGATCAGAGCCCATGTTCTCAGCTATAACCAAGTCCGTCCTTCCTCCGGACTACGAAAACAACCCCACCCAGCTCAACTACGGCGTGGCCGTCACTGATGTAGACGGAGACGGAGACTTGGAGATAATTGTAGCTGGGTGAGGAGTTTTGCTCTTAGATTGAACATTCTCGTGATATCTTATAAACTGTTTTATGAGTATAATACTTTTTATAAATACAACACAGAGAAATTATATTTTAGAATATTATACAAACTTTTAGGACAAAGGTTAAAAAGCTGAGAGACAGGAGACATTAAGGTGTCCTGAGGCTCACTCAACTGATGAGAATGGATGTGATAGAACAGAACGCCATTGATGGGAATGGTTTTGCAAGCCTGCCGCTATCCAATGAAGCAGCAATGAGATTCTCAATGCTTAACAGAATATAGATGAGCCAAAATGAGTGTAATTACTAAATGTCATTTAGCCAAAACATCCTATTCAGCAGGTAACCCAGGCAGAAGATCATCCCAGCCTTATAGAGGATGTAATTTAATTTGCCATTAGACGAGTCTTTGCATGAATAGCTTCATATAGTTTATACTGCAGCTGGGATGTTGACACTCTGCATCGCCCCAAACATGTTTAATCTGTATCAAAAAGTCTATTCAATTTAAAAGATGTCTGAAATCTAACCCTATTAACCTAAAAATAAGTCACTTTTTTCCTTGCTTTAGGTTTTCTTGATGCAACGTATTAAGGGATTAAACTGTGCAGAAAGAAAAAAGACTAAACGTGCTTTTAGCTCAAATAAAAAACATAAAATGCAATTTGTCAGATGCCTCTGATGATAAAATTAGATCACAAACACACTGCAATAACATGATCATGAGTTCAGAATATTTAAGGTTACTAATTGTGGCGTAGATGAAGAAATAGGATGGAATTTGAGCTCCTGCACAAGATTTTATTCCGTTCATATTTGGATTATAGGATATATATGGAATATTGTCTGTTTTCATTGAGACAGATAAGAAAAAAATACATTTTTTCCTATATATAATAAGTTCACATCCCCGTTGTTATTTGTACAGTATTTTAAATATATTTGCACATGTATATTTTCTCTCACTCAGCCCTTTAAAACAATATTTATTCATTTATGTCATTTGTTTCTATTCAGTTTCTTATTTCTGTTAATCAGAATCAGAGTGACATTTAATGATTGCACAGTATGTTGTTGTTTTTTTATGCAATTTTTTTTATGCCATTGTTAATTTAATTACTTTAATTAATATTTTATGCTGTAAATAGCTTTTTCAGTCTTTTATTCTTGCTTTAATTTTTTATATTTTTACACTTTAATCCGTATGCTTTGACCTGCCTGCTGCTGGTGCACCTGAATTTCCCCACTGAGGGACAATAAAGGGCTATTCCAGTCTAAAATTAATTTTATTTGAACATGTATCCCTAGAATGACCAGGAACAGATAGAGTTTAGACCAATTAATCAGCCAAAAATATTCATCAGACTATATATTTTAAATATAAACACTTGTGCAATCTTAACAAATTTCTAAGCAGGAATGAGAAGCAGCAGCAGCGACAACCTGCTCACTATTTAGCTTTTTGAAGCAAGAACACTTTATTCTCTTAAATATTTAGTCAAGTAAATATGTTATATTTTTGTCAGCTAAAAAAACAAATCCACATTATCCAAAAGGAAATAAATCTGCATTGTGTTGGTTTTTAAAGTTCATGCATAACCCCCCTATCAGCTGACTGCTAGTCCCAGGTTGTTGTGATGAACATTTGTTCTGCTGACTTGATGGACTGTGTGATTTTGTTGATCCAGTCAAATGGAAGTCACACGGCTGACATGGCTGAAGTCAATCACTGAGACCCAGCTGCTGTTTTGTTCTATAACTAAAATTATACCAACATTTATATAGTTGACCTAACAAAGTCACTACTCTTTGAATTCAGTGAGCTGTTTTGTAATGTATAATAACATCTCACAGACTGAAGATGGATAAAAAACGATTCTACTGTTCAATCATTTTTCCACGTTGAAGCTACTGTACAGAGGTTTGTTGAAATAACTACATGACTATCATTCATTATTTATTCTGCAACAAAGCAATAAGGATCCTTAATCAGTCAGGTTTCATACAAATCACTGTTTTTAGAATCAAACCTGCTAAAACTTAAGGATTTTAAAGATTTACAAACAATAAAAAATCACATTTAAAGCCAAAAACACTACTACTGAGACTCATGATATTCTTAAATAGTTGCACACCCTGGATATGACAGCTTACTCTCTACCATCCTGACAGCTACAATGGTCCAAACCTTGTACTCAAATATGACAAACAGAAGAAAAGGCTCGTCAACATCGCCGTCGACGACCGCAGCTCCCCGTTTTATGCTCTGAGAGATCGTCAAGGCAACGCCATTGGAGTGACGGCGTGTGACATAGATGGGGATGGACGGGAGGAGATTTATGTCCTCAACACCAATAATGCTTTCTCTGGTATGATACTAATTCATACAGTGTGCACACGCGTTTACACAGAAACAAAGCAGGAGTAGCTAAGTTTAGCTAATCAGAGACTTCATCAGATTACAGATAATCACATCAGAGCTGCAGCACTTTGTCATTTCTTTAAAACTCCTGGTTCACATTTCAGTCTAACAGCCAGATCTCTTGTAGCTCGCACTTCTTGTGATGCCTCTTTACTTCCCTTGTGAACTCTCCACTTTAAGGTCGAGCGACGTATTCCGACAAGCTGTTTAAGTTTCGCAACGGACGCTTTGAGGATCTGCTGAACGATGATATTAACGAACACAGAGACGTGGCGAACCCAATGTCTGGGCGCTCAGTGGCCTGTGTGGACAGGAAGGTACTACACACACACACACACACACACACACGCACGCACACACACACACACACACACACACACACACACACACACACACACACACACACACACACACGGATTAGAGTACAGTATGAACTGTAGAGCTGCACTGCATACACACATCATTTCCCATAGTGTCTTCTACGTGCATGCACGGGTGCTTCTGTTTGTTTACCAGCGATAACTCATGCCCTGCCTACGCCGCCCTTCTCAGCATGTACTCTGACAGTTCATTTGGGGGAATGGTGTGCCATTTTCTCTCCTCTGTCCATCGCACCAGTGTAATTACAGAAGCAAAGGCTCGTTTGTTTTACAGAACATTGTACGAGGGGGGAGTGATGATTCCACGCTGCTGCTTTCTGCTTGTAGCGTTTTCTCGCTTCCTCTCGCTTCCTTTTGTTTTCATCCTGTTGTTTTTCCCCCATCTTCTTTGCTTCCCCCTTTTTTCCTTCAACCGGATGACACACACTCCTTCTTTTGTCTCTTATCTCTCTCTCACACACAGTTTTCACTTCTAATCAGAGGATGGGATAAAGACAGTAATAGGGGAAAGAGGACAGCAGGGATTACAATAGATTTTTTTAACAGTCCCATCTCAGTGAGCACTGATAGGATGGTGCAGGTGCCAAACAGATTGGAAAGATATCTGCTTTTAATGGCACACTTCTTTTAGAAGAAGCCAAAGCCCTGATGTGTATTCTTGCATGCCACCTCAAGCAGACTGACTGTTCCCGTTGCTGAGCATGTTTTATTGCAACGCATTATGAAACAACAGCAGAAGGTTGCAAAGACCAAAGCCAAAGGATGCTGCTTTTCAGCCGGGTAGTTAATGTGCTCAGTCTTGTTTACTCATAAATTAAGTGTTATCTTGCAGAAAAAAGACGTGCATTAGTCATCCAGCTATTCCGTCTCTCACCGTCTCCTTGGAACTGACATCCCATTATTATTCCAATACAAACTGATAGAGGTGACATATTGAGGGGTTGAACTGATGGATCCGTTTGCTTTGAGCAGACAGGCAGGAGGGAATATGCAGATTTTAAAAGCTCAAATTGCTGAAATATGTTGCAACAAATGAGGATATAATAAAAATATGATGTAAATGTATTTAATGACAGCGTGGTGGTTTAATCAGGCTTTTCGATGATGGAGATGAAGATTGAAGGGAAGGGTAGATGCAGCCCTAGCACTGACGTGCACTTTGCAGATAGGCATGTTGCACTCCTGATCTTGGTGATAGAAATTAGCTTGAGGTAAAGACTTATTGAAAAATCATTGACTTTTAACTTTGTTAAGTAACAGCCAGTGGCCTTCAGGTCTTTTATTTAAGCTCTGGTGTGTATATGTGTGTGTGTGAAACCATCATACAGCCCGTCCTAATGTGACATTTACGCAACCTGACTTGTTTTAGCCTTTTTTTGCAGGAGTGCAAAATGGATTGCATTTGTGTGGTCTTGCATGTGTTTGCATTGATGGAAACATGTTAGGCCTGGTGGGAAAGCTCATTGAAATCGAGTGTACAGTCTATTAGTGTGGTTCCGTCTGTGAGTTTGTGTCTGCAGGGACTCTGACTGATAATGGAGTGTGAAATTAATCTCCAAAGAAAGAAAGGCAAAGCAAGAGAGACTGACTGAGAAAAAAGGGGTAAGGGGTAAGGAACAGGGTAAGCAGAGCTAAAGGGGGAAAGAAAAGGTTTGATTAGGAAAAGGTGCTGAATATTTACGAGAGAGAGAGAGAGAGAGAGAGAGAGAGAGAGAGAGAGAGAGAGAGAGAGAGAGAGAGAGAGAGAGAGAGAAAAGAAGAATGTTTCAGCAAAAATCTTGAAATATCTGACTTGTTTGGTCCAATTTAAGTTCAAGAAATGCCCCTGGGATGAACTCTTTAGGTACATTTTTTGGCTTTTAAATTTAAGAATAAGTGTCAATTTTAAGTGTCATTATTATTAACATGAAAATTAAACATTCTGCTTCTTGGTTCAAAACTTAAAAAATATATAAAGTTATTTTTCAACATAAAACTGTAAAAAAAAAAAAAAAAAAACTCATAAAACTACCATTAAACCCCAGATTAATGCAGTGATATGAAAAGTTAAACCATCAATCAAACAATCAGTTTAACCCTTCAACTTCCACACCATTAAATAAATCAAAGTTTTTATTTACTGTATAGGCAAAAAGGGTTCTAATTTAAGGTAATTATAATGTAAAATAATTATATCAATAATAAACTAAATCTAATATAAAGTTATACTGTTGCCCAAGTGGCCAACAATGTCCCTAACAACCTGTTTGACCTGCCTATGTTCAAATAATGGACACCTTCTATTCTATAACCTAGTGAACATTATGATTCCTGTCTGTTTAGTTTTCTTTGCTCAGTCATTCTCTGTTTAGGTTGGTCTGTTATCTGTGTTTATAGTCTTTAGTTATTTCCATGTGTTTAGTTAGTTTCTGCGTTCTCGTGTATTTTCTGTTTTCAGTCATCCCTGTGTTTAGTTGATTTGTACTTATAGATAGTTCTAGTGTTTATGTACTTCTGTGTTTATTTGATCAGGTTTTGGTTGTTTCCTCATGTTCATGTCCTGCCCTGTGTGTCTAATTAGTTCCACTGCTTTTGTTAATTCTCCACAGGTGTGTCTTGTTGCCTTGATTAGCTCCTCTAGTTTTTATAGCTCCCCTGTCTTGTCGTTCCTTGTTGGTTCATCTGATCTGATCTGGTCATTGCTGCCTTGTTTCCTTTAGTCCTAGTTCAGTCTGTTCAAGTTTTAGTTTATTTCCTTAGCTCATTTTTTAATAAACACCCTACCTTTTTTTGGATTTTACCTTTTCGTCTCCTGGTCCTGCTCCTGGTCCATCGGGTCCGGCCTCCTGCTGCTCATCGTTACAGAACAAACACAAAAATTTGTTTCTGGAATTGACAGGACATGTGACTCCTTTGATTTCCAGAAAATAAAAGACAAGTCGGTTTGTGTGGAAGTCAGTTGGGCAATTACTCAACTTCTTGTTTGATTTATGATTTGTGGACATTTTAAAATCAGTTTATGGTTGTAATCTCTATAGTTTTGCATCTTACTTCACAGATGTCAGTTTTAATAATTATGATATCATTTAGAATAAAATAATAAATCAGCATTCAAAGAAGACTATTGTAATTGACAAACTGTTTTGTACTCATTAATATATTCATAAGTTGTTTGCAACATCTGGTTTTATAAAAAACAAAAGCTAAAAAATAAAATCAGCTAATGGAGTTTGTGTTTGTAGAACACACTGAGCAAAGATAGGGCTGTGCAATTATGGAGAAAGTCATTATTTTTGTCATTATTGAAATCACAATAATTTATGACTCAATTAGTTTGGAAACGGTTCGTATTATATGAATGTTTATGTATTTGGTAGACACTTTAATCCAAAGCGACTTACAATTGAAAATGTAATAAAGCAGTAATAAACCACTGAGGCTAACAACAAACATCTTAGAGGGACGAACACTTTTCTTCAAACTCCCATCTTGTTGACCAGTGTTTCCACCATGACCATTAGTTGATTAGTTTATAGAAGGGTGCCCAAGTCCAGTCCTGGAACTCCTAAAACTTTTAGATGCATCCCTTCTCCAGCACACCTGAATCAAATGAATGGCTCGTTACCAGTCCTCTGCAGAGCTGAATGTCTTACTGATGAGGGGATTTATCCATTTGATTCAGGTGTGTGTTAGCACTGTTGCACTGTTTAGTGGTGATTTAAACTTATTCAGAGACCAAAATTACTTTTATCACACGAATCAGTTTAAACTATAACTGCGTGGTTTTGCACACAGTGTGGGCTGATGCTTTAAGGTTTCTGAAGAAAATAATCCTGATCAGAGAATCATTGCATCACTACATATGAATTTTCAGCTTGTTTTATGCTCTGTCGTATATAAATGATTATTTTTTGCTCAGGGTACGGGCCGTTATGCAATCTACATCGCTAACTACGCCAGTGGAAGTGTGGGTCCTCACGCTCTCATAGAAATGGACGAGGCAGCCAGCGACCTTTCTCAGGGTGTTGTCGCCCTCTCCAACGTGGCAGAGCAGGCTGGAGTCAACAAGTTAATCGGTGGGTATGAAGAACTGATGAATGTGTGACATAGATCTCCAGTAATAGCACACCTTCAGTGTGATTTATACTGACGTTTGCAGAAGAGCCTGTGCACTCTGACATAGCAGTGAGCAGAGGATGAAGGAAAAGTATGAGGAAAGTTTCAGATGAGGAAAGAAAAAGGTTACAAGAGGAAGTGTTCTTAGATACGATCTATTCCTGCGTGATCTGATTGCTGTCAATTGAATAAGGGCCACACTATCAGATTAAATAATCTTAAAAAAGAAAAACAACTCTAAAAATTGTTTTTCTTCCAATCAAACGTACCAGCAGTTTCTGATATTTACTCTGGTTCAAGTTCCTGTTTATTGCATTTGCAGCAAATATGACACAGAAATACAGTATGAACAAATTGTCTGTATATTGATTTAATGATTCATTTGATAAGTGATTACTTTAAAAAAAATTGCATCGACTTATTTTTGATCATTGATCAAATGTACACTACTTACAAAAAGTTAGAGAGAGGCTTCCTGGTGAAATTCACGCTACAGTGATATTATATAATGAAAAAAGGGCATTTACTGTAAGTAGAGGCATACATGGTGATTTACACATCTCAAACAATTTATTGAAACAAAAGCCAACAACAGTGATGGGATACCTTAACAAAAAATGTCAGTACCTCAATTAGTCATGTGACCTTGAGCATTAATTACATACATCTGATGCTGTTCACAAGTTGACTTATTGTCTGATGAGACATCTCACTCTTCTTGAAGGGTGACCCTCAGGTCATTGAGGTTCTGGAGTACAGAGTTACCAGCCTTTACACGCAGACTCAGCTGATCTCATAGGTTTTCTTTGAGATTCACGTCTGGAGAAAGTGCAGCTGAGGTACCAAGCAGCCGTTCCCTAATGATATGACCTCGATGAGCCGGAGCATTGTCGTCCATGAAGATAGAATCAGGCCTGTGTTGTTCATACATAGACACAGCGACTGGATTAATGATGTTATCCAGGTATATGGGTTTGTCACAGAGCCATTCACAAAGTGTAGGGCAGTTCTGTATTGACTCGACACACCTGTACACACTGTAACACCTCCGCCAAAGGCTGGTCTGGTGACAACAGTGACTGATGCATAGCTCTGTCCTTGATGTCTCTAACATCATTGGCGGCCATCATTTCTGCTGTGCATGAATCGATTTTCATCAGTGAACAGCTCTGAGGTCCACTGGTCCTTCGTCCAGAGTAAATGCTCCCTGGCCCGTGCAGGATGATGTACCTGGTCGTGTGGTCAGGTACCCTTGCAGGTCGTCTAGCACAGTGGTGTCCAACCACCGGTCCCCGGTACTTTATTATCTGAAAGATCTGGCCTGGGCACTGGTGCATCAATCCTGCAGACTGTGTTCACCAACTGAAAAGCTGCAGAGTAAGCTGAGTGACACTGTAAGCCTCACTTCCTGTTGCGGGCGCTGTAAGGAAGCGCACATATGACTGCATGAGTGACACACGCTATAGCGGAAGCGCTCTAGCAGCCACCAAAATGTACAAAATGTCAAAATGAGAACAGAATAATAAGGACTGTTTAAATACACATTCTAATTGAACCAGGAAATGTATTAGTTGATTCATGAATGATATAAATGTTGTGAATTTTGTCGTTAAGCTCCTTGTTAGAAAATTGCAAGTTGTGCAAAAAGTTCTGAAACTTTGAACAGTTGGACATGTGCATTTAAAGCAGGGGTGGGGAATCCTGGTCCTCAAGGGCCGCAGTCCTGCATGTTTTAGAGGTGTCCTCTCGCCAACACACCTGATTAAATGTTGAATTACATCCTCAGTCTGCCTTCAAAGCAACCAGAAGGCTCCTAATCACTCACTAATTCAGATCAGGTGTGTTTAAGAAAAGAAACCACTAAAATGTGCAGGACTGTGGCCTTCGAGGACCAGGTATTCCCACCCCTGATTTAAAGGTTTAGAGAAGAAAATGTAAAGGTTAGAGTGCATTTTAGGTTCATCCTGATATTTTACCAGAAAGCAAAAAATCCCTAACTTTTAATGAGTAGGTTTTAGGGGAGGGACTTTAATGCGTTAATTTTGATTAATTAATTAGAAAAAATAACGCATTAAAAATGTATGCAATGCATTTGAAGCAAGGTGGAAAACTTGTCAGCACGATTTCCTGCTACGCCAACGCACAGATCGAGTCACACCACTAATATTTTTTCTAATTTTGAGGAGTTTTAAATTTATTTAACTCAACTGTTTTTTAAGAGCTGCAGAAAAAAATCAGTTGTGACAAAAGTGATTTTTCTAACTTTTTAAAATGTTTTTTTAAAATGAAATGTTAACGACATAAATCAACTTAAGATTATGTTTTTGCTTAGATTTAATTTCATAAAATAGCACTAAAAGTTGTGACTTTGTCCCACATGCATGGTTTGGATCAGCTGAACTGCATGACGTATAGAAGAGCAGAACAGTAAATGTCAAAAACGCACAACTTAACTATGATTTGTCTCTTCATAATTGAGACCATCCTGAATTAATGATACTTTATTGTAACCGCCGCAAAGTCCTTGATGCTGATGTTCCAGTAAGTTTAGAAAATGGGAGATGACTTTGTGTTTGAGCGTAGCAGAATGAATCTTCATCATCTTTGGATCTTTTTTACATGAAGGGCATCATCTGATCCACCAGGGGGGCAGAGTGAGCTGGCTCAGAGTTACTATAAATAATGTACGCTGGATGGCTTTGTCGTCAACCTGCCGTTAATCAGAGCAGATGGACAGCCGGTGAAGTTGTATATCTGATGGTTACATATCTCCGGAGAGACATTAGTGGTTTATGGCCGTGGGGGGGCGAGTGATATTTGTCTGGGCTGATGAAGCGGGCCAGTAAATCAGGAGCCAGTCCTGGCTCATGGCTCTGACTCGGCATACAGGAAGGGCAATTCAGGCCCTTTCAGCTACATAATTAAACTCTGCTGGTCCAAGATGAAACACTTCAGTGGGATACTTCACTTAATAGAAAGTCATTGGAAAATCGTGGGGTGATATTGAGAGTGAGCTGAACAGTTGTGGTTCATGCAAAACATTCTCAGCATGTGTCGTAATGCTGCGGTTGTGTATTAGAGCTTGTGTTTACTCTGTAGGCATGTTTACCTGTGTTTGTGTGTGTAGCCAACCAGAGTCGTGTCTGTGTCAGCACAAGGCTTGCCCTATAAGCAAATGGACTGGAAATACAGTCATGATCTCTTACTTCTGTTATGGTATTTTACTGATCCAGCTTCAGTTTTTTCTCCTTCTGTTTAGCTGCTTCAATTTTGTCGTACTGCTGAGATGTCTCTCATCATATTCAAATGTACAGGGGGGAGAGGAGTTGTGGTGGGGCCAGTCGTTAGTCAAACTCTGTCGGACATCTTTTGTGACAACGAATATGGATCTAACTTCCTGTTCAAGAACAACGGAGATGGAACCTTTACTGATGTGGCGCAGCAGACTGGTACGGACAGCTGATGCATCATAGAAATAAACAAAAGCAACACACAAGTAGGGTTTCATGTGTGACAAGACATCTGAACATTTTAGGTGTGGAGGACCCCATGCAGCACGGCAGAGGGGTGGCTCTGGCAGACTTCAACCGTGACGGCAGGACGGACATCGTCTATGGAAACTGGAATGGACCGCATCGTTTATATATACAGCTGAATAACCGCAAACAGAAATTTAAGGTAGGCAACAAATAAAACAAACACACAAATGCTAAACTTTCAGTTAATGCTATCCGTCCAACCCAGTCCTAACTGAGTGAGGCCTGCAGTGCTTTAGCTGTTCTTCTGGGTTCTTTTGCCGCTGTTCTTTAGACCTGATGTGTTGCTTTTTGAGATCTTTTAGCCTACTTTATGTTGTCAGACAGGTTTTATGGACGTCATTTATTAATTCTGCAAGTCTGGCAGTAATCAGGCCTGGGTGTGGCTGGGGAATCTGTACAAAGGGGCTAATCATTTTACATAGCACTCTAGCTTAGAGGTTGGTGATCTTTGCTAATTGCATCTTATTGTGATGGTTGTGTTTGTTTTTAAATTAATGTCATAAGTCCTAACCATATTTCTTGTGTAACCTAAACCATGTGTTGTCATCTATACTACAAATTAACACAATTATTTAATATTTAGTAATACATCACCTGAACATATCTCTCCATGTCTCACTTGGCCAGCCTTTTTTATGTAGCGTAATATAACCTGATTTTATCGTTATAGTACGGACACACTTCTACAAGGTTATCAGCTCAGTTTTGTCGGTTTTATGCTAAGCACTGTTAGCTACCTTCACTCAACTGATGGTTATGCAGGCATTCTAGATTCTCTTTGATTCAAAGGGAGACCTACGCACGTATATTTGAAAGGTATAACCCAGAAGCTGACTTAGACTTCAGTTATTTTATTAAAGAAAACAGATTGAATAAACAGACAGATATGAGGTAGGTAGTTGCATCTTAAGAGATTCTTCTGATGTTATTAAGCTGAGAGTTAATGACGAGAGCCCGTGATATGTTATTATCTAGGGATCTCGGCTAGAAAGGAGGGGAGCTGAGCTAACTGGATCGAGTGTTATTTATCAATAGCCTCGGTTTTACCAGGTCGGGTTGGTACCTGCTAAACCGCTCCAGATCGCCTCGGCGTGAGATGGGGGTGGAGGTTCGTCGGTGTGATCGTTGATCTGACGAACCTCAGAGTTATCCCCGGTGACGTGACGTTACCGCAGGCACGGAGGAGTCTGTCGAGCCGGTCTAGCTGGTCCATGATCGGCTGGTGTAGAGGCTAACCGGCTTTCCCATGGCAGGTGGAAAGAAGCAGACAGATGGTGTCTGGCTTCTTAGCCGGAGCAATGTTCTCGACCGGTGAGGCTGGCTACTCACGAGCTCGGTCGGCACCCGAGGCCTTCCGTGTAGCGGAGGAAAACGGAGGCCGTGTTCTCTCGTCGAGGGGTTGACGAGAACTCACACTCTCGGTAGCTTCCAGGCAGGAAGCTGACAGAGGGCACTTTGGACGCGTGGCCCAATGGGGAAAGAGTTACCAAGTCACGTGGTTCTCGTCATTAGAAACCCAGGAAGTTTAATGGATTACTAATATGTTTTAACCTTTTAGCAAAAGTAGAAATCATAAAATAATACTGATGCAACATCAACATTCATGAATACTGGAAGAAAATGAATTAATCACATTAAGACATTTCTGGACTGGATTAAAGGTGGTGTCTTTTAGAATGAGACATCAAAGAGTTCTTAAGTTTAATTATTAATTAAAGGAAATCTTCTTAGTCTTCCGACACGACCGGTCCTGGAAGGAATGTTGATTCAGGTTACAACATAATAAAAGAGTCATTTTAATCCAAGTTATTAGGAAAAAGATGAGTTATTGTGGTGGTGAACCAGATGTCAGAAATCAGAGATAGTAACGCTTTGCCAGCGCTACATTTATAAACAGTAAAGTCGTGTTTTTTTTTCAAATGAATGAAATAAAGCACTAAGAAGTGTTATTCTGGATTATGGAAGAAAAAACACTTTTTCGTAACCTGAGTTATTTGCAGTGTGTCACATAAAATATCTTCATTCGGCTAATTAGGCCTGCCAGGAAACAGTAGAGAGCCAGAAACAGGAAGGAAGAAAAAATAATTTACTGTATTATTTTTGTAGCTGCAGCATCACTGGACACAGAACCATAAATGACACAGCAGTTAGTCCACAGCAGGGAAATGTCTGAAACAGTCTAAACCCCTCCTGGACTGTCTATGACGCTTTATCAGACACACAACACTAGAAATCAAGGCTATGTGAGTGCTTTCCATTTTGAACTAAAATGACAAAAACACAACAAAAGTTCTACTGGACTTTTAAACAGAATACAAAACAAACCAGGTGAGACAAATAAATCAGCCAAGGTATCACAGATCACCAGGCTCATGAAGACTGAGGACTACGACGAGGATCTGGCACTGAACTGAGGAAACAAAGATACCCTAATACTGCAGGAAGTAATATATATTCATGTTAGTAACTGGAATTCAGTGTTATACTGTATAAGCAAATGGCACAGATTTAAATCATGAGCCAAGAACCCAAAAATATAAACTCATTGAAAGAAATATAAGAAGGGAAACAATAGATTCTCATTAGATGAGAAAGATAGATGAAATTATGTTAAATAATTATGATAATTGTTGTTAGCTTTAGATAAACGACTAAGTGAATATCCTATGATTACAATTTACAACTCCAGTGCATGAATTCCTTTCAGTAGTCTGTGCCTCGGACAAGCTTGTTTCTAAAGTCAGTGATTCTCTTGGTCGACTTGCTTCATTTACCAAACATTCTGTCAGAAGCCTTGGTCTAACCTTGGCTCTCACCCTGGATGCTCATGTCCGTTCTCTTTTTTTGCTCTTGCTTTCATCATCTCAGGAATATTGTTGAGTTGAGTCCCATTGTTTTCTGCTTTGAACTGGAAATTGTTATCCATGCTTTCATCTCTTCTTGTTTGTACTGCTGTAACTCGCTCTTCACCTGCCGTAACAAAACTTCCTTGGATCTGCTACAGGCGATTCAGAATGCTTGTGCTAGGCTTCTGACTAATTCCTCCAAATACACCCACGTCACCCTGCTACTCCACCAGTTTCACTGGCTGCCTGTAAATTGTTGTTATGACTGTAAAGCACCATGTGATATATATCTTTAATGGCAATATATGAAATAACCATGCTTACTTTCTTGTGGCTAAACATTACACAAAAAGCAGCAAAGAACATTTATTTTTTACTAGCAGATAAGCTAACAAGAATATTAACTGTAGTACAATTATTGTTGAGGACAGAAAAAAAACATTAGAATCCAAATTTCCACTTCCTGTTCTTGTGTTAGCTATAGGGTTAGCATAGACATCATATATATTGCTAGATGCCCTATGTGGGAGTCGACGGCGTCCCTACACGGCAGCCATCTTGCTTCGGACAGTTGACGTTCTGCTCTCTATGGTAGCAGATGGAAGGTGACAGATCAACTGAACTAAAAACACTCATAACTCGATGAAAAATGAACAGATTTACAAACGGGTTACTTTCTCACAAACCTTATTATGTATAGACTTGAGATAAGATACTTTTACAGTTTATGAGTTTCCCGACCATTATCGATATATTTCACAGCCACGTCTCTGATGTTTATAACAATGCAAACCGTTTGAAAATCGGTTAAAAATCGAGCAAGTTAGAGGTATTTAACATGCACCATTGACACCAATGTTATGAAAGGGGGCAGCTGTACGAAGAAAGATGGCTGCCGGCGTAGGGACGTCAGGGTCCATTGATGAACAGCGCGGGTAGATATCTAGCCATTATATATGATATTTATGGTTAGCATTGCCACACCGCTAGCTGCTACAGGAAGTTAATAGAGTGGCAGTTTAAAACTCCCATGAGCCCTTGCTTTTAAAGTAAGGCGGTGACTTAAGTGATTGTTTATCTCTGGTTCATTTAGATTCATCAAGTTGAAACCATTTACTCTGATAATTATTATTTAGTCTCTATACTGGTGCTTCTTTAGTACCAACATTTATAGCCACTGTGATCAAAGTTTCTTGGGCAATAATTGACAAGTCCTTCAAAACTGAAAGGCTTGTTTGTTTGATCATTGTTATAAATAAATATTGGAAATTATTCTTTCTCTTTCCTTTGACAATGTCTATAATGAGAAAAAAGCAGCACAAAACTAACACATCTCTTTCATTTTCTCTCTGAATCACTTCTTATCAGTCTCAACAATTGGCTAATGAATTAGCACCACTCACATGGCCCACTTTGGGTTTAAGTGGTATTTAAAGACACGCGCGTGGTGATTTACTCGCTTAATGACTCTGCAGATAACTCCTGTGAGACAGCCTGCGTGTGTTATGTTCTCCTTATTTAACTGAGCGACAGAAACGGTGTGTGTTGTGTGTAAATCTGTGCAGGTTTCATGATCTACCCGTCACCGCCTGACTCTACATTCTTTATCGAACAGATAAACGCCGCAGGAGTCATCTTTATAGGGGTCAAATAAAGGGTTAATGCATGACGCTTAGCCTAAGACAGTTCCATCAGAGCACATGCGTCTTAAGCAACACACACTTACTGAACACAAAGTGAATTAGCAGGACAATTATTTTGTTTTAACCAAGTTGTTAAATCAGAATCCTACAACATATTTAAGACCCCTTTCACCCACATAAGCTGACACCTCCAATAATAATCCAATGTTAGCCTTTGGCATGCATAATGAAGCTGTTGTATCACTTCAGTAAACCACCAATTAAATTAGGCTGAGCCAGCAGCTTGCCTTGGTAGTGGAAAGTGCAGATTAGGCCTGTTTATGCTTTAATTAAAATCTATTGAAGTTTGCCTTGCAGTAACACACATACACACACACGTGTAGATACACACACGTGTAGATACACACACCTCGCATTCAGAATATTGATTTAAATTTATGAAAAGCAGAAGCTGTAAAAGTTTTTTGAGTTAATTTGGACTTAAAATTGAAGTGAAAGTGAGTACTGGTTTAATACAAAGTTATTAGAAAGTCACTTTGAGAATATTTCGTACACTTTTTACGCTATATCGTTGTTATAAAACATACTACAAAATAAAAATAAATAACCTCTTAAATTTAAAGGCAAACCTTTTTATAGGTTTGTTTTTGTTTTTCGTACTATCAGCTGTAGTTAATATAAATAAAATATGTTGTTATTTGAATAAATAACTAAAACTGTTCCACGATAAGATGATTTGTATGCATTCAGCCCTAAAGCTAACGCACATCTTGCATTTCTGTGTTAAGTACTGGTTTGGTCGAGAGCCCCTTCCTGTTTTTATGACACATAAACTTAACTAGTTAATATTTAAAACTGCTCCTGTCCTCTTCTCTCGAGGCCTCGGATGGCTGTCCCCTCTCCTTCACCTGAGGGGGAGAAGGTCATTGTGGGCTGCCCTTACCTCTGCAGCTTTATGAGCCTTATAATTAAAACGGGGGAGTAAATACTGGGGGAGTGAAGGGCTGCTCTATAACTCTTTCCAGACTTATCACAGTTTCACTGAAGCGGGGAGATATCTGTTACTTTCTCAGGTGAAAATTCAGCTGCTGCAGAAACTTTTTTTTTTTTAAAGTTTGGGTGGGGGGAAGATTCTGATAAAAAAAAAAAAAAATCAGTTTTTAACTTTCTCTTATCACTATTACCCAGAACCATCTCACTTAAGGATGGCACAGACTGACATGTTTTTCTGAGGAAACTGAACATCAGTTCCTTCAGTCGGTAAAGGAAAGTGAAAGAGTTCAATATCTCTCTACAAATACTCAACAGTTTAATAGTTCTGACACTGGTTCAGTCAGTCATCTTGTCAGTAAGACATGGACTTTTGGAGCAGGACATTTTACAACAGCTGTCATGTTTTTTTACAGACAGAAACACCTCCTCTGTCAGTGTTATACAGTATCCTACAGAACAAACCAGACCCTCCTTCAAAGGAGTGCCTTTTGCATATTTTCCTCTAAAGCAGAAAGAGAAAAACTGAAAAAACAGTACATAATGGTTATATACAGTATTATGCATCAAAGTAAACTTTTGTAAAATTCAGTTGTTTTTTTTTACAAAATTGTAGAAGAGCCTAAAGAGCACTTAATATGTCCATGAAAGTCTGGGTGTAATAGTAAAATTTACAAATTTGAAAAAGAAAAATGTCAAATTAAGGCTTCATTAAAGATTTCTTTATAAATAGATATATTGTTCTCAGGTTGTAAAAATATCTTCTTCCATGTTATTCTGACAAAAAGGAGAAATACCGCCCCCCGCCAATAGGGGGCAATGGCGCTCACAGAAACGACAAATCAAACAAAGAAAAAGCATTCTTACCTTTGCTCGATTCTCCTAAAGTTGTGCTTTTTAAAATCAGATTTACAACTCTTTTGTTATTCTCAGTTTCAGCACACAATCACAGCAGGACCAGGGTGAAGTGAGACAGATATTCAAAAAAGGGAAGTGGGTTGCAAGTGTGTGGATGGGCATGCAGCAGAATGATCAGATTTTTATCATATCTGCAGTAGTTTGAAACTAAATGAGAACAAATAAAAGCTGAATAGTTAAGTGTGCATGAATGTGTGTGTTTGCCTTCTTCCTCAGGACATTGCCTCACAGAAGTTTTCCATGCCATCCCCCGTTCGAACTGTTATTACTGCAGACTTTGATAACGACAACGAGCTGGAGGTCTTCTTCAACAACATCGCCTACAGAGGACCGTCGGCCAACAGGCTCTTTAGGTACTCACAGAACCCCCTCACACAGTACACACAAACATACTTTTACATACAGCAAATGCATGTTTGGTGCAACCATGACAGCAGGTTGAAATATAAATTTGATGATGAGGTTAAAGAACCTCTTGTCTTGATTTAATATTCTTATCCTCAGCTTGGAAGCTGAAAATAATTTAAAATTTCCAGCAAAAGAATACTTATCTAGTCTGGCGTCCCGCCTCCTTCTCCTCCTCCACGCATGAATAAATCTTTCATTAAGACAGTTTTAGATCTTCTTCTTCTCTTTTCTTTCTTTCTTTTTTTTTGCTCATGTTTGGTTTCCTTTCCAGATAATATTAATTAACTCGGTGCTCAAAATGCGCAAATCATGTGATCAGTTTACTGATAGTAAAATGAACCTTTCCTGTGTGAATAAATAAATCTGATCTGGCAACTTTGTCTAAGCAGGATTCAAAGTTCAGTTTCTACAGAGTATCAGTGATCAGTGAACACGCCAGAGAATTCCTGGATCAGAATATTCCTGAATGAGTCACTGGTCCGACCAGGGTCACTGCTTCACAGCCTGTGGCTCTGCTTTTGTCTGCTATGAAGATGAATGAGCTCATTTATTCTGCTCTTTGGCACTGCAATATAAAACAAGCATTAAAAAAGCTAATTAATCCAAATCCATCCATATTTAGCCACATTTTGAGGCTGTAACAGTCATAATCAGCACCTTAAAAGCTTTATGACTGTTTAC
The DNA here is from genome assembly GCA_006937965.1 of Callopanchax toddi. Taxonomy (NCBI): domain Eukaryota; kingdom Metazoa; phylum Chordata; class Actinopteri; order Cyprinodontiformes; family Nothobranchiidae; genus Callopanchax; species Callopanchax toddi. The sequence continues at coordinate 1,238,460 of SSNR01000024.1, forward strand.
AACATCCTTGAGGTGATTTATATTGTAATTTTAAAACATCTTTGTAACTTAGTGGTATTTTTTCCATCTTAACAATATTTTACTAGGTAGAAAACACAAGTCAATGTGTCAGCTTGGTTGTTGGGTTAGATTTTATGTTAATGAATTTATACTTTTACTACAAAAAAAAGGCCAATTTATTGTAAAAGTGGTAAAGAAACCAGTGCAACATAACACATAATAAGCAGCAGAAGTTCTGTGAGATTCGGATTACTTGGCATTATCTATTCACCTAAAAAATTAAACATGCATGGTCCAGCGAAGCAATATTTAAAACTTTAAACTTACATCCTGTGAGTACATATTACATGAATGACACACGATTCAGCTAAGACATGAATCTAATAAGAAACAGCTGTAAGAGTAAAAACAAAATCAAACACATCAACTAAATCCAAAAACAAGTAGAGGTGGAAGAGGTGAAGAAGTGCAGAGTAACTGTAGGTCAAACTTTACAATCCAAAAACTACAATATTTCATTTTTACATATTCATGAAACGATATGTGTATTTTTTATATTCTTGATTTCAGTGTTTTGCAGTAAGTGGGTCATTTTTGTGCTGTTCCTTTTGATAGGGTGAGCAGGAGGGAGCATGGGGACCCTCAGATAGAGGAGCTGAACATCGGAGAGGCGGCAGAGCTTGAAGGACGAGGAACTGGTAAAGCTTTAGTTAATAAATAACAACATATGCTCCTCGGTCGCTGTAGTAGGAACAGCCATTAAATACAATACAGTCCAACAGCTCTTAGTGCCTCATATAGAAATTGATTCTGCTTTGTATGTCTGCTATGACCACTCCTAACCACTAGATGGAACTAAAGCTCCACTTGTTGACTGAGTCTTCCTCTGTGCCTTAGTGGCCTAACTGTTGACTTATATCCATATTTCCTGGCTGGAGGATGATAAACATTGTGGAAGCTGTTTCCTCAGCTGCTACATTATTGTGATAAATCTCCAGGAGCCGTAGCCACAGACTTCGATGGTGACGGGCGTCTGGAACTAGTGGTGTCTCACGGTGAAAGTGCAGCTCAGCCGCTCTCTGTCTACAAAGTCAACCAGGTGAGTGTGAACATTCTAAATAACCTGGATTGCTTAATCCAGCCTGCCTGACCTCCTTGCTTCTCCTACCCACGCCTTAGGGCCTCTCTAACTCATGGCTGAGAGTAATTCCCCGGACCAAGTTTGGGGCTTTTGCCAGAGGAGCTAAAGTGGTGGTGTACACAAAGAAGAGCGGCCCACACACACGGATTATTGATGGTGGCTCGGGGTACCTGTGTGAGATGGAGCCTGTTGCTCACTTTGGCCTCGGTAGGACTAATAAATGACTCTTCATGCAATAACCACCTCTTAGTTAATCATACCTGCTAGTTATATAATTAGCAGGTTTGTTAAATTTTGAACTGCTTGTGCCTTTTAAAATGTTAATGAAAAGTTTTTTTTGTTTTTGACTATTTGAGAGTTTAGAGATTAGCAGTAAGAACAAGGAGGAATGCCTTCTTTCTAAATGAGGTGATTTTGTGAACAAAGAAATTTGAAGGAGTGGACAGATGCTTTAGTTGGAAGCCAGCCTTAAGTCGCTCCTTGAACCAACTCCTCAGCAAGGAGTTGGTTCATTGCCGACACGCAGCTATTGGCTGTTTGAGAAGTGACTAGAAGTAGGGTTAGGGTTAGACAAAAAACTGTCTAAAACATTTTGTAAAAGTTTCAGGTTTTGGCTGCAAATCGAAATTTAAAACACACCGTCAGGCGTGTTCCTTTATCAAAACAGGCACAAAACAACTTCTCTCAAAGTTAAGAAAATGTATTCAACCGTCATCCTGTTCGGAAGGCAGGCTCACATTTCACCTCAGAACCAGGAGCAACGAGGAACCAGCAGTCTTAAACAGATCCAACCGGTGCGTGTGCTCGTCTGTGGAGGAGATCGGGTGACCCTAGCAGAAATGATGACGGAGTTTACGTCATCACTTACATGCATGTGGAAAGTATGAACATGTATGTTTACGCCTTTATTGACTACTCCTGCAGTTATCTTTATGCTTGATCAAAATGCATAACAAGTATCAGAACCCTCAGTGATCCACTAGAGTCATAAGGACATGTATTTGTGTATAATTCTGATTTATTACCTGAACAGGTAAGGATGTAGCCACAAATGTTGAGGTGTACTGGCCAGATGGGCGCTCAATAGCCCGCCCCCTGGAACCTTCAGAGATCAACTCAGTGCTGGAGATCCACTACCCAAGAGACGAGGACGAAGTCACTCCTACTGTTGAAATAGAGGTAACACATTACTGCAGTTGACAAATGAAAGTTAGGTTCTGTTGGAGCTTAAAATGTTCTGTTTCTTCTGAAAAGCACATGCCATCAGGGTCCGATCAAAGAGTCGATTCTAGCATGAATGAGTGAGCTGTTAAATAGTTGCGTTAAAGTTGTGCAGAACAGGTGCAAAATCAAAACTGATTGGCTTTCTTTTCATTCAGTAGTTTTTGAAAAAACTGATGGTGCAAATGAGAATCAAACCAATATTCAGCAGAATATTGTTCCCAAAAGCATTAAACATAATTTAATGATAATAACTTAAAAAATGCTTTAGTATTGTAAATATTTTTGCTTTACTTTGTTTGTGCCTTCCAGTGTGGTCATGGCTTCGCTTTGAACGAGAACGGTCGTTGCACAGGTGAGATAAAACATTTCCTCTATCTGAACACCACACCGGCCTCTTTGTTTATTACTCCCTGTCTTTACCTCCCTCCCCCTCCCCTCCCTCCCTCCCTCCCTCCCTCCCTCAGATAAAGATGAATGTACCCAGTTCCCCTCTGTGTGCCCCTCTGACCGTCCTGTGTGTACCAATACCTACGGCAGCTATAAGTGCCGTGCCAAAAGGAGATGCAACCAGGGCTTTGAGCCCAACGATGATGGCTCGGCCTGTGTGGGTGAGTGGTTCTGACAGAGATTTAGCAAAGATCAGACATTCCTAGAGAAGCAGATTGTTTTGTCTGGTTTTGTGTGAAGAGTTAGAGGTGCATCTATGTCTTCTTGCATGCCTCCTTTCTGTAAATCGGTTATATTTTAGCTCTCTGGTTAACATGTTCCTATCTGTGTTTTACTCTGCAGCTCAGGTGGCTTACTTTGGTGGGACGCGGTCTTCTGGTGAACGTGATGCTTTCCACATGCTTTCTTTTTCTCTTCTACTACTCATCTCTACCCAGCTGCAGACGGGACTGCTGTAGCTATTGCTGTTCTCCCCCTTCCTTACTTCTGAGCAGAGATGTACAGAAACTCTACCTGTAAACCTCTCTCCAAAAAAGAAAAAATATTCTCCCCATTCTCCTCTGTGGATCTCTGCTGTGGTTTTTTTTCCCATCAATTGCTCACCGCCTTGCCCCGTCATCGCCGCTGCTATATGTCACGTCCTGGCTCCCGGCCCCCTCTGTACTCTAAAAGAAACATTCAGGGAGCATGCTTGCTGGGAGCTACAGAGATCAGAAGTAAGTGCGTCACCTGTGGAGCCCTCATGTCATCACCTGGTGCTTATTTTAGTGGGACCTGAACTGAAGCCAGGTCAGTAAGTGGAGCTACAGCAGAAGCACTGCACACACACCGAGGCCCCAGCTGTAACGCCACCATGCTGCGACGCCAATCCTCACAGTGCCATTCTTATTTTCATTCAAGGTTTATTGGAATGATGGGTACTCTTTGGGTTTGTGTGGGCAGTATGTTCACATGTGCATGAAGAGGTGGTCACGTAGAGAAAACATACGGCCGACCATCTGTCTCCGATGGCAGGATGCTGTTTGTTATCTATGAATAATGCAACAGTGCAGAGAAGATGATGAGCATAAGGCTGTGTGAGTGAGCACACAAGTATACCAAACCCATCATTATTTTTATGTGCGCTGTAGCAGGGAGGGATATTTTGAGCAAACATCCAAATGAAATGATGAGCAGGTGTTGAGAGCACAGTGACTAAAAGAAAATCAATCAAAAGGTTTTATTTTTCTCTTTAGGCTCATTATGTAGTAAAAACCCTTACAAAAAATAAAAAAAATAGATTTTAAACTTAAGGGTTTAGATAAGTTGCTGAAAAAATACTGAAAACCTCAAAAGTTGAAGCTGTGTTTTTATTTTTGATAAAAAGCTAAATAATTGACATCTATTAAACTGCTAATCAACCTCAGTTGTCTCTTATAGTTTTTAAAGTTTACCTTGTAGTTAATAATTTCCTGATAGAGGTGTGTGCTGGAGGTCCTGTCGTCAAAGCAGTAAATTGTTTTTTGCTGCAGACTGAGCTGTTCATGTACTAGTTTACTGACGTGTTTTAAAATTAATTGCACAGATGATTTGAAATCAATGCTTTTGTATACAGTAGTTCTTTTGATGCAAAGAAGTTACCTACAGTGCTGCGAAAAAGTATTTGCACATTGTTTCATTTGTTACTCAAATGTTGCAGATCAGCAACAATTTCTTAAGTGTAAATACAAAATGCTGTTTTCAACTGATTTCATTTAATATAAGGAGAATGCTATTTAAATTAACCAGACCCCTGTATTAAAAAGTAATTGACCCTCTTGTCAAATTCTGAGGTAACTACATTATTTGAAAAGCTGAGCACACTCAGACCTGATAAGACCTGTAGAATTAAGAAGTCACTTCAATGCAACCTGCCCGACTACATGAAGTGGGCTAAAAGACCTAAAAAAGCAACACACATGTCCACTTTCTGAAAAAAAATTCAAGAACGAAAAAGCCCAGAACGGCATCTAAAGCCTGCAGGCCTCACTTGGTTAAGGTCAGAGTTTATGGTTCAACAATCAGAAAGAAAAGAGGCAAAATGGAATCCATGTGAGAGTTCAAAGGTAAAACCTCCGCTGACCAAAAGCAACACAAATACCCGTCTCACATTTATCATAAAACCTTGTTATGATCCCCAAGACTTTTGGGAAAATATTCTGTAGACTGATGAAACAAAGTGGAACTTTCTGGAATGTGTATCCTGTTACATCTGGGGTAAAACTAGAAATAGATCATAGCAATCACTGCAAAAACTGATTTCTAAGAAAGTAAAAAAGCCTTGTTTTTAGACATTTTGTCTTATTTTTGTCTAAAAAGAAAATATTATCTTACAGTCAAACTTGAAATAGGCCAAATCTTCTTAAATATGGTCACATTTTCTAGATTTGAGCAAAAAAAAAATCTGCCAATGGGGCAAGCAAAATTTGCTTGGCTAGATTCCTTAAAACTAGCGAATTGTTCTAAATACAGCAAATTTTACTTACCCCATTGGCAGATTTTTTTTTCTCAAATCTAGAAAATTTGACCATATTTAAGAAGATTTGGCCTATTTCAAGTAGGGCTGTAAGAATATATTTTCTTTATAGACAAAAATAAGACAAAATGTCTGAAAACAAGACTATTTTACTTTCTTAGATATCAGTGTTTGCAGTGTAGTGGTAGTGTGATGGTCTGGGGCTGTTTCAGGACGACTTGCTGTAAACATGAATTCTGCTCGCTACCAGAAAATCCTTGATGGAGAGTGTCCAACCAGCCTAGTAAACTAGACCGTCAGTTTTGATCAGCAGACTTTGGTCTAGCCACGCTCCATTGAAACCTCTGCAGCCCCAGTCAGTCTGGTACTGGACCAATCACAGCGCTCTATTTGGTGGGACATTCACAACGCTGTAACAGTTTGGTGGGCGGGATTAGTGGATGACAGCAGAGCTGTGACTTTGACATTAAACAACATGGCAGCAGCTCAGGACCCGCATTCGTTTGAAACGGCTTTGTCATCAACTTTGGAAAATTTTGATTTAGGCTTTTCTTTTAGACTGTATCCAGATATTTAGGATGGCTTTCCAGGCTATGTCCAACCATCAGTTTGTCATAACAACACACTTGAGTTATAAAGCAGGACAATGATCCAAAGCACATCAGCAAGCCCACCTCTGAATGGTTAGACAAATCCCTAACTTCAATCTGATTGAGCTTTTGTGGCATGACCTTAAAGACAGCGATGTTAGAGACTTGCTGCAAGTTACACAAATCACAAGGCTTGAATGCAGTTGTTGCCTCCAGTGGTTACAACTAGTTTTCACAGCACTGCAAGGAAAAAAGGGCATGATTGACTTGGTGAGTTTGGACTTTAATCTTTGAGGTTTTTACAGGGTCCTGATTGTAGTGGAGGCTACCTACTGTAGGGGTTTGCTGTTTCCACATGAGGGGACCTGATTGGTCATCAAGAATATCCAGGTAGGTGGAGACTGCATCAAAGTGCAAACATGCAGGTTTTTCCAGCAGAACACTGCATTGTAACATGATTTTCTTTTTTGTGACCAAAACAAAAAAAGAAGAAAAAGAAGAACAAAGCATAAGCATTCAGTTTGCATGATGACAAGTGTTCATCAGAACTGCTCACTTTGGAAGGACATGCTTATTGGTGTTTTAACCTGATCAGTCATGTTTTCCTGCTCGGTTTTTATTGACGTGATTCTACTTTATTTTCCTTTTGTACAGTTGAATTTGAGCTGATTCTGAAGTTTATAAGCAGATGATACAGACTTCACAAAGACTTGTTTGTCAACTCTTACCTATGTGTGCATTTAATATGCATTTTAACACGGTGTGTACAGTATTCACTCTGTCTCTTCTATCCACCTACACATACATGGGGTCTCTGAGTCATATTATAACACTGATGTCAGTTCAGATACACTTTTGTGTCCAATGACACTGAACAAAAACAATGAATAAAGAGAAAAGTCTGGATTTGGATGTGCTGACACTTCATTCCTAACTTGAAGAACATGTATTGAGTGAAAACAGACTGTTAGTCATTGAATGATGTGCAGGAAGGAGATGTGTGTGTGTGTGTTGATGTGCCTGACACGGTTAGTTTCACTGTCTATGACTGAGATGTTCCAGCTGTGTGATTTACTGCTGGGATGAATATGAGCCAAATTGTCTCTGTACACAATAAAACCTTGAACATAATGCCCCAGTGTGTGATTTTCAAAGGAGTTCATGTGTGTGGTTAAACAGTGTAAACAAGATCACCGAAAAAAAAGAGCATTTTTCTGCTTCAGACCATTAAACACATAATGGTCTGTGATTGCAGATCATCACATGATGCAGAACTCACAGATTTGATATAGAAGAGTATGATAGGAAAGAGAGGTTTATATGGGAATAACTACAATCAAGACAGTAAAATGAGAATTTCTTTAAAAAAAAAAAAGCATATTACCTGACACTCATATCACAAAATCTCACAATCTGTTGGCCAACACATAAACTGTCTCCTTAAGGGAAAACCTGCAGGAATAAGAAATCTTACTCATGAGCATCCTCTCTATAAGTTCAGAAGGTTTACTGTCGCCGAGGCCGTGCAGGAGAACAACCTGTCAGCATGCTCAGCTTTGGACTGCTCAGAAATCTGCAGGAGGTGAGTCTTGAGTGCATCGTATTTACCCTCCTGAGGAGGGCTTTGAAGAGCCTCACCACTCAGGTGTTGGTAGAACTGCTGAGCTGACACTAATAATACTTTGTTTCATCCACAGTAATGTCTCGCAAGGAAAACCATGTCCCCATTTGAACTCCCAGAACTATGGCAACTTTAGTGACAGTTCTTGTCACAGATTGTGGTGTAAACATTGAAAATTATGTTGCTGTGTAGGCAAGGTGCAATTTGGTGACACGAAAAGTCTCGTAAAGGGAAAACCTGAACCTTATATGGCAGCACACATTGTATGAAGTGCTTATCGCATCAGTAAACATGTTGCTTATGATGAATTATGTCTATAATGTCCTCCACAAGCATTTATTTTCTTATAGTTTCATTAAATTATCTGAGAAATTAGACAAAGAGGGATGAATCCAACAGTTTAGTGGTTATTTTTTAAATAAGGTGTCTTTTCTTATATGTATCTCTGTACTATCTTGCAAAGATTCAGTTTATTTATTTGATGTTTTCTTGAAATAAATCCTTGCCTGTCACTGTCTTATAGTGTCACAAGTCATCTGACTGGTTTAGCTCTTCCCTCAGTGTTTATGTGGATAATCTTGTAGTCTATTGTGTTTTCTGTCAGTGTGATGCACAAAATAGAAAACAAATGAGAAATCATTATTAAACAATCACAGCATTCTTCACCTGCAGGATGTCAATTGTGCGTAAGACAAATCTCAGCAATTTAATAAAGTTAGTTTATTTTTTTCCTAAACTGCAACAAAAACAAACCTCACTCTGTAGTGTGAGGTGAAATATTTGTTTTCCTGTAGATTTCATAGATAAAATGACATGAAGCACACCTTAGCGGTACAGTTTCCTCCTAATCTAATCTCATGCTCTCCCCACTCAAGTGTTTCTCTTCTTTGGCTCCTGAAAGATAATGAGGTGGATTCTATTCTATGTGCTTTTATCTCTTCCTTTGGTCTTAAACTGGGTGCAGGTTATAGAAAACAGACTCAATTTTTATATCTGTTCCTCTGTCAGTGTTTATCTCAGCCTCGCCTCTCCTGGACCTCTCACTTGATTTATTTGAAAACTGTTTGAAGAGCAAAGAACCGTGAATTTTTAAACTGTCAGAGCAAAAAATCACCTAAAATAAAAAGTCAGTGCACAATAAACAGAGTGCAGTCAGTGTGCACAAACAAATCCTGCCTTTTCCTTCTATTAAATCATCCCAGTTCTGTGGTTTTCATGAACAAATGTTCAAATCCTGCATAACATCCATACATCTCCAAATAACAGTACAGCACTACAGGGTTTATTCATGCATTTCTTCACATATAAACACACAGTTGTGGCAAATTGATGTAATTTATGCAACTTTTGTGTCCCTTATGACAGTTTTTCATTTAGCTAATTTCAATAAATGAGCAATTATGTTTCTATTCAGTCAAAAACTTGGATCAATGGCAAAATTATAGGAACAAGAAAAGAGGAGTCATCCTCTAATTCTTCAGACAGGAAAGCTGCTCCTGCAGGGCTGCTTGTTCAACTCAAGCTCACAAATTCAACGTTTGCTTTACCAAAGTGTTCTTCGTTTGCCAGGAACGAGCGCCAGCTCAAGTATTTTTGTAAAACAGACTTTCATACAGATTTCCTTTCATTTTGTAGAATATACATTTACTCCAATCAGTTCCAGAGCTGTTTTTTTTAAACCTGTGACTCAGAAAACAAATAGCGGGGAAAGGTTAAGCAGCCCACTTCCTTTTTGTTGTTCGAACAAGCCATAAAGGAGCAGGAGGGCTGCGGGGGAACAGACAGAAACAGAATTCAGCCAAAGCTTTCCAAACTCGGAAAGTCAGAATAGTTTGAATGACGTCTCAGCAGAAGAGAGGGAAAGTCTTGAAGGGAGAATGATGATCTTTGTTGAAGAAGAGACTATCTGAGAGTGACCTTTGACCACAGGTGTTGAGGTGCTTCTTCATTCCTTTGACATCTTTAAGAAAATATCAGCTCACGCTCATCACTCCTCCCGTCTGAGCTCCTGTGATCTTAATGAAAGCTGAAGATCTGCCAGAACACTATCACAAGTTGGTCTTATGAAGAAGCTGTGATGGATCTACTGTAAACCTCGTCTACTCCCAGTCAGCACTTCAGTCAAAACAGGATTATTATAAAGTGAACTTCCTTTTTCATTCTGATTTGTGTTTTTTCACATCTTTTGATGCTCTAATAGCTTCCAGTCACTCTCTGTGTTACTGTAATAATAAACAAGTCAAGAAATACATTAAACAAATAAAATTAACGTTTCAAATTGTAGTTTATGGATGTAAATGTTCAAAAATGTTCTAAAAACAAATATTTCAATTTAAAAGTAATCCAGTGAAAGTTTTGTGACATCTGTTTGTCCATGATTAGTTTTTTCTTAGGCATCAAAAAGCAAAATAAACACTCACAGCTGGTAAAATCACCTCTTTTCTATTTTTCTATTAAAAAGAGGATAAAAAAAAATCTGTTTTCCATTAAAATTCCTCCAGATTGTAGCACACAGGTCTGCAGACTGTAGTTCTGTAAATATTTAGATTTGACCACTAGAGCCGCTAGGAAGAAGCACAACAGATTTGATAATGTTTAACTTGAAGAGTTTGATTAGGTTTTTTTTGCACTCATTAAAATATTAATACAATGCACTATGAAGTGAAACAAGGCTCAAAACAACACAGAGGCTGGTTTTATTTTGCAAACATCTTTTTTATATCTTCAGGAAGTCGCTCCAGTCACTGCTGAGCTCTTCAATCCAACATTATCTCTTCACTGATAATCATGGAGCTTGAATGGAGGTGAATCAATCAAACGCAGCACAAGATACAAATGACAAAAACAAAAAAACATTAAAATACACAAGAGTTTGTCACAAGGTTTAGCTGAACTTCACTTCCAAACAGCAAAAAATAAATTAAAATGCTTCTGATTGTCTCTTTAATCCTGATCTGTTCTGATTGGTCAGATCATACAAGGGGGTATTACAGAAAATTATGCAGTAAGACTTTAACACTTTGTGCTGACTCAGTGCTTTTGTTTTGACTCTATTTAGGTCACATGTCAGAAAATGTGTTCAATTACAACCCTCAAAAATCCTACAGTAACCAGAAACATATTTATTCTCTTACATTTTTGCTAAATCGTCAAAAAAAAGTAAACTGAATATAAACATAATGCCTTTTTTATTTACTCTCTTGCATAAGCAGCATTGAAATGTTGACTGAAATATTTTGAACATTAATTTAAACACATTTCTTAATGATTATATAAAAATTCATTTATTTTATGACAAAAAAAGTTTTTACATGATGCAGAAGAAATAGGTCCTTGGATAAGTAAGGACAGTAAGAAGTTGTGAGGCAGTTCAAAAGCTCAGTTTTCTCTCAAGGTTAGACTTTATAATGTTTACATGAACAACTCTAAAGTTGAAAAAGAATGTCATAAAAACACTAGTGTAGCCTCACCAAATAGGCTACATCCTCTGACCTTTGACCTCTGTTGACCATCACAACAATAATCCATCTTTTTCCCAATAACCTGGAATACAATCACTCTTGGATTATGTTTTAACCTGAATCAAGATTCCTACAGGTGTCCAACTGTCCACTTTCAGGTGTCCACCTCCCAGATGACCTTAACTGGACACTAGCTGGTCTAATAAAACACTCTCTTTAAGAAGTCTCTTCGTTAAAACCACAGGCTGGTGTTCCAACTGTAATCTCTTGTTTACAGAACATTCTCTTGTTGTTCCTGTTCAGGGTCACACACACACTCACACTCAAAGTGTTATAATGCTTCTCTGCTATGTCATGCATTTTATACCATTATAATGTGAGTCTTAACGGGCGGAAGTCATGTGAGTTGGTAAACTCCCTCACAGTCCCTTGTCCAATCAGAACCATTCACAATTCCACTAACTCAGTTCTGATTAGTACACTTAATATCTTCTGATTGGTTAAATTTAAGATAACTCGTCTCAAAACTAATACTCAGTTCCGGTACAAGTCTTGTCTTGTCCAGTCCTCCTACAGTCTCAGTCTTGGTCTGAGCTACAGCCGGAATGCAGTTGGAGCTGCTATGCTGCTATCTTAGCTGAACCTTCATCAGCTTTGAACAAGGCCTCTCAGCCTCTCCCTCACCACGGGAGAGATCAGAAATGAGTTCAGCATGCCTGCTGAAATGCCTCCCTTGCTGACCGGGACGTATCCACGGACTGTCCGGCGAGGTCCTCGGCGGCCACGCCTTCCAGGACCACCACTCCGAGTCTGGGGACTCCAGCCTCAGCTCGTGGAGAAACCAACGCCTGCCAGATCTAGGAGCGTCCACCTTTCAGTGAGCGAACACCACTTTCTGATCGAGAGGTTTGCTTTGATAAAGCTTAATTCTTCCACTCTAAATTAAGCAAAACTAAAAACCAAAATCCAAACTCAAATTAGTCCTAAAGTGACTCTTAAAGTCCCAACTAGGTTAACTAAATTAACTAACTTCCCTAGTCATTAAAACATATGCTACGGTCCGTTAAAACTCACAATTAAACTGTCTTTAACATCCTCAACACGTTTAAGAATATTAATTGTGTTTACATCAAACTTTCAAACTGTCTTATCTGTCTGTGTTCTTAGGTTTTTCAAATTAAATGGTTGTTCAATCTTTATCTGGTCTCAGTTCATGTTATTAATAAGGTATTTCAATTCACTGTACTCTTTCAAAGAACCTAGATACCTTCAATAAATATTAGCTATTATCAGGGTTAAATGACAGTTTATCACTTTTCATTATAAACCAAAAATAAGCTAATGTTTTCTGAAGAGGGTGTAGTTAAAATAACTAATAGTTAATTCAAAACGCTACATTTGTAATTAAAAGTTCTAATTGGCTCAGATTAGCCATGAAAATTACGACTTATCCTCACCTACCTCTGATGTGTTGCTTTTGGATAATTCTGCTCTTAGGCTGCATTCACAGTCGACCCTAGGCTGCAGTTCATTCTTTGTGCCAATAAGTGACCCATAGCTGATGTTTTTGACAGTCTGAACAGCACAAATGTGACTTGGGTCATTTTTATTTGTGGTCCTAAAGCAAATACATTTCTGATGCTTGTCAAAGTGACACAACCTGAAAAAAAATAGAAAAGTCTGAACTGAATAAGTGTACATACTGTAACAGAACATGTTGGAGAATTAGAAGGTGACTTGTGGCTCTGTGGGCTCTACAGGCTGCTTTAGCATGATGCTAACCACATATAGTTTTATTATTACTACATTAAAAGGGGAGTTATTGATGAAAAATACAACAGTTATATATTCAACCATATAAATTGTCTCAAATATTCATCTAAACCTTGTTAAATGGACATGCTATGTCAAGATAGAGACACTGTTTTTGTGGTTAAGAGCCTGAACAAAAAAGGTTTGACCCAGTCAGATTTCACCATGTTTTTTTTTCTTATCAGAGACAATCCTTTATGATACAAACTAAGTTAAAGAAATAGAAGCCGATCAAAGGAAGAGATAGCACCCTGATGTGCAAACGTGATGATCTNACCACCTGCAGGAGGAACATGAAGGGTCCGGTGCAATGTGGATCGGATGGCAGACCAAGGCGGGAGCTTTGGCGGTCCGATCCCCGGACACAAAAACTGGCTATTGGGACATGGAACATCACCTCTCTGGCGGGGAAGGAGCTGGAGCTTGTGGAAGAGGCTGAGCGATACCGGCTAGATATAGTCGGGCTCACCTCGACACATAGCGTTGGCTCTGGAACCCGAGTCCTTGAGAGGGGTTGGACACTTTTCTTTGCTGGAGTTGCTCCGGGTGAGAGGCGGAGGGCTGGGGTGGGCTTTCCGTTAGCCCCAAGACTCTCTGCCTGTATGTTGGGGTTTTCTCCGGGGGATGAAAGGGCAGCTTCCCTACGCCTTCGGGTTGGGGAATGGGTCCTGACTGTTGTTTGTGCTTATGCACCAAATAGCAGCTCAGAGTACCCACCCTTTTTGGAGTCCCTGGGACGAGTGCTGGATAGCGCTCCTACTGGGGACTCCATAGTCCTGCTGGGAGACTTCAATGCTCACGTGGGCAATGACAGCGTGACCTGGAGGGGCGTGATTGGGAGGAACGGCCCGCCCAATCTGAACTCGAGTGGTGTTCTGTTTTTGGACTTCTGTGCAAGTCGCAGTTTGGCCATAACGAACACCATGTTCAAACATAAGGATGCCCACCAGTACACCTGGTACCAGGGCAGCCTAGGTTACAGGTCGATGATTGACTTTATAGTTGTATCATCTGACCTGAGACCGTATGTTTTGGACACTCGGGTGAAGAGAGGAGCGGAGCTGTCAACTGATCACCACCNGGTGGTGAGTTGGATCAGATGGCAGGGGAAGATGCTACGCAGACCTGGTAGACCCAAACGTATAGTGAGGGTCTGCTGGGAACGCCTGGCAGAAGAACCTGTCAAGATGGTCTTCAACTCCCACCTCCGGCAGAGCTTCGACCGCGTCCCGAGAGCAGTGGGGGACATTGAGTCCGAATGGGCCTTGTTCCGCTCTGCGATTGTTGAGGCGGCTGTTGCTAGCTGTGGTCGCAAGGTAGCCGGTGCCAATCGTGGCGGTAACCCCCGTACCCGCTGGTAGACACCAGAGGTTAGGGGAGCCGTCAGGCTGAAGAAGGAGGCCTACAGGGCGTGGCTGGTCTGTGGGTCTCCAGAGGCAGCAGATAGGTATCGGAGGGCCAAGCGGAGTGCAGCAGTGGCAGTTTCCGAGGCAAAATCTCGGGCGTGGGAGGAGTTTTGTGAGACCATGGAGAGACTATCGGTCGGCTCCAAAAAGGTTCTGGCAAACCATCCGGCGCCTCAGGGGAGGAAGGCGGCAACTTGCTCACACTGTTTACAGTGGGGACGGGGAGCTGCTGACATCAACTGGGGCTATAGTCGGACGGTGGAAGGAATACTTTGAGGAGCTCCTCAATCCCACCGACACGCATTCCTATGAGGAACCAGAGCTGGGAGACCTGGGGACGGACTGTCCAATCTCTGGGGCAGAAGTCGCTGAGGTAGTCAAAAAACTACGCAGTGGCGGAGCCCCAGGGGTGGATGAGATCCAACCTGGGTATCTCAAGGCGATGGATGTTGTAGGACTGTCGTGGTTGACACGTCTCTGCAACATTGCGTGGTCATCGGGGGCAGTTCCTGTTGAGTGGCAGACCGGGGTGGTGGTTCCCATTTTTAAGAAGGGGGACCAGAGGGTGTGTTCCAACTATAGGGGGATCACACTCCTCAGCCTCCCTGGGAAGGTCTACTCCAGGGTACTGGAGAGGAGGGTCTGGTCGATGGTTGAACCTCAGATAGAAGAGGAGCAATGTGGTTTTCGTCCTGGTCGTGGAACTGTGGACCAGCTCTTTAGCCTCGCTAGGGTGATGGAGGGGTCATGGGAGTTTGCCCAACCAATCCACATGTGTTTTGTGGATTTGGAGAAGGCTTATGACCGTGTCCCCAGGGACACCCTGTGGGGGACGCTCCAGGAGTACGGGGTGGATGGTCTTTTTTTAAGGGCCATTCAGTCCCTGTACCAGAGGAGTGTGAGTTTGGTTCGCATAGCTGGCAGTAAGTCGGACCTGTTCCCAGTGAGGGTTGGACTCCGCCAGGGCTGCCCTTTGTCACCGGTCCTGTTCATAACCTTTATGGACAGGATTTCTAGGCGCAGCCGTGGTGTGGAGGGTGTCGAGTTTGGTGACAGGAGAATCTCGTCTCTGCTTTTTGCAGATGATGTGGTCCTCCTAGCTTCATCAGGCTCTGACCTACAGCTCTTGCTGGGGAGGTTCGCAGCTGAGTGTGAAGCGGCTGGGATGAGGATCAGCACCTCCAAGTCTGAGGCCATGGTTCTTGGTCGGAAAAGGGTGGCTTGCCAACTCCAGGTCGGGAGGTCCTGCCTCAAGTGGAGGAGTTCAAGTATCTCGGGGTCTTGTTCACGAGTGAGGGAAGGAGGGAGCGGGAGATCGACAGGCGGATTGGGGCAGCGTCTGCAGTGATGCGGACGCTGAACCGGTCTGTTGTGGTGAAGAAGGAGCTGAGCCGTAAAGCAAGGCTCTCGATTTACCGGTCAATCTACCTCCCAATCCTCACCTATGGTCATGAGCTTTGGGTAATGACCGAAAGAACGAGATCGCGGATACAAGTGGCCGAAATGAGTTTTCTCCGCAGGGTGGCCGGGCTCAGCCTTAGGGATAGGGTGAGGAGCTCGAACATCCGGGAGAGACTCGGAGTAGAACCGCTGCTCCTCCATATCGAAAGGAGCCAGCTGAGGTGGTTCGGGCATCTTGTTAGGATGCCCCCTGGACGCCTCCCCAGGGAGGTGTTTCAGGCATGTCCTGCCGGCAGGAGGCCCCCGGGTCGACCCAGGACACGCTGGAGAAAATATATCTCTGGTTTGGCCCTGGAGCGCCTTGGGATCCTGCCGGAGGAGCTGGTAGAAGTGGCTGGGGAGAAGACCGTCTGGAGCTCCCTAATTGGGATGCTGCCCCCGCGACCCGGACCCTGATAAGCGGAAGAAGACGAGACGAGACGAGGCTACGGTCCGTTAAAACTCACAATTAAACTATCTTTAACATCCTCAACATGTTTAAGAATATTAATTGTGTTTACATCAAACTTTCAAACTGTCTTATCTGTCTGTGTTCTTAGGTTTTTCAAATTAAATGGTTGTTCAATCTTTATCTGGTCTCAGTTTCACGTTATTAATAAGGTATTTCAATTCACTGTACTCTTTCAAAGAACCTAGATACCTTCAATAAATATTAGCTATTATCAGGGTTAAATGACAGTTTATCACTTTTCATTATAAACCAGAAATAAGCTAATGTTATCTGAAGAGGGTGTAGTTAAAATAACAAATAATTATTTCAAAACGCTACACTAGTTTTTTAAATATTCACCACTAAATGAAGATGACATGGCCACTAGTAGAATTTTAGTCATTAGGTTATGAGAAAAAGTTAAAATAAATACAATAAAATCACACAAATATTACAATAACAGATACATGAACCAAATAAAATGAGCAATAGATGCAGTAACATTTATTTAAAAATTCAAATATCATGCTGACCAATCAAACAGAATCATCACTGAAGCTCTCCCTCTGAGGATCATCCATCATATCCAAAGCTACATCATCAACACTTTAAACACATTTTAAAGAAAAAATCATCAATTTGTTACAAACAATAAATTCTATGCAGCTATTTCACAAAATTGCAAAAATATAGTTTTCTAGTTTCTCTTGATTAGAAACATGTATTCAGTGATGAATATCTTACTGAGAATGGTAATATCATGGGATTAGCTAGATTACATCATTTACATCAACTTATTTATTAGTTAAATACGTTTGGGTAAACAAACATGTATCCTTTTATTTTCTTTTGTGTACAGTTTTTGTTTTCTTTCTTTTTCATTTAAAAACCATCCAATGAGCTCATTTCTGTGCTTATTGGCAGCATTGAGTCTTCTGAAAACTGATCAGTCCATCAGCCCCAGGTTGGATATCCACTCCACTGGGATGAAACATGAAGGCATCCATAAAAGAGCACAGGAGGCTGAACACAGGCTCGGATCAACTCAGCTGTTGTAGTAAAACAAGGAGGAAACCAGTAAAACCAGCTGGAAGGCAGTGTTCACTTAGCTAAAACATAAAGAAATAGAAATGGGAAAACATTGCTCCTGAAGCTGATTGGACGATGTCAGGAGGTGAAGTTTACAAAATCAAAACTGGAAATTAAAGAAAACGGACAAAACTGAAATCATGTCGACACCGAAACAAGGAGGAAGTTCCGGCAGGTCTCGTGTTCTGTTGTATTAAGTTTTATGCACACAAGCAGCATATTTAAACAGGAAGTTCTGATTCCCAGTGAGTTCTATGCACGCTGTCAGTTTTGTGTTCCAAATGATTCATTTTTATTCTTCAAACTCGGCCTTTTTTCTAGTCACATCCTGCAAAAGTTTGACGTTTTTTTTCAGTCTCACCTCTAAAACTCTACAATTTAGTTTCCCTAATCCCTAAATGTTAGATTTTCATCATGTCTTCATATCTCAATGTGTGCTAATCTTTTTCTTTGTTGTTGTTCTTTTTGTATATTTCACAATCTGCATCAACATGACAGCCATGACAACAACCTATAAGAGGTTTAGGTCTTCAGCTCTCTGTGTGGGCCGACTCTCCTGTGAGGTTCTTGACTCAAACAAAAACACATCCCTCTCATGAATAACCATATAGTTTCTAGCTTTAGTGATAACAGCCCACACACTCTTTCAGCTTCCTCAGGAGCAAATAGTCTCTTCAGGGCACCGGTTTATGACATCTTACAGGCTTTCATCTCAGATTAGACTGGAACGAATGGCACACACACACACACACACACACACACACACACACACACACACACACACACACACACACACACACACACACACACACACACACATAGAAAAGCTCACACATAAAGAAAACAAACTCTCTGTGCTGCTTGGATTTGCTTGTGCTCCCAATGAGCTGAGAACATACACAAAATCATTTCTGGCTCAAACAACTTCAGCTCTAAAGAGTGTGTGTGTGTCCATGGGTGCATTTCCCTATGTGTGTGTGTCTCTCTGTCAGCTGTTTGATTTGTATGCCAAATGCGTGTGAATGGAGTGGAGTCCCACAGCAGGCCCAATTTGCTGCCATTCAGATTAGTTTGACCTCAACCACCTGATGCACATTCAGCTAGAACAGAGAACATTGTGTCTCCTGGGAAGCTGGAAGTTTCCCCCTTTTTTTTTTTAGACATCAGAGCTGCTGCAGAGTCCAGAATCTACTGAATAAACCAGCAGTGACCTCCTCTGAAAACACACAATAACATCCAGCCTATAATCTAAACTGAGCAGATTTATGGGAACAAAATGAAACAATTGAAAAGTTGATGTGATTCTCGTGCTAATGTGTCGCACTTGTGTCCAGAGTGTTTGTGAAAGTCATCTCCTGAAGACGCCAACAGGATGAGTGTGAAAGCTGTGGATCACCTCCTTGCTTTTCCCCCCCATCGTCTTGTCCTAGAACCTGGTGCTCTCATGTTTCAGCATGCGGATACTGGTGAGTGTCACGCTGCCCCTGTGGTGGTACCCGTAAGCCTGGCGCTGCCCCTCCAGTCACCGTGCACTGCTGCACGATGACATGCTGCTGCTGGCACTGGATCCGCCTGAGCCCCGGTCTTCAAACACGCTGATCTCTAGCTGAGGACAAAACGTGTGTTAAGGATCAATGAGCTAAAGATGGATGTACAGGAATATGAAAAAAATAGATCCTAAAGAAAGACAGTTCAGCTCCTCAGCAGAGACAGTTCACACTCCAGACAGCTTGTGAATTTTCTGCATTTCTGTAAGTCTAGGTCACATGACTTTTAAAAACAGAGAAGATAAGAACCTGCTTAGAAAATTGAAGCAAGAACATTTCTTGTGCAACCCTTCTGTGCATTTACCTCCTCAATTTGGCATCAAGTTCTGCATTCGTTGATTTAAAAGATAAATCTAAAACAAAACCATGATACTTCCACTCAGGTTACAAAGAAGCGTTTGTGCAGGAATGTATAGTCGTTAAATGCACTGACACCGCTCAGTAAACTGGATTCTCTGCCATCTTTTCTCAGATGTTGGAAAAAGTTTGCACCAGGACATAACAGCATCAGCACTTTTCAAATACTTAATTAAAAAAATGCACAAACTGGTTTTTTGTCTGCAAAAAACTCGTCACAGTTATGTCTCAAATTAACATCTAAAGTCTCAACATGACCTCAGAATTTGAAACGAATCGCAATGAAAATATTCAGTACATTCATACATTAAAGCGTGACACTTGTTAATCTGTTTTTTGAGGATAATGAGGTCTCTAACCAGCCTTTAGAACCTGATATCACAGCTTATAGGAGAACCCTGTCTGTGTTGGTATAAAGCTGGCTCTTTGAGTTGCAGCCTGATCTTTAAGGCGGTCTGAGCCAGGTCTGTGTGATGGTCTGCTGAACACATTTTCTCTCTCCTGTTGCCTGCAGAGTGATCGCTCCAGCTGACAGAATAAGACGTGTGTTGGCGAATTCTAAAAGCAGATCCGCTCATCTGTAAAATGAAGCAGAAATATTTAGTAGATCTCAATAAAACCCAATAATTTTGTGTCTAAAAGAGGGGAAAAAATGGATAAAATCAAACACTCCATTGAAACTGTGTGTTTTGTTCCCTCTCAGCTGCTCTTATTAGGACTTTGCATGCACGCTTCTTTAAATGTGACCTGCTTTCGGACCATCCCTTGTATTCCTACCATGCAACCTTTAAAAATTTAAGTTTTCCTTCATCTAATTCATGTAACATTTCCAACAGTTTTTCTAACTGCCATTTCTGAAAACATATTTGCTGCACACAGCTGGTAAGTGAAGGATACAACCCTCATCCCTCTCTCTAAGGGGTCTGTGAGCAGCAGACCTCTGGGAGCGTAGATCTTCTCATTCTGCTCCTGGATGTAGCTCGATATCTTCTTCAAGACCTGGAATAAAACACAGGTGCAGAGGTTTAGGCCAAAGACTGAGGTACATGGATTTAATCTGATTTCATTAGAGGTTTAATGAAAACAGAATGCAGAGAAGATAATCTAAACATCCAGACCAATTTATAAGTCTATTACTTGCATATTACTTTTTAATGTATGTTCTGTATTACACCATGAATCAAAGAGATCAACATGGATGTTATAACCTCTAAAGTGAAATAATCTCAAAATTAATAAACATAAGAATGGGGGAAAAAATGCTTTATGTATAAATAAGGCACATAATATCATCTCTCAAGTCATATATTTGTCCTGAAAATTATAATACAAACTCAAACTAACTCCATTATGCTACAAGTACATTAGTGAGCCACGTATGTCAAACAGGACTTTATGAATGCTAAAACTGATTACGCTTTTTAAAATGTTCCAAGCTCCAGCTCGATGTTAACTGTAGGGAAAACTGGAAACGCTCTCAAATTCAAAGTGGACACTTTGTTTAGACTTCCCTGGCAGGGAATCCATCACTCCTTGCAAGTGAGTTTAGCATCTACTGTGCAATAAGCACAGAGCAGCAGCAGCGGAGTGAATCAGAACTCTTTGGACCGTGCCTCGACACACAAACTCAAACAAGCACGTCTGTATATTTTCTCCTGAGCATCACAACTAAAAGACTACTAGGCTAAAAGCCTTAAACATTATTATGTGGTCGGATAGACTGATGGTCAGTCATGCTAAATTTGCAGTTATAAACTAAAATGGCCTCATTAGAGCCTCAGACATGCCTCTGTGGATACCAACAATGCAGACATGCCCTGTGTTTCCTAAACTCTACCTAATCATGTCAGTCAGACACTGAGACAGCTGTTAGTGTCTGAAAACAAGGAATGAATCCAAATAGTCAATTTGCAAATGATAGAAATGCTCAAAAAGTGGATGAAATGTTTAATCTCCAATCAGGTTTGACCCAAAAATATCAGCTGGTGGTTAAAATAAAACCACATTCAGCATAATCAGCTTTACTGGTGACCGCTTGATCTGAAACTGAAACAGCAGAATTTCTTTTTGTCTGTGAATGCACCATTACCAAACAGCAATATAAAATCTGAACTTTTTCTCAGTCCCTGAACTCACCATCACTATGGTTAATTCACTCCCAATAATAGATATTTTTCATGTTGGACTATTGTTTAGGTTAATCGTACATTTCTTAAACTTTTCTGTTAAATTAGATAAACCAGTTATGTCTAAACTAGAATGGTATGGAATCAGTTAAAAAAAATTAAACTGGATAAGGAATTATTTGAGTAACAATAGGTAAAGGTAGATGAAATCAGCACATCATGCTTGTAAACTGTTAGTATTGTCCCCCAGGGGTCAGTATTGGGTCCATATACATACCGATATTTGCAGATGACACAAATCTTTTCTTTTCTGGGAGCAATTTTAATGACCTCCTGCATGTGGTCAATTCAGAATTACATGAAACAAAAAATGGTTTGACATGAACGAATTATCAACTAAAATCCTGTTTGGGAACAGCTATATAAATGTACAAGTACATACAGAAATAGATGGTGTGAAAATGGAAAGAGTCAATGAGAGGACATTTCTTTGTGTGGTAATAAACAATGGAATGAGTTGAAATCCATTTAAAACACTTATTATTGAATTCTCAAGAAGCATTTAGTATTAAATAAGGTAAAACAGATTCTGGACATTTAATTCTACACATTTAAAATCAGAAGTTTGGGACAAAACTTATAAATATTCATCATCATCAGTGTTACAAAAAAGGC
Source organism: Callopanchax toddi (assembly GCA_006937965.1). NCBI lineage: Eukaryota > Metazoa > Chordata > Actinopteri > Cyprinodontiformes > Nothobranchiidae > Callopanchax > Callopanchax toddi. Next base: position 1,260,341 of record SSNR01000024.1, read on the forward strand.
TATTTATTTATAACACTGGTTAAAGAGATCATATAAACCACTTTTACATTTACTGTAGCTTGTCTGTATGTGGAGTGAAACTTTGGAACTGACTGAGTGATGAACTGAGGCAATATCCAGGAGCTGGGAGACGGCCAGAACATACCAGTTTATCCCTCCAGCTCCCAGTACAGGAGTTGGAGCTCTTAGGGCTCCTGGCTTCCTCCTGGAACTAGCTGCTCCAGCTGGATAACGTCCTGGCTAAATGTTAACTTGGCTATCTCACTGAGCTTCCAGCTTCCTTCTCCTGTTCTCAACCTCCTTCAGTGTGCTAGCTTCTTTTATTTTTGATTTTACACAGAGCACAAGTTCAACCCTGCAAGTATCAGGATTATTTGTGGGAATGTTATTTGCAAGTGAAGTCCCTCAGCATGAAAAAAAAAACAGCAAAATCCAGCAATCCTGATACATGAGGGTATGTACTATGTGCACAATAACTCCTGTCCATGTGTTATTTTCTGTTAGAACAAGAAGAAAATCACAGACCCACTGAAAACGTATTCATCATCATGAAAAACCCCTCGACTGTCAAGCAGCTGAAATTCAGCATCAAGCAATAAAACACCCCCTGGCTCCAGAGTTTGCCACCGTCAATAAAGTTTATATGTTTCCTACAAAAACAGTAACTCGTTACAAGAAGCTACAGTTACAGTCTGGTGTGTTTGAATGTAACATGTCATTTAAGTGATTTATTAGGCGTGACAGATCCACGTTCTCCTTTGTAATTTAACTACAGGTCACTGCAGCAGCCATCCATAACAGATTAAAACAACAGAGACTAAACAACACGCTGAGCTGTGCTCCTCCGGGACGACAGAGGCCTGCTGCAGCTGCAGACTAGTGCAAAATTTTATTTCTGATTCTGACAAGATTAAAAAAACTGTGCTTTGTGCAGTTGGATTTATCTAAAATTCCATTAGAATAAAGTAAATTTGTTAAATGTCAGAAGGAAGTGACAGAGTGAAGCTTTAGCGAATCACTTTGCTGTGATCCAGGGGAAACGTTCCACCTTTCGTTTGCTCTCAGAGCAGCTCACTCGTCTCCAGTCCAATTTAACATTCATGTATTCAAGCTGAGAGTCTGTTGAACTGACACGTGTGTGACAGAGGCTTCGTGAAAAGCCTTGCAACTTGGTGTACGATAAAAAAAACATATTGCTCGTCACCCATATAGACTCTAATATCAAGAGATTGTTAAAAAAAATATCTGAGTGAAGAGGCAAAATATGCAGAAGTTTCTTTTTGCGTACCTGTTCTGACAAGCTCAGAACAATCTGTGATGAATTGTAAAAAACACAAAGGTTCGCTGGTGAAACCTCACATTGATCAGAGGTCCGTGGTTGTGTGGCACCATGTAAACCCACAGCCAGCTTCAACTTGGGTGGGTATCATCATCAGTCATTAAACAAGTAAATAAATAACTCTCCCGTGAAGCTGATAGCATCTGAGCATCTCGATGGAGCAGTACCAGCTGATGGGTGAGATGAAAGGTGCCACAAACCGGGCTGTTCCCGCATGGCTTCAGCATGGGAATAAACCTCCCCTATTTTCATTTTGTCTCTTGGTCAAGCTTTCACTACCTCTGCATGGCGTGGATAAAAGAAATGTTTATAAAACAAGATGAGGCAGATGAAGGCTGTGGGAGACGGAGATCAGAACACAGAGGCATGCTGGAACTTCACGCCATTCCAGTTTGATCTAAAACACCAAGCGGCAGGTATCACAAGAGGATTAATCAGGATGGCTGTGTGTGTGTTACGCGCGTGTGTGTTCTTGTTCCATCTCAGTGAGAGGCAGGCAGCGGAGATTGTGTGTTTTTTTAAAGGTTGTTCTGAGTGTAATGAGCTGATGTGTCTCACACAGGTGTGGCCTTCAGAGAGAGGAATAAGAAAAAAGAAAGATTCAGATCTTATCTCCAGGTTCCTGCCTTTGCTTCTCTGTCAGTGAGTCAAAAAAAATGTGTGTTGATCTTTTAAAGTATACAGGAAGAGGTCTTTGACTTCATATGCAATCAGTCACAACATAAAAACCATCACTTTATATTTTAAAGGTCTTCCTTGTGTTGTTTTTAACCAGAGTGCACACATTTCCTTTCTCATCTCTGGTAAATAAGTCAACAAACCTTTAGTGCTTATATATTTTGGCGAGCACTAATGCGTTACCTTCTCGTAGCGTGTCTCCATGCAGAGGAAGATGATGTAAGCGGTTGCACAAGCCAGACACCCCTCCAGGTATGACTGACCTCCGATTTTTTCTGCCTCCACATAGTAAGAGTTCAGGGTCTTCACCGTCTCCTCAAGCAAAGTTCTCTCAATCTAAACACAGAAACGCTACGTGTTACGGCTTTGGTAAATCTAGCTATTAGACCTAAGTGCTGGCAATGCAGAGAAACAAACAGAAATTATTGCAAATGTGTTTAAATCTGAAAAATCAAAGAACACATTGATGCGAAGGTTGGGTTATCTCTGTTTGAAATTAGTTGACAGAAAATTGTGAGAAAATATGTAAATATTCAGTAAGGATCACACTGAATTGTCATAATTTAAGTTTTATTCAGGACCTTGCTATAATGGGACATAAGATTGCAAATAAACTACAGTTATTTTGCAATTTAGTCATGCTTCCTGGTCAAATTATCCTCATTCTATTTGCAATTTGATCGCTGTTCCTTCTCAAAGTTGTCTTACATTTTTTGTGTTTTCTGACTCGTGGAAACTAAAATGAGACAAGATGGGTTCTACATGCACACAGCTATGCAGTGATGCAAAAGCAAGATTCTCCAACTCACATAAGGAAATTAAGAATCCTTGCAACTGTTTTAAGACATTTTGGAAAGCCTTTAATTCTTTTAAGTTTAGGCTTTATCTGTCAAAGTTCCTTGTGTTTAATTATGTGAATAATTGAAAGAGTGTGATCTGAAGCACTGAGAAGAAGCGGAGGGAGCAGGTGTAATAACATGGGCTGCATTCCATTTCTGACTGCAGCTGTGCATGATGGTTGTTGCAAAAGACTGCAGATCTTCTTCTTAACAGGTGAAAATCATTAATACTCAAAAACATCCAAATGAAATACTAAAGAAAGTCATAATCATTTTTTTAAAGAAATATGGTTTGAGCAACAATCAAGTTAAACACAAGAATGTTTTCTCATAACTAACTTGTAAAAATGAAAATCAAAAGAATAAATGTTAGAAATTGACACATTTTTTCAAAAATATTAGACAGAAAAGGATGCCAAACAATTAGCGTGTTAAACAATCATGCTTTCACCTGAATTATTAGCATAAAAATGCATTTTTATGAAACTTGCTGCAAGTTTGGAAGATTGTTGCTGGTGAACTTGAAATTAAAAAAGCCCGATTAGTTCACCCCTTTAATGGCAGCAGAGTCACATTGAAAATATTCATCTATAGTCTAAGCTACATTTGTTAAAAATAAAATAATATATTGTAGTTTCAGCATTAATTAAAAGCAGAAATGAGGCTAACTGTACATGAAATAGTGAAGCTAAACTGATTCAGTATTTTAAAATGTAAACACAAAAAATGATTAGATCAGTAACTCTTAGTGTACTGAGGAGACTTGTTGGGTCGTAGTGTTTAGTTTGGGGTTTGTCCTCACCCTGCTGTCGAGCTCTGAGGGGAACTTGTTCTGGAATCGGCACACAGTTCCTTCACTGTAGTCTCTCTGGATGAACACCTTCGTCACCAGTGATGTGCCGCGCTGCATTTCCTGGAGGTTATGGAACTGAAAAGAGACACAGTGGTGGAAAAAAGAAGCTCAACATACATGTTCTAGATTTTTAATAAAAACTTTTTAAAAGGTTTTCCTTCCTTTTGACCCGTCACCGAAAAGTTATCCACTGTAAAACTTAACCTTAAAGGCACACTATGTAACTTCTTCATATTTTAAATCTTTTTCTTGAGCCAGTGTGTGCTAATATAACTCAGCCCCATCTGCTGCTTGTATCCAGAATATCGCGTTTGCAACTTCTGAGTCTCTGGTTCGGTGCCCTGAAGTCTCACAAAGTCACGTATCTCACGAGGGTTAGGCTAACCCAATGTGGCTAGCTGTTAAGCTAGAGCCAGAATGTTTTTAGCTCATGATTCCTGCATAAAAATAAAAAAAATCTCTGCCTGCTTAAACACAGCTAATTTCTTTGAACCACTCCAGTAGAAAGCAATGAAGGCTGAGGAGACATTTCAACAGTTAGATTTAGGTGTTTCTGAGCAAAGATGTTTTTACGACAGTGACTTAAAACAGACACTAGGGGGTGCTAAAAATAAGTCAAAACTGCATAGTGTGCCTTTAAGCCTATTTAATTATAAAACATTTGATTTTTCAAAGACCATTTTACATTCAGTTTTTGAAAGCATGCAATAGTTATATATGTAATCACTCTTTCCTGAGATTATTTTATTTTTGCCTGAAAACACAGACAGTTAGACCTAAAAGTTTTCTCATTTGACATTTTAGCATTTCAGCAACGTCATTAGCACTCTCGTTCTCTCAGCATCAAAAGGCAAAACTTTAGCATAAAAAGCCTGAAAGATTCCTTCTCAGAGGCGCCAGTGTAAACTTGTCCCCTGCTGATCTAAATTACTTCTCTCAAGAGGATGGCAATTAGTGATAGAGTCAGGAAGAGAGCAACAGAACGGAGAGGGAGAAATGTAGCTTTAACTGATAACATATTTTACAATAATGCTCAAAATTTGAGCTGTTGACTTTATTTCTAAACGCCGTTTTCTGTGTTTTGCCAGCTTCAGGAATGTTGTTATTATTGGAGCGTGGTAAGTCCATGTAAGCATACAGCACAGAGCCAGCCTTTCATCTCTATATATGAAGTAGGCCTACATCACTCACAGCCAGGAATAGCATCCATGCTCCTATTTTCATCTGCTATCAGCCACAATCATCTCACGGACGGAGCTTTTAATATCCTTCTCTTTGCTTTCTCTGTTTCTCCTGTAGCTTCCTTCTCTGGACCATCGTGATGAGTCAGTCATTCAATTAATAGACGCGGTCTTCAGCACGTGGCTGAGCATAATGTTTATCTAAGCTTGAATCAGTTGGCTGAACCTGATCCTCTGTAAGTTAACACAGCTTCTTTGTTTCTGGCTGCCAGAACGTGTGCAGGTGAAAGTGGAGGTATGTACTCTATACACACAGGTGCCAAAACTAATAAAGAACTTCCTGCATTTAGATAATTATTTAAGGAGGTTTAACAGGTTCTCTACAGAATATGTTTTACTTTTAGATGACATCCAAATGTGTCCTGATGTGAGACTTATGGCAATGTAAAGGTGATCAAATGGTATTTGCACACATTACTATAAGATGTTTGAGGTCTGCAGGTCTTTTTCTTCAGACAGAGGCTATTCAAAGTGTTATCTATAACAGGGATGATGTTTGATCATAAGTAGAACCCCACGTCAGAACATCAGAACTATCATTTTAATGCTGCGGACATGGTGGCTGTCAATTTCTGTCTCATTTCAAAATAAGAGCTGTTCACATCCGCCACCAATGCTTCTTTTATTGTGAAACTTGACAGCACTGCTCACTGTGAATCCTTGTGTGAACACATTGGCCCCTGAATTAATATGCAAAAACGTCATTACTGCTAACATATTTTCTTCCATGTTTCTTTTCAGTCCTCTGGTGACAGCCGCCTCCTTCTTTCTGCAGCCTGGGTTTGCATAACGTGCTTCTTGGTTAAGTCACTCCGACTTAAGGAGCACAGTGATAACGTGGGTGAGTGCAGCCAGTGGGCAGACACTGCATATGGTGCACTGAAGCAATTACAGCATGCACTGTAAACACACTCACTGTTTGATGTTTAATTTCTTAGCTCTTCCAGTATATTCACACAGTCAGCTCCAGTTATTTTACTTTTTTCATATTTGCTCATTGTCCTGCAGGATTGGTGTTATTTCTTTTGCCAAGACGATTTAGCAAAGAGTCAAGAATTATTGGTTTGAAGGAAATGTTTACAAACTTCAGATGGGATATCGGTGAATGCCAAACAGAAATCTCTTTTGAAAAAGGTGGATCTGAGCTTCAGTTAATCTCAGACTCTAAAAACCAAAGCTGACAGGACGATCTGGAAGTAATGGATGCTACTGGATGACGGTTTTTGCTGACTTGGCAGACACCACATGCCTTGAGACAAGTAAAACAAACAAATTGGAAGCATCTTAGACCGAATCTCTGATGGCAGCAAGCAGCACCAGCCTGATCACATCAGTTATGCCATGGATAATTAAAGGGCTGTGAACTGAAAATCTGTCCTGGGCCCACACACACATGAACACACACACACATTGCATATATTGATGGGAATCCAAACAGAATTGTGGCAGACCACCAGAGGATATCAGCGCTGCTCTGCTGATGTCATGAAGCCTCAGGAAGAAAACAAAGCACTCATCTTGACTGGAGCTCGGCTTTCTGTCCTCTGCAGCTTCACCTGCAGCATCACAGCTCCACTCAACTGGATGCCATCGTTTGCATGCAGGCACATTAGTGCACGCATGAGTGTGATCTTCTGAATAAAACAAAATAACAAAACAAAACTGTCCTCTGTGATCATAACTACAGGCAGCTGTGTCTTCAGCTTTAAGGGGACACCACCAAGGACACGAGGAAGACAGGAGTCTGCTGCTGCTGCCCTGAGACATACAAGCTAAAAATACTTCAACAAATTCTGTTTCAGGCAACTATTAGTAACCCGATTTGAACAGCGCTGAATATGGAACTTGGCTCTAACTGCTTTTCAGATTTAATTATCAATTTCAGTTCTGTCAGGATGAAGTTCTGACTCTAACGTTAACAGAGGAGAACCTATCCCTGTCCAAGGTGCTGACTGCTCCATCAGCATCATCCACATCAACAGCGTGTTCTCTAGCTGAGTGATGCTGAATAATCCAAACATCTTCATACATTTAAGAATTCAACACGAGCCGAGAAGAAGTGAGGACAATCAAAGGAATCCCCGGGTGATGATGCGACTGATTCCATCACCGACAAACCAAACCCGCACCTTCATGTAATCCCGCAGCCTCCTCGTGCACTTGTTGGGGTGAAAACAGGAAGGAGAGGAACGGTGATCTTACCTCTGTCGCCATGCTGCAGAGAGGAGATGCAGGATGCGTCCCGACCCGAGCTGGAGACGATCAGCCGTGTGCTGCGCGGGACAAACCGAGACTCACTGTACAGAGGCTGCACGAGCTCACGTGCGCGCGTTAAGTGCGTGAGCGAGGGGCTGCGGGATGCGGCTGCTGGTGCTCTCTAATGCATCCTGTATTCAGGTTCACCATTTCAGATTGTGAATTTTTTAAAGAATATGAAAAATATATTTAGGCATGTTTCTTATTTCACTGATGGATCAATTATTCAACAAGGCGCATTTGAGCGTCTTTTTCCAAGCATCTAAAAGGAAAGCAATAAGAACTGCAGGAGGATAAAACTACAAAGTTACAGATGTTTAAACTCTTTTTACAAAAAAGCAACAAGGAGGGGAAAAAAATCCTATATTTTATCAACCAGTCTGAAAAAGTGAGTATATTAGAATATTTTAGTGGCTGATTGATTACATTTTTCTAAAGTTAAAACATTGTTTTGCTGATTCCAGCCAAGATCTGTTTACAGTTATGTAAAATAATAAAAATACCTCATGGAAACTGGTGACTTTTGAAGTTATAAGTTAAGGTCTAATTCACTCAGTGTCTTCTCTCATTACAATAACAAAAACAACAACAATAAACAAATAAATAAAATAACTTACAGAAGTTGTTGGTTTTGAGGTCTAATGATGGAGATCACTTAAAATGGAATGGTTTGGATGATTACTCAAACATTGTTTAACTAATCAATTAAAAACTTAATAATGAAAAAAAAAATCACAAGATTTCATCAATTTATGAGATATTTAGAGTTGATGATATTGTCGTGTTTTGGTTTAATGTCTTTATTTAAACATGACTGGTCATTTTGAGAATGATCCATTAAATTGGAGTCTTCTTCCTGCTGTTTCAAAACCTAATTTATTAAAAAATCAAATGATTTAGTTCAAAGTGTGTCATTTCTTTGTATTTGTACTTTACCATATGTGACTTGTGCTGCTGGCCTCTTGGACAGGTTGTCCTTGAACAAGAGATCTCAATGGGATTTTACCTGGTTATACAAAAAGGGTTAAGAAAGGACAAGTTTTTTAGGGTAACAGCTGATCTGTTTGGTTTGGATCAAATGAATTAGAATACAGCTGTAAAGCCTGATGGTTAAAATATTTGGGTTTAGTTTAGTTTTCCTTGCTGTCACTAATCCAGCTTTTCTGACCAACATGTGGACGAAACATCTGAAAATCAAAACTTCAGTGCTGAAATTAGCCACTTTCTCCATCATTCCAAGTTACTGTAGCACCGAAATCACTCACAGGCGTGCAAACACACGCTTGTGCAAACATCACTGCATCTGTGAATCTAAACAGTAGCCATAAAAAACACAGCAGAGCTCCGACAAAATGAGCATCATTCAGCACTAGAATTCTTCTGCTTGCTCAAAAAGACGTGAATCTCCTCACAAATTAGCACAAATTCCTTTGGGATGGGTATATTTATATCTCCATGTGCACGTTTTTGCATGCATGGGAATGTTTAAGGTGACATTTTGTTATGTTTCTGCTGCTCAACAATTTCAGTCCCATGCCAGTGTCATGCTACACCCGCCTCTGCAAAAAAAAAAAAAAAAAATAGAGACAAAAAAAATGTGCTGACATTTACAGCATTAACCCAGGGGATGAAAACACACAGTTAGTATGTTACAGTCAAACCTGGAGATTTTATGTTGAAACAAAGAGTGTTGCTGCAGAACACAACAATAAGTCTTGTGTTGTCAGATGATCTCACACTGCTGCGATGGTTTGATTTGTATTTAATTTTCTTAAGAAACAGCTCAGCATGAAGTGGTTTCAGATGGACACATGAACAATGTCCTTGAGAAAAAAGACCCATTCCTGCAGGGACACTGAGACACTTTCAGCTTCCCACTGAGCTGGGAACTCTTGTGTATATATATATCTACTTTATTACCTTCATGGTGCATCACATTTACTGACTGTTTTAGGACACAACAACAAGAGAAACTCTTCAGTATTTTCCAGTTTTTGCTTTAACCCTTAAACTCCCAGACCAATAAAAAAGCCAGAAATATTTTTTATTTTTGCATGTTTTAAAATATTTGTTACAGTAATTTTAAGTTAATAATAATAATGTTAAGAAATAATTCAATTTTTATTTAATTTTTTTATGTTAAGTTGTTGTTTTATCAGTTTATTTTAATGCATGTTTCAATAAAATATAAGTATTAAAGGCATACTATGCAATTTTGACTTGTTTTTAGCACCCCCTTTTTAAATCACTGTCGTAAAAACATTAGAGAAATCAGCTGTGTTCAAGCAGGGAGAAATAAAAAAAGAAGCAGGAATCATGAGCTAAAAACATTCTGGCTCTAGCTTAACAGCTAGCCACATTGGGTTAGCCTAACCCTCGTGAGATTGTGACTTTGTGAGTCTTCAGGGCACCAGACCAAAGATTCTGATGTTGCAAACGTGGTATTCTGGACACAAGCAGCAGATAGGGCTGAGTCATTAACCCTGTAAAGAGTCATATTAGCACATACTGGCTCAATGAAAAGATTAAAAAATATAAAAAGTTACATAGTGTGCCTTTAAAATGTTCTAAGCAGTGGACCTGACAGTTAAAGGGATATTAATTATGCTTAGATTGTTAGCATATTAAAAGTTGACATGGAAGCTAAAAATGACTAGCATTACAAAACAGGAACATGCAGGCGGTATATTAATTTGATGCTGTTCAGGTAAAATTAGACTCATTTTGATATTTACACGGCTTCACAAAACGTCATTTAAGCCTGATATTAATGACTTTTCCTAAATGGACCTAAAATACTAGAAAATATCTATTAAAATGGAATTTTGCACACACTGGGTTATTCTAATCTAATGTGAGGAAGCAGATAATGAGTCAGGGGAAGATATCAGAGCAGAAATACATGATTACAGCCTTTTAGATGAACAGGAACAAAGCAGAAATGTCAACAATGATGCCATTGGCTGGTTCTCATTTATATGTCAAGTTATTGGCAGGGAAGGTTCTGGAGATGATTAAGACAATAAAAAGGAAGTTGTAGGTCAGAAATGATCTTATAATGATCTAGAACGGATGTCAGGGTCAGCTGTGCTAAATACTGAATATTAGTCCCTGGAAAATAAACTACCACCATACCTAGAACATGAGGCACTAGAGACAAAGTCTGAGCAATATGAGTTATTTGCATGCACAGAGGTCTGATTTTAATGTGTTAAAATGCAACATGTAAGCAGCTGATTATGCACGAGTGAGGCTAGCACCATGTTTATTCCTAACCATTAAAAATATGCTAACAAGTCTGTTGACTAAAGCAAGTAATAGAACCACTTAAAAATACTCAGAAGTTCCTGAAAAGTTTGTTTTGGTTTATATTTATTAACAAGACTGTCACATTTTTATACTGCACATCTTCACTGAGGGTGTCAGGTCCCAGTTTGCAGATGGATTCCAGCAAATGAAAGCAAGCCGAAGAAAAACTGCTGCGTTATTCCACTCACACGCTGTACATGTGCATTCCTTTTCATATTGAAAACACTGTAATGAAAGAAAATGCCTCACATTACATCTAATCCCACGCTTACAGTGTGTCTAAATCTGCACTTCAGCAGAAAAATAATAACTTTGCCACGGCATTAAATTATCATAATGACTCGTAGTCTTTCACGCACACATACACTGCCTTTTACACATTTCATGAAATATTTATTTCAGCAAAAACCTTCTTGGTTTGCGCCGAACTCCAAAACTGACAGCTTTGATTTGAAGATTGTGCTGTGAAATGTTGAAGATGGTGATACTGACCCTGCAAAGAAAACCATCGCTGCAGGGTTTTAAAAACTTTTTAAAAAACATTCACGTCCTTAAGCTTGCAGTGCTGAGGTAGCACTGAACACTTCAACAAGTTTTCACAGCTAATGTGGTTTCAAATGGTCAGGTTAATCATATCATCGGCTTCTCTGCAGAGGAGTGTTTGCCTCAGCAGTCCTCATGTCTCATAAAACATAATGTGAATATGGACTAAAGGAGTAAGTGTTTTGTAATATATTAATGGGTGTGTGTGTGGCTGAACCATCCAGGAATGCTGACCTGTCCCCCTTACTTAATCAGAGCTGATTTTTTTCCAGGGAAGTTTAAGTTCCTATTTGTTTACATTGCACTGCATGTACAGCACCACACCATCAGCCTCAACTTCTTTACATGGGAGTCTAAAGTCTTTCCTCATGCATGAAGCATTTTCTATCTCCAAAGCATCTGGGCTCTGAGCCACAGCAAACACCTCTCTAATGTTGACTTAACCACAAGTTGAGAATCTCTCACAGTGAAAGAGATCTTGTTCTCTCCTAACGTGACAGGAAATGGAAGGTTAAAAACAAAAAAGTGTATAAAGTTGGAAATCTTGAACAGCAAAATAAACACCTCCTCAACTGCCTCCAAACAGTTTGGATTCCAAAGACAAACAAAATAAATGTCAACAAATTATCATTTTCAGTCTGCTGCACATCCTCTTTCCTGAGCGGTCCAGATTCTTTGTTTTTTTTCTTCCTGAGATTTTTATTGTATTTTTTTAAAACAGTTGGTCTGGTCTTAAAGAAGTGTTGATCTTTCTCTTTTGGTGCAAATGAATTTTGAGTAATTTCAGATCCAGCGGATGCTGTCTGGTTAGGTGTTGCAGCTTAGATGGTGGGACGCAGTCAAAACATCATAAATATGTCATTACTGTAATTAGCATCTGAGGGGAAAAAAGAGAGAAAAGCTTTTAAAATAGAATATGATCAAAATAAGGAGTTAAAACATAAAATAATCAAAAGAATTAAGAAATAAACAATTTAAAGGTGAGGTGAATGAGAAGGATTCAGACAGGGAGCATCTGAGGTAAACAGGAAACAGTTTCTCAGACAAACAAATGAACCAGAACTGAGCCAACAGCTTTGTGTGTTCCTTATTACGCGCGGCTCGAGCCAAAATACAATCAGAAGAGATAAAAAGCTTCCTCTCTTTGAAACATGGAGGAATACTGATTAGAACATCACAGAATCTGATTTTAGAACTGCTTTCACGAACGGAAACATGTCATTTGAATGTAAGAACTGCAGCAAATCAGCTACATTCCATGTATATGTGGTTATTAAAATATTTTTAATATCGCCAATGAATAGGACAATGGGGGTGGCTGAATGATGAGCTGGAGGCAAAACGCTTTGATCATTTTCAGACCAAGAGGGGACGCATCAGCGGGATCAGGTTCCTCTGAGCTGAACAAAATAAAGACAGAGGAGAGGATAAATACTGGAAAACAGAAATAGAATGTAATCCCTCATGAGCAACAATACAGTTCATTCATTTAGTGGTGAGAATGATAATAATAGGAAGCAAATTAAGTCCGATTGCCGGTCGGAGGTGGCGTAATGCTCCAGGAGGGACTGATATTCATGCAAATTTGCTGAGATAAATGAAATGGAGCAGAAAGTGAAATGACTGATTTAAATGTGTTTGTTATAAGCTCAAAATGATGTCGTATGCTGGATGCTCGCTGCACTGTATAGCATGAATAATGAGCTTGACATTCACAGTTAAAAGGCAAATAACCATCAGTGGTTCTGACATTTGTCTCCTTTATAAACGGCCCCTGTTGAAACTGTATCTTATTGTTAAAACTGTGCATCAAAGGCTTTCCCCTGTCCTGCTCAATAGTGATATTGTAACTGTATGCTGTGGTGACAACCGTGGTCCCTCACTGCCAGAGGGAAGAGGATGAGAAAAATTAGGTGAGCCAAGAAATTCCAGCCTCCATCGCTCATATGCACGCTGCTGCACTTCCATATAAAGACATTCGGCCTTGGTTAGAGGGGAAAGTCAGAGCTGTCCCTCCCTGTTAAAAAACAGCCAGAGTGTTAATAGTCAAGTCTCTGCAAAGTGTGTTTCAGTGTGTGTAACCCTCCTGCTAGAGTCCAGAGAAACCTTGAATCCCTTCATGCTTTGTAGCCCAAAACCAGCTCGACTCGTCGTTTTGTTTCTGCAGGTTTGTATAAAAAAGCTTTCACAGCAGAGGAAACGTCCCAGACGCTGGGACACGCATCGCTTCCCACTGAGCTAGTGGAAATCTTCATGTCTTGCTTGTTGCCATGGTTTCACTCACCTGAAAAAAAAAAGTCCCCAAAACCAAAACTTATTATTGATGTATGAGGGGATTTTTCATTTGAAGGAAACAAGAAATATTTAGATTTATGAATAATCACAGAGAGAAGGAACATGTGATCTAATGAGCTCTTTTGTTTTGCTGCCTTTTAATCTTGGTCTATTTTCAGCGCTGTTTGGTTTTGACAGCTCTAAAATAAATCTTTGTCCCTGTGCTGTTTTGCTTGTTGTTTTTGATCCTCTGAATAAAGAGGCCTAATTCGCTCAGAGAACAAAACGTAGCCAAGAGGTTGCAAACAGCAATCATTTGATCAAATCCGATAATGTTACTTCATGATTAGTGAGATTAGCTTGATTTAGAGAGAAAGAGAAATAAAAGTTTACCTCACCCCAATGGGACTTCACTTATTTGTTTATTTAGATGTTTTTAAAGTTTTTCAGTCTCTTTTTCTGTGTTGGGTCTCTGACCTGCTGTGACCTTCATCAACTGATTCGAAGTGAAACGTGGTGCACCGCTTGTCTCTCAGCCACCACAACAAAGAGACGTGTCCTGACCCTCCCTCTCTCTGACTACAGACACGTCTGCTCTAGGATCTGTTGGGACATTTTCTAAATAATTTAGAAAGTTTTGAACTAAAATGGGTGAATGAGGCTTTTGTGGGACTAAAAAAGAATGTGGGAAATGAAATCCAGTCAAAACAACGTGATGCAGGCCTACATCTGATTGATGAAGCCGTGATTTTCATCCTGCAGTTAATGAAACTGGATTGAGCTCAGTTGCCTGCTCTCCAGTGGGCGGGGCCTTCTGCTTGTGAGCACACACAGGATGCTCATCAGCTGATTACCTGGCTGGGTCTTTAGGCTCCAGAACTTGTGCCTGATTGTCTGTTGTTGTTGCAGTAATCAAGCTATTGTGAATCTGAGTAAACAGATTTATTTTTTGTTTAATGGTCCGTTTAATGTAGATCAATCATTTTAAGCTTGTCTCTGTTCCCATGAGTAACAATCCAGGTGAGCAGAAAAATCTATCAAAGCTCTATCAGTTGACGCAATTGATAACTTTTATGGTTTATGTATAAAGTCACAATAAGAATCTCTGAAAGTGCCAGCGAACGGCACGCAGTGAGAGACAAAGATACAAAAGGTTGACTTGTTTAAACCGAACAGTTTGTGCTTTCAGTCCTAAGCAGAGCCGCATCAGTGATGCAAGCTTTTGGACTGAGGCCCACAAATGTTTTAACACAGCAATGACACCACAAGCAGCAGCTCTTCCTCTGAGGCAGGAAAAATGAGCCTTTCATGAGAAAAGAAAAGGATGAAGTTCTGATATGAAGTTTGGCTGTCGAGCTGCTTTTTGCAGCCAAAACTCTCCACATATTAAAATTCACTAAGTCTGTTAGCATCCAGTTAAGCAACCTGACAGCTATTCTCCTGTTCTGTTTACAGGCTGAACAGATCTGAGGAAACACGGAGTTACTGTGGCACTAAAACCTTTACAGTTTCATCCAAGGAGTCTAATTAATGCAAAAAGATTATGCATCAGATTCCTAAGTGTTAACAGGTTGCAACACTATGGTGGTTTTTGACTGTAATCATAAGTGAAAGTGAGGTTTCAGGCTGGACGTCAAGTGGGCCTTGTTGCAGCCTATGGTGAGAGCAGAATTTCAGGCTGTTGGAGGCTTATTTCACGCTGTGGCTGGAGTACAGAACCGCCTGATGGAGTCTATAGCAGAAGGTAAGATAAATAAGCCTCTTTCCTGCCTTCAAATGACAGAGCAGATGGTGGAATCCTCAGGGTCGATACTACGGCACGGCTTATCGTTCAACTCTCCACTGGCTGCCAAAACTTCCACAGCACAGACCTGCAGCGCTCAACGTCTTCGATGCAGAGATTTCTGACCTAAAAGAAAATAAACAGAACGAGTGTCAAGGGTTTTAGGCTGTGGGAAAAGCGCCGACACCAGAGGCCAAAGGTCATTTGTGTTCACTGCCCCCTCTAGTGGCCAGAGAGAGGAATGAAAACATGTTTGTTTCAGGTTGTGTGCTTTTAAAAATAAAAAAATGAACACTGGGAGGTGAATGTAAGGCCTCATAATAACACACATGCATGCACGCAGGTGTGAAAGAGTAAATGCACACAGATGTTCACAAATAAACACCCAGAAAATGTCCACTTCTTTATAGAAAGACTTCATTCACATTCACACCTGTCACTTTAAATTATGTAAGAGAAAACGCGTGCTTCACCATCATGAGCTCAAGCATAAAATAGAAGGAAAAAAAGGCTTCAATGTTCCATTTCCTCTCCTTTCTCTCCTTTGTCTGTCAGCACATTCAGATAGAGGTTCCTCTTCCCGTCTTTCCTCCTCTCCCTCTCTATCTCCTCAGTCATCTCGGTGTCTTTGCCATGCAGCCTGCAGACACTTTGAAGTGCTTTCCTCGCTCAGACAGCTTTTTCCTGTCCTGTGCTGAGCTCCGGCCGCGGCCTGAGAGGAAAACGCAGATATGCTGCTAATTACAGCTGAGTGTGCACGTTATGAGTGTGTTGACATGTGAACAATCCCCATCCTGCAGCATTACGTCTTCAAACTTCTACTCCCTACGGCTTCTGATCCTCCTCTCTAATTAAGGTTTTTTTTCTTGTCAGTGGTGATATAATGATCTGTCTCTCTCGGTGCCATCTGACAATCAAGCTACACAGGGTGGCTTGGGAATTTCTTGGCTCAGGTACTTTTAATCAACTAGTCATTCTCCAAACAGCAAGAGTGAGCAGAGATCATTTTCAGAGGGGAACCTGGGTCTTAAACTCCGGAAATTACACTTTCTCCGACTTAAAATAACACCAGCTTTATTTATTCACATAATGTCCCGTCATTTTTAACTGTGATGGAGGGATTTTAGTCGACTTGTCATCTGCTGTCATAAATCTGACATTTATAGGGAGTAGAAGAGGGGAAAAATAGGTGGGAGACCACAGTGGGAGTCTGCTAAAAGAGTGGAAAGGAATGAAATGATAGTCAGAAGAAAACACGTTTGAGTTATAATGTAATAACAGCATCTGCGTCTACATGTTTGCATTTAAAAAATGAGAGTAGAGGGAAAAGAGAAGCTGCAAAGTCTGGGTGCCAACGCTGGATCCAGGAGTCTGCTTTAATAAATTCATCTGGGTTTTAGAGAAAAAGTTACTCAATGCAACTCAGGAGGCTTTCAAATTTTGTGAGAATTTATTTTTAAATGCTTAAATTCTTAGTTTCTGTATATGAAGTTGAAATAAAACACAAGAAATGTGTCAGGAAAGAAGATATGGATTAAGACAGAACATCCTCCGCCAAAATAAAAGAATATAAAGAGAAATATTTCAATAAATGGATTATGGTTGGATATCCTGTGAGCAAAAAAATCATTCTCAATTGTAGTGGATGAAACTCCATTTGTTCCTTATCTAAATAAGTATGAAGTTTGGGAAAAAGATAAAGAGAAACAGTGATTTTCCTCAGATGTTTCTTTTTGCTCAGAGATTCCTTTTTCTACATCCAAACACCATAAGAACATAGAAATATATATATTGCATGCAAATCTCCACTTGCCTTTCTAAATAGAATCATTTTAGGTGTTTTTCCTGTTACTTATTCAGGTCACACATTATTTAGACTAAAGCAGTGAGGGGATGGAAAATGTTAATGTGCCTCTAAATGAATGTGCCTTCATTTAAAACATGGCAGAGGGCATTCTGAGTCACAGGACACTTAGTCGTATGATATATTAACGGAACTAATTCAATATTTTTTGCTACACCACATTTACGTTTGATCACTGACTCAACTCGGCTCACTGGGTTGTAATTATCTCCAAAAAGATGTCCTTCAAAAGCATTTCTCTGCTGCTCTTTGATGGAGGGCTCGTGTTGCTTCATCCTCTTTATTTCAATTTAAAGTGTTCAACTGGATTTGAGTCAAGTGGCTGTTTTGAATAAAGAGTATTTTATCTTGATTTCGTCTAATCAGAGAATGCACTTCCTAAGTTAATTTGACCACTTTTTATAATCCTCAGCAAAGTTTAGTTTTGCTGTTTGGAGCCAAAGAATCAGTAAAATTTTTTTCAGTCCAAAAAAAAAAAGAAGTGATGTTTACGCAGAGTTCTTCACGCTCGTTGTGCTGTCACAGAAACGTTCATTAATAACTCTTGCGCCAAGAGTCTGAAGCGTTTGCACATCTTTGCTTTGACAGCTTTCAACGATCTCCACCTTGGACAGAATTTGTCAACATCTTTAGTTTTTCTTTTGACCTGAACTGCAGTTTGTATGTAGATAAGTGCAAATGCATGCGGAAAATGTTTGTTTTTCTAAAGAACTGCGTTTGCATTGCAAAAAGCAAAGACATGCATGTTATTTTAGACAGATTTAACTGCTCACTTTTGTTGTTCTAACAGCTTTCAGGCTTCAAAACCAGACTGCTAGGTTTACTAAAGGATCATCTGAACCGAGCAATAATGTTTCGAGTTCTCCTCATTGCACATACTTGCACCTGCAGGATTGGTTGCGTTGCCGTGGGGATACCTTGAATTGGATGTCATGGAGAGGAGAGGAGCAGCAGGCACTGCCCTGGAACTTGCCCACCACATGCCTGTCTAATGGCAGTGATATGTGAGTGGGACAGAGCGCGCTCTGCACACTGCGCCTCATTGATGAGGACGGGATGATTTTCCTCTGACCAGGCATGAAACAACCAGGTGGTCTGCCCTTGACATTTTTCATCTGTGCAAATTGGTATGTGTGGGGTAATGTGAACAGGAGACAGAAAAACTATTGAATAAGTGAGAGAGAAGAAGGAGAAAATTATGCTTTTCTTGCTCCAAAGTTTGTGTCGTCCAAAGCTAGCATAGGTGCATGGTAAGCAGACTGGAGGAGGACAGATGAAGTGGTTTGGAACAGAGGCTGCGACTCTTGCCAATTTGAAACTGCTGTTCTTCCATTAACACAGTTCAGCAGCATGTCTGCCCACTGGATAGCTGAAAAGCACCATTGTACTTAACAGTTAACTGGTTTGTTCTTTCCTTCATTTATCTGGACGAGGTTTGTTCAACACACATGCTCTTATGCAATAAGTCACATTCTTTTAGCTACAGTTCTCTTGTAGTCATTTGTCTTCTGCTCATGAATACTGACCACTATAATTTATAATTTACCTCAAACCATCTCTAACATAAAGCTATGAAAGAACATTAGTAACGAATCAATGTGTGTCTAGACTGCCCTGTGTGTAATAGTGTATGATATTTCTGTCCTAACAGGTTCAGCAAGTCAAAGAAAAAATGTGAATTTGTCAACAATCCATCAGTCATTTGTTCGTTCTCGCTCATTCATATATTTAACTGTTCATAAATATGTTTTATAACTTTCTATTATCTAAAAGTTGCAGTCTAGCTGCAAACAAACATTTTTCATGATTTATTTTGAATTTTCAGTGTCACTTCTTACATGTCTAACTGCCTTTTTATTCATCTTAGTTACTAATTTACCTTTACTGTAAATAATGCATTCAGCCTGTTAAATCTGGAAGCTATACAACAATTTTCACCATAAAAAAAGTTGATATAAATATACAAATTTTGAAATAACATGTGAGATATGTATAAAAACTTACACTGTCTACAAACTACAAACTGTAGTAGACTAAAAACCTGAACCTTCTCTCAGCTATCTACCATCCATCCATCCATCCATCCATCCATCCATCCATCCATCCATCCATCCATCCATCCATCCATCCATCCATCCATCCATCCATCCATCCATCCATCCACTCTACAAAGACTTAACATTTCATTTGTTTTTACTATAAACTCACAGGTCTTTTGGATAGTTTGCCATAAAACCAGGAACAGATGTGAAGGGTTCCTCATGAGAGGGTCTCATACCTTTTGTCATCTGCTTAGTCAGTCCGGGTCATAAGGGAACCCAGGCTATCCTCACCCCAGCCTCCTCCTCCTCTGGTGGGATCCCAAGAAGTTCCCAAGCCAGTCTAGAGATATAGGCTGTGTCCAGTTTATCCTGGGTCAATCTGGGGCCTTCTGACAAGCCTTAAACATCGTCCCTAAGAGGCATTCAAAGGGTTTCCTAATGCCTGAACCACCTTAACGGCTCCTTTTGACATGAAGAAGCATCAGTCCTCCGAGTCTCTTTCAGATGTGTTTAAGCTCCTCACCCTCAGACACCCTGTGGAGGAAACTAATTTCAGCTGCTAGAATTTGTGATTTTATTCTATGATAACATTCTTTTATTCTTAGCCTTATTGATGTTGACTAGCTTTGACTTTTGAGATGAATAGCTTGTTCTTTTGATTTGGATCATGATGCTGTTTCTAGAGGGATAGTGAAGGTTGAAGGTCAACTGCAGGTTTTGGATGTAAGGACGACCCAACACTCCTGTAGGGCCTGAAGAACTCAGTCAGAGCGCCTCACTGAGTCAATCTGTGTCACTTTAAAAAAAGAGCCCAAGTGTAAAAATGATCCATCACTGCTACAGAACTTGTATAACTCCTGATCCTGGGGTGTTCTGTAATTATTATTTCATTATTTATTATTTTCTGAAAATTAATAAAAGCGCTGAAAGAAGTTAGTTCTTTTACTGGAACTTACTGGAAGAGCTGTCACAGCCTTTGTAAAATCAATAACCACAACCATCCAGAGTTTTTACTGACTTGGCACCAATCAAGAGTCTGTACTCTGTGTCAGAAATGTTTAGGTTGATAAATCTATAAAAACGAAGACTTTTGAAGGCTGCTCAACAGAGAACTTTAAAATTTTAATAACAAAGTGCTCATAAAACAGTGCGAGGAAAGTAGAAACATGTGGTTGAGTAATGTCACAGGCCTGTGTAATGTATCAGGAAATTCCCAAGGAGACATTTTTCTCGGACATCTGTGACAATAAGTGCAAGTTTAAGTGATGCCGATGTCTGATTTGAGCCAGAGTGTTTGAATCAAATCAAATGCATTTTATAAAAAAAGTATTTTTGTGGTGCGTTTAGATCAATTGTTCCAGCTCGTTTCAGAAATCATAAGCTATCCACGCTGAGGTACAACAGGCTCGATACATGTTAAAAGAGCGTTTCTGTTTCAGGAGTGTTGCAATAAAGACCTACTTAGATGCCCAGAATCTCATCAGACAAATATGGTATCATGCAATCTGTCACTGAGATATGAGAAAATGCTGTCGGAGAGCTAGTTCAGACAAACACATGTGCAAAAACAAAAAGCTGAAGAGAAAATTGGGCTCTGTTCTTGCTCAAATACTTGGGGGCTGCATGTTGAAAGATGAGCAGATGGATTGCCACACACACACACACACACACACAACAGCAAACAGATCAGGTGACAGAAAACTGTCTGATAATAAGTCTACAGCTCATAAATCACATTAAATCTTGCACTCACTGACTAAACATGCAGTTCTCACCTGGGTTCACATTTAAAATGCTCAGCATGGCTGAAACAGAGGAGGGTCAAGTTGGTCAGGCAGCAAAGATTTAACATCTTTAAAAAAATGACAGAAACCTTCCCATCTATTTATCTTACATATAGGAATGTTGCAGGACCTGCAGCAGTTTGACTTGTGGTTTCTTTGTAAATGAACTCCCCCCAAAGGAGACTCCATTACAGTAGAGTCAGATTTCACCGCCTGAAACTCGCAGGGCTTCTGTTTAATCTTCAAAACTAATCAGATCTGATCTTATCTCTTTCCCTAAAAATATACAAATCAAGTCATAACATTTGGGGTAAGTTTTTTTTCTAGTTAAAAAAAAAGTCCAGTGTTTATAAGTTAGTGGAATCAGTCAACAAAGAGAAAAGTCTGAGACAAATGTACCTTGAGTTTGGCTTCTTGGATAAATTCTTACCTTTTTACCTTCTCCTTGTTTTTAGTTGCATACTTAAAATCTGCATGCATGTCAACAGGATGAAACTGGAAATAATTTTAAGTCTATGATTTCAGGAGGCAGGTTTTATGCAACCTGGGACCCGTTACACATGTTCCAGATGTGTGAATTTTAGCACAGTGGAGGCAAGTTTTGTCCAAAATGCTGACGACAGCCATCAGCTGGATTTGCTTCACTTGCTGCTTGTATGTTCACATGTGTCTCAGCTTTTAGACGGCATCTCCTGTCACTCAGAGGTTTTTTGCTGGAAGCTGAACCCCTCCACTCCTGTCTGGGTAACCCTTTCTTCTGTCTGTCTCTTTACATTGGATTCCATGACGGTGAGCTGGTCAAAGCTCCTTTACAAAGAGTCCGACGCGGGGAAGCTGAAGCTCTTCAGGGTTTAAGTTGACAGTTAAAGGATGTGTGAGTCTGCCTGTGTGTGTGTGAGTTGGATAACTCTGATTATCTATTAGATTGTATAACTGAGCATTCCTCCTGACCTCCAGGTTGTAAACCAGACTCAATAATACCCAGGAGCTGACAAACACAGCATGTCTTTCCATCACTGCTCAGAATGACTGACATCTACAGGTTTAGCACTATGTTACAGAGTGGTGCTAAAATCCTCCCAGCATTATTTCATCACATTCAGCGACTATGTGTGAAGGCTCACTCTCCAGTTAAGTCATTCATAGCCTGAGGCTGAGCAAACAGGCTGAAATGAGGCAGAAATCAGTCATTTTGCATGAGCCTGATATTTCCAGGTGACACCCAAGCATCCAGATTTGTGCAAATTTCTGACATTAATGGAGAAATACTGCTGCTTCCTGCTGATTTTACTTTATTTTTTGTAAATCTACCTTTCTGGATGATAAATTGCTGTATTCTGTAGACTGGGTGACACTGTTACAATGTGAATGATGGTCTTTACACACACAGTGTGACATAATATGAAAGTATATCTAAACAGAGATATTTGTCTAAACCTAAAAAGCACACAGGAATGTGAATCTGACAATCAAAAGTTGAAATGTTCTTCTTTTTTAAGTAAATAAAGAAAAATAAATGGTTTTATTCCGAGAAAGATGCAAGAACATCAGGAATTTCCTGACATGGTTCAGGAGTTGAAATTTAATCTGCTTTTGGACAATCAAGATGTCTGCAGATTAGATTAACTAAGCGTTTTGTTTTGACACTTATTTTGAAAGGTCAAAATGCATTTTCGGTTTGGACGATCAGCTTTTTAAATAGTCCTCAACCTGCATGGTGGATATTTGGTTTGGTGAGAAATCTAAACCGTTTTCTTTATCTGTCAAAAAGTTTATGAAAGAAACCCAGAGTTTAGAAATGAGAGTTTAATCCTCAAAGCAACTATTTGTATTAATAACCTCAGTGAGACAAAGAGACAGATCAAGAAAAAAAGAAGAAAAACTGTTTGTGGGAGACTGTGTGTTTCACACATGTTTTGACAGTTCTGCAATCTAATACCTTTTGTTGCATTGCAGACTGAGTGTGTGTGTGTGGTAAGAGGATGGGGGTTTCACTAAAACCTTGTAACTGCAGGAATAAAACCATTGCACAACCTCTTTAAACCATTTGACTGTATGAAGCTAATCTACGTTCTGACTTTGCAATAAATGAAAATCCATTTATGAAACGTTCTACTAAAGTTGTCATGTTTTATTGAATTTAAAATGTTCTAAGGAGCTTTAGTGTTTTTACATTCAGGAGTTTTGCTCTGAGAAAGACATGCATCATCCCCTCCATCTTCTTGTGTGGTTTTTGAATTCCAGCTCTTCTTGGAGGGCATATCTGGGCGGCTGGCCACCTCACCCACTCTCCAACCTTTACAATCACCCTGACACACATTGGACCACTATCTCCAAACGCACCCACACTTGCTCATACAATTGCTGAGGCATTCTTTTCAAACCATGCTAAACCTTTAGGCACAACAATACAAGCTGGACCTAATCTTATAACCCCCATCCAATCAGATGGCTGGAAACTTAGGAGAGGGATTGATTGGCCAGTGGCCAAAGGGGCCAGTAATGGGGAAGGAGAACAAGAGGAGACAACCATTGTTGATTGATTACCATGAAAGACACTTTTGTTGCTGACTTGAAGGCAAGACACTGTGCTTGTATCAAGAGGAAATGCTGGCAGTCTTAAAATAGGTCAGTGCTGCACTAACATGTCTGCAAGATACTTCAAGATAGGGATGTGTGCACAGATAAAGCTCCCCTTCAAGAAGGAGTAAGGTCCATAGATTATTAGCTGTGAGTATTATGGATTAGCGGCAGTGCAGAGGTTAAAAGAGCAATTCATAGCCATAAATAACTCAACTCTTCCGAGAGAGTGATGGAGGAGACAAAGTTGGCAAATTACAGTCAATAAAAATTTCCTATAAACTTATCAAAATCAAAACAGTCCAGATCCACTCCGCTCAGCTTTCAGCCATGATGTCAGCATTTCTCGGGGTGACTTGAGGAGACCACCGCCTCGTCTTTCCACATTTATGAAATGTGCTCCAAGGACGCTTGTTTAAACTCTGCTGGCAGCTTTTTGATTCCCAGAGAAATCAATCTGCAGCACACCCCAATAAATCAACATTTGTTAAAGATAAAAGCTGAAACACGTTCAACTAATTCTCGAGCGAGGAATGATCAGACGGTGCACTAAGCCTATGCACAATCCCCGGCCTCTGGATATGAGTGAAAGTGTGGTCAAGTTTCAGTAAAACTTTGCGAGCGTTTGGATAATGTGGACTTCTACTGATGTGATTGGCCTCCTCATATTAAGCCAGGTTTTTATCTGAGAGATTTCCTCTTATTGAGTTAGACTTCATAGATCGTTTGCTTTTTCTGGAATTTTATCTCCTCTGCAGGAAAAGAAACAATACAAGCTCTGATTCCGATCTAACACATGTGCAACATTCATGCACCCATTTTTCGATTCTCCTTGTTTATACTGCCACTTACAGATAACAATAATAATCCAAAACCACATGTCTGGTTGCTTCATCTCAGCTGCAAGGCGAGCCGTCCCATGCCTTAACGGCCCTGCTATATTATGAGAAAATGTCGGCTTGTAACAACAAACATCCACTTGAGGAGTAGTGCTTGTACGAGCCTGCATTTACTGTCCATTCACACGAGGAAAAGCATTAAAGCGTGATGCAGATTTAATGCGAGATTCGAGAACACCTCATGTGTGAGCCACGGATCTCACATCCAGTTCAAAATATGAATGTTTTTTTAAGTTGAATTTGCACCAAAGATGACATTTCTGACTGACAGATGGTCAGCGAGCCTCTATTCACAGCCAACAACTTTTCTCCAAGTGCCAGCGAAGAACTCAGCCACCTGCACAACCAGTTCTCTGTAACCAGCCAGCTCATTCATCTATCTCCTGATTTTTTTTAATGCTCATACAGTTGTGCTTGCAAATGAGTGGGTTTTTCTTTTTTCTGTGCCAGCAAAAGCTTGTTGCCAGGCTTTATTGAGCAAATAAAGAGAGCAGGCCCAAATGCCAAGCGGACATCTTTTGTTAAGTTCTCAAATGGGTAAATGGAAGTTGGATTCAGCGTCTGCTCAAAAAATACTTAGCATTTCTGTGAATGGATAAAAAAAGAGAACTTCTTTCTTACTTTCTCTTGTTAGCTTGTTCTAAAAGAAGGATTTTGTTGAGAATAAGGAGCAGAGGGAGTGTCCTGCAGGCCACAGGCTGCCTCCCTCTGTGGCTGTGATTGGTTGAGGCTGTTGTGAGTGAGTCCAGGGGAGGCCAGTAGGAAGATGAATGGTCTGAGAGCTTTTTAGAGGGAGGGAGGGAGAGGGCAAGGGGGGAGGCAGCTGAGGAAAACAGCTACCACTGGCTCTTAAAGTCTAGGTACTCCTCTTTACAGCTACAGACTGATAGAGAGGAAGGGAGGGCTGGAGACAGCATGAGGAGAGGGTGAAGTCAGGAGAGTGAGAAACTGTGAACAGGATAGAAAAAAGAGGTCCTATTTGTGTGCTCATCTGCTCTTGACTGCTGTGTCCTCGTTTCTCTACCTGAGGCGCTCATACAGACACAGAGAGGTGTTTCAGGAAGGCTTAGAGGGCTGACTCTCCAGGGAAGAAGGGAATTAAATAGTTTTGCTTTCTATCCGCCGTGAATATCCTCAGGAGAGAACGAAAGGGATTACATCTAGCACGTCTACCCTACTTGTTCGTATCTTCTCTGAGCATTTTGGCGTCACTGTGGAGACTTTTGGATACAGCCTTCTTGAATTGTTGGTGTAGACTCAGAAAGGCATGGCACACGGACAAAAAAGTCCCAGGTTGGCTTTGACCCAGGGTTCCTTCAGCCTGGCACTTGGCCTGTTGCTCATCTCCCTCCTCCTATTTACCATCGTGGATGCGGATGAGTATGACTACTACAGCTGGCAGGCAGACAACTTCCACAATGGCCGCTTCTACAACAAGCAGCCCCAGTGTGTGGAGATACCAGCTGACCTGCGCCTGTGTCACAACGTGGGCTACAAGAAGATGAGGCTGCCCAACCTTCTGGACCATGAAACCATGCCAGAAGTCAAGCAGCAGGCGGGCAGCTGGGTGCCCCTCCTGGCCAAAAGGTGCCATGCAGACACTCAGGTCTTCCTGTGCTCACTGTTTGCACCTGTGTGTCTGGACAGGCCCATTTTCCCCTGCCGCTCGTTGTGTGAGGCTGTCAGGGACAGCTGTGCTCCGGTGATGGAAACCTACGGCTTCCCCTGGCCAGAAATGCTGAACTGTGACAATTTCCCCATCGACAATGACCTCTGCATCCCCATGCAGTTCACTGCGAACCACGCGACCCAGCCTCCAGGTAGGGCAGCCATGTGCATATTCATATTCACAGAAAATATTTTAATGCCAAACAATTTTTGAAATATTGATACAAGCCACAAAAAAGAAATAGCTTCTTAAAATGTGGTTTGTTTCTTTTCTGCAACATATGAAACAAATCCCATCAACAGCGTTACTAAGTCATTAGCCTGCATGAGTCTAAATGATGAAAAAACTGAGTCTCATACCGTGCATGTTGTGAAAAGCATAAAAGTTTAAGTAAGAGACTGTCAGACTGATCAGAGGAGCTGAGACAGAGAAACAAGCAGGAAAGAGGCTCACGGGGAAAGTTTCTGATTAATGGAGAGTTCAGGACGCCCTGGGGAAAGTTGGAAATAGGAGATGCAGAGACTCCAGGGGTCAGATCACTGGCTGTGTTAAGATAAATGTACCGTGATGACACACACAGTAACACACACTTGCGTGCACGCTCATCTTTATCAGCAGACGTCCATCTACACCTCATCAATCAGTCTAATAAGAGAGTCGCTGTGAGCTGCTTCCAAACTAAATGAGCATAAACATCGTTTTTACAATTTTTTGCAAAAGGATCGGTAAAGTCAGCAGTGAGCTTTGAGACAGCAAGTGAGAACCAATTAGACAGAAATTTAGATGTGTGTGTAAATGAGTGTGTGTGTGTGTTTCTGCCACAGCTACCTAATCAGCCCCTTCACAAAAGCAGTGTGAGCTGAGAGAGAATCGATGAGAGTCTTTAGAGGAGGAGAGGGGACAGACCCGCTGTGTCCCACTCCGCTCTGCTTTTGTTGGGTCTGGCAGACGGCGGGCCAGTTAACTAGAAGGCCAATTACTGAGCTTTTATAATTAGCCAACATGACGGAACAAGTGAAGAGAATGGTGATCGCTAAAGTACAATTGTTCCTGAGAGAGATGAGCGGAGTGAAAGGAGATGGCAGTGGGGGAAAGGAGAGAAAAGAACTTCTTTTGTCTTTTTTTTCAAGAACCTGAAGAAAGCTTTTTATCCTTCACTTGCCTTTAATTGTTTATTGTCATTTGACATCTAATTATTGCCAATTTTAAATGTGTTTAAAGTTCGAAATCATTTTGCTGCAGGACTCTCAGATGAATTAATGCACATCTGACTTTTTCCATTAGCAAAACTGGTGGCTCTGTTTTTGTAGGACTCATATCAACTATGTGACATTTTGGCTCAGCAGTCATAATTCACTCTTTGACATGCTCTCCAAGAAGAAGGCAGCTTAAACCTCCTCTGACATCTCCTACAACAGGCAGCTGTTCGTTTATCTCGTCTAATCAAATAATCATCAGACGCAGCTATAAGTAGAGGAAGATCAGTGAAAATATGGAGTGAGCTTTCTTTAAAAAGTAGTAAAATTCTGGAAGAAAATAAAACTAAATAAGAAAACAGATTTAATATAACTAAGCTTGATCTTTTTGTGAACAATGTGTGTTTGAAACTGAGAAACAGAGTGAACCCGTATCACTTCTAGCCCGAAGCCCCAGTCACTGACATTTTGTGAAGCAGAGATTCTCAGATGTGCCGATGAGGCCATTTCAAGGACAAGATTTTTTTTTTGGCTTTAAAACACTGACACACACACACACACACACACACACACACACACACACACACACACACACACACACACCCAGAGAGAGAGAGAGAGAGAGAGAAGCCAGCAATAATAAAAAAGGAATTTCAGCAGAGAAGAGTTTTCTGGGAACTGTCAGTGTCATTGGGGGACATTGTAGGATCATAAAAACTCGAGGTAATCCACTGAAACCTCAAGGAGTTGGGTCAATCAGGGACTACCTGCCCTCCAGATCCGGGAGGCCCAAAAGCTACCTGAGCTATTCTGCAATTACATGATATAGCACGGCTTGAGGGTTACTGTGGAAACTAACAGGAAGGAGATAGATTCACTTTCCACCTCTGTGCCGCTGCAAAAAAAAAAAAAAAAAAAGGATAACTCCAAGACCATCTGAGATCAGGTTTGTTTTTGGCATGTGAGCGTGTGTAAGCGCGTGCAGGCGCGTGCATGTGATGGCTTTTGTATTTGTGCGCGTGCCAGGAGCCCGTGGGGTGTGATTATGTGAAACACAAGCTTGCATATCATAACAAGGGAAGACATGCAGACTGCTGCAGGAGCAGAAAGACCACTGGGCAGATGACGCTTAGCTACTGGCTTCATCAGTAAATTAACAGGATAAAGACTGGATGTTTTCCTGCATAAACACCACAACAAATGTCACATGTTTGCTAGTATTCCAGTTAAATACACCAGTAAAAGTCATGTAATGGAAGATATAGCCTCTCTGTGCCGTTCTCTCTTTGATGTGGCTAGTTTAAGTTACAGCCATGTTAAAGGAGACAGGCAACACTGACAGGCATCCAGCAGCACAATGGACTCTACTCATGTGGCCCTGGCTGCTATATGAAAAGGAAAATGTGATCCAATGCTCAGTGCACGAAAGAGTGCCGAGGCCTTTTGAGAGCGCACTTTCTCTTCTGTATAGGATTCCTACAGATGCAAGGAGTGTGCTTTGTTTTAGGGCCCCCGGGGGGGCTGCCTTTGGGCCATGTTTAATCTCTCCTCTGTCTGTCTGCATGCCACATTTAAACAGATGTGAGGCCCTAGGATGTAAATCACACACTGTATTTCATCTCCTGCACAGAGCCATTTTATGTCATAAGTGTTCCTGCTCATAACTTAAAGGGCCCAAATGAGGCATCAGACAGTGACCTGAGCATACTTTAAAAGAAACCTTCTTCCCATAAATGTCTCTGTGGCGCTCATTCTGCAAGATGTGAGTCACAATACAGGATCAGAGTTAGATCTGAGGGTGGGAGTGTTTTTGAGCCTAAAGCAACACAAATAGAACAAAAGCTTGTAACTTTGCACATAATGTAATTAAAAACTTCAAAACTGTTTTCATGTAAACTTGTTAAGTTTTTTTTTCAAACTCTAAATGCAATTTACAGTATCTTCTCACATGTGTGTCTGCAGTACATGAAGGAGATTTGTCAATGTCATGTAATGACAAACAGCATACTTCTAGGAATTTCTTATGAATGAGAAAAGCATTCTTGTGCTTTTAGCGACTTTGTTTTGTTCATAATTTATGTTTTTGTTTATACAAAACTGAGTTATTGCAAGAAAAAAAGAGTCATTTTCTACTGCATCAATTTCTGACATCAAAGTGACATTGTGTATTTTTCTGTGGTCGCAGCGAACAAATATGCTCTCACACTGGTGCACATGTTTTTAGTCCAAACTGAGTTTGCAAGAGACCCTTTCGCATTTTTGTTCCTAACATCAAAAGTGCAAGAAAGCAATGTTAATATGTTTTTGTTGAAGATTTCTTCGGAGATATGACGGACATAAGAAACAGCAGATATGAGAGACTAAAATGGGGAAAGTGATATTATCCGTAGAGCGATGACTGAGTGAAGTTTCGCAGTAAAATTCTTGGCCTCTTGCCGCTCACCATTTCCACTCTGGCTCTCTGTTTGAAGATTAACAGCAGGGCTTTCCAACAGAGAGCCTCCCTGCTCATACTGCTCCCATCATCCTTCCACCATGCGATGAGGACCGTCATAGCTTAAGTGATTTCTCAGCAGTATCTAGATGGTGGTTTTCAGCCTGAGCTCAACTAAATTTCATGGAGGCACTGTTTTCTCCTGACATCCCCTGGCATCGAGGCTGCTGGGCCTCCTGCCAACATACCACCCAGTGAAACCAGAATGAATCAGCGCGGAGGCTAAATAAGACACAACAACCTCACGAGAATCATTTAAAACTTTCAGATACAGAGGAGTTTGGTCGCCTCCTGATCTGTTGGTGTGTGAGTCTGTTTCTACGCTACTGTCCCTGTCCTCATGTCAGCACTAGACAATTAAGCTTGACCCAGCAGAACTCGCAGGTTTTCTGGCTGTGACAGCATGGGAACCCTGTCAGGAGAAAAACTGGCTGCTACTCCACAAGAATACAGCTCAACTCCCACCATCATGCACTCACTCAGTGGTGGTTGGGGGGCTCACCTCCCCATGACCCAAGCAGCAAAGCATGCTGAACTTTGACCCTTCTTATTATCTATCCAGACACTGAGGTCTGGACTGGGGTGATAACCTCTGAACCTTGACTTTTAACCCAGAGCCTAAACTGTGCGAGGACTTTCCAGTGTGTCTGAATCAGTGTGTTTGACTGGTGGTGGAGAGGAATCAGGGAGCACTTAAGGGGAAACATATTTTAGATATTGTGGTGAGTGAACAACAGAAAAATGTAGCTCTCATATAAGCAGTCATGCTAAAAAAAGGCTCCCACTCAGCTAAAGGTCAGCTCTGTTTTTCCTTCAAACTAGTTGACTCAAATTGGATTTGTCTTCCCCGTCGGAACAAACTGTGTGGGGAAGATTCCTACAACATATCCTTCTCTTGCTTTCTAAAATTTCAACTTGTTCACTCACTTGGCTCAATTTCTGTGAGTGTTTTAGATTAGAGGACAGCTATTCAACATGGTTTCTTTCTCCAGCAGACCCCCAGTCTGTCACTGGTCCATCACCAATGCAGAAACATGAGATGACAACCATGCATGTGCACCCAAAGATGATTTAGAATCAGCCCCCATCATGCATGCCCTGCAGGACATGCAAACTCCTCACAAAAAGTCCTCAGTTAAGATTCAAACCCAGTAAACATGCTGCCCAAACTTAGTTTTAAAAATATAAAACCTTCAAGAAGCAAAAGAGAAAATGCCTATCAATTTAATAATTACACCAAACAATCTTTTCTTCATAAAGTCGCCGTGTCAAAGTAATCGAGGCTAAGCATGCTCTAGAGGAAAACATGCATGACCATGAGTTCTGAGGTACAAATAAACAGGACTCATTGCCTCGGTTTCCCCCATGCTGTTTCACAATGTGCGGTTACTGTGCAGTTTAAGTGCTGCTTGTGTCTGTGTACTGAAGTCACTTTTCACGCTGTTCAGCAGCACCCGCCGCAGCGTTTACTTTTCTGCAGAGCCAAGACCACGCCTGCACCACCAAAATATACAACGGGCAGAACGTTTTTTTTTTTCCTCCGGTGTAATTGCAGGGCAAACATCAGTCAGTCTGCTGGATTTAGTATCAAATAGTCTCTGACAAGAAGGGGCTGGTGGGGGCTCACTCACGGTTTAACAATTTCATGCAAACAGCTTTGGGTTTGCTGCCTGCACTGGAACAATAATGACCTAAATCAGCTGGTATTGTATTATAGGCTTTGCACCAAATGAAATCAATCTTTGATATTTGTCTTTTCTCTTCAGTGTCAAAGGTTTGTCCTCCATGTGACAACGAGATGAAAGCAGACAACATCATGGAGCACTACTGTGCCAGCGACTTTGGTAAGTAGAAGAATTACATGCCAGGCTCATTTGTGTCATTTCAAATCAGGTTGTTATGAGAAATTAAGCCCCGTCGTGAATATATTTTACCCAGTCTGTAACCATCACATGCATTATTTCTCTCAGGAAAATAGTATTCATTAAACGTAGCATGTGACACGAGGATGAAGACCTCCACTGCACTGTGAGATCATGC
This sequence comes from Callopanchax toddi, assembly GCA_006937965.1. Classification (NCBI taxonomy): domain Eukaryota; kingdom Metazoa; phylum Chordata; class Actinopteri; order Cyprinodontiformes; family Nothobranchiidae; genus Callopanchax; species Callopanchax toddi. The sequence continues at coordinate 1,292,024 of SSNR01000024.1, forward strand.
AGTTGAACTCAAACAAGCGAGACCGTGGAAGACCAAAAAACAAAGTGTTGATCTGTGAAAATATTGTATTAAAGGCCTTTGGTGTATGTTCAAAACTGTATCATGAAGTAAAATTTAAATAAATAGTTAAATAAGGCTTTTATTTTCCTGTATATCTTTCAAGTGTCATTTCATCGTAACATAGATAATACAAAAAATACATAGTACCATAGATAGTACACGTATTTAATTTGCACACCCCCTTTTGACTTTTTAATTCTCATGAACTGTTGACCTAATTTTGCGGCCCCCTGTCCTCACTCATTTATCGTTTCACCACTGTAATGACCTGTGTGTGAAGCCAGCACATTACTTCTGCTCATAAAGACTTTTGACACTTATAATTTACTCCAGCTGATTTTCTACTTTCTCTTTTCTGTCGTCATAAGAGTCTTGGCACCAAAGTAAAAAAAAAAGAAAGACACTAAGTTTGGTAATACATCATAATTAACCACACCCAAAAACCGTCTCGGTACACCGAGCATGACACATTATAAATACCCCCCCCCCACCACCACCACTACCATCACATCCAGCAACAACAAAGACATCCTCACACTCTGAGCTGCAGCCAAGATTCAGGCTCATCCTCCTCATTAATCACAACTTTTATTTATCTGGTTAATTGCAGGATCTCAATCTTTTAACACAAGGGTGTTTCACTTTCAGGAATCAGCATTTGTTTTTTTTTTTCAGATCATAAAAATGAAATATTAGATTTGAAAGCTGATAACCAGATGATCAATATTTTATTTACTCAGACTGTATGAGGCTGCGTGAGATATGAGAATAAGGTAAAAACGGAATGATAAATTCTAAAGATCAAAGCAAGAATTACTCTATAATGTGTTTTTTTGTTGTTGAGTCATAACTGCCTTTTGAATGCTGCTCTGTTCATTTTTTGGAAAACTGTTTACCCTCAAAGCTTTTGGTTGTTTGGTTACAGTCTGCTTCAGATGCATGAACTCGTTGTACCATCCAGCAGCTTGGTTCACATCACAACGAAAAAAAAAAAAAAAAACGATGGTGGGGATGTTAGCACGCCATGCAAACCTGGTTGGTGTAAGAGGTTTCCTGCTTCAGCTTAAAGAAAACCTGTTTTTTCTCAAAATGACAGCAGACCTTTCTGTGCTCACAACAGAGGGAGTGAGTTTTGCATAAAAGCGTGGGCACGGCATGTCACAGAGATGCTGCACAGCAGGCCCCGTTGCATTACTTCTAACTAAATGTGACTGAACATGGGTGGGCATGTAAAAGTGCAATGAAAGAAGAAAGGTGGTAATTTTATCCTTCACACCGTTAAACACGCATTTTTACATGAATGTAGTCATTCATATAAAATACACACTCGCTCAGGCATGGAGGCATGTTTAACACAAACGCTGGGAGGAGGAGCTGAATCTGAATCACTTCACATCTTCAGTGGTGATGTATCATAGCAACGCCCTGCCTGGGCTCTGCATTTCCTGTGTTAGACCTTCTTTAGAAATGCTGTCCAAATGTTACTAGAGGTGTGAACGAGTCACATGACTTGGACTCAACTACATTTTAACAACTTTGACTTAAAGAAATTGCAAAAGACGGGACACATTTTTTATTATACTTGTTTATTTTTTAAAAATCTTGATGGACACTTGATGTCCAGAGATGTTCTTTTTTTTTGGCTATTTCACGTCGGCCATCATTGCATTTAGTTAGCCCAGAAAATGACAGAAAATTAGGTTTGGCCTAACTTGCGTGGCATGTCCAATTTTAGCCAAAAAGAAGACTTTAGGGTTAGGGACACTATAATGACTTTAAGGTTTGGCAAACCGCAACTGCTTCGGACAAGAAACAAGTAACATGAAAAATTAAAAACAGATTTAAAAAATGAAAAATGTATAATTTATATACCCTATGCACACAGTACCTCCATGTTCACTCTAGCTGATTTGTGCATGTGATGTTATGAATGTTTGTTTATATTCATGTCTTTGTGTATGTGTGCATGTGTTTCTGTGTATATTATAGTATAGTTTATACCTTTGTGTGGTCTATGTGTCTGTGAATGTATTCATGACTACAACTTGAACTTTAACACCAATGACTCGAGGCTTGACTTGGACTTGAGCCCATGTTGACTTGAAAATACGTGACACTTTAGGGTGGACTTAAAAATTGAGAAATTCAACATCAGCTCTTCTTCTGATGAAATTCATATCTATTATTTGTAACTTGTTCTTTCAAATGCACCTTTTACAAAATATTTTTAATTTCTGGACATTTTTTTTGTTTGCAATTAAACAAAAGATTTGGTCAAATAGGACTTGAAATTCAGAGTTTAGGATTTGATTTTGATTAGAAAGATATGACACTTACTTGTGACTTGCCAAACAATGACATGTCACCTCTGTCTCTTACATTAAAAATATGAACATGTAAAAATAAAACTCAGAGACTAAAGTGTGCTTTTCATTCCAATTATAAACCTGAATTTGTGTAAAAAATATTCTGTTTTCCTGAAAAAATTTGCAAGAAAGCACAACTCACATCCAAACTGAAGACAGTTCACATCTGATTGTAGTCCCGATTAAAAGATGCAATTATTATGGAAACAATTATAACAACTAGTGTGAAATGATCCTATGTAACAATGCTCAATGTAATTTTTGATTCAGATTTCAAAAAGGCCCAAAGACATTAAAACAACTTGAAAAAGTTTTTTTTTTTTAATCAACATGTCTTGTACATATCTGATGAGTTATTTTGCTAAAATTAAAAATCTCAGTCAGAAACTTTGACTAAGAATGTGTAAAAGAAGTGGGCAAGAAGATCAAATTAGTTTAAATAATAGCAAATTCTAACTGACTGCATAATGGTGTGAAAAGGTGTTTTCCTCTTTCCTGATATCCATTTTTTGCATGTTTGTCACACTTAAATATTTCAGATCATCAAACAAATTTAAATTTCAGAAAAAGAGCAATCCATCCATCTATCTATTTCATAACCGCTTTATCCAGTAAGGGTCAGGGGGAGCTGGTGTCTATCTCCAGCAGTCACAGGGTGAGAGGCAGGGGACACCCTGGACCAGTCATCGGTCCATCATGGCAAGATGGCACAAGTAAACAAAATACAGTTTCTAAATAAAGGTGTAAATTAAAATAAAGGGGGGAAATCCTGTGTGAGAAAAGTGATTGCCTCCATGTTAGAACATAAATTAAATGTGGGGTATCATCTTTGAAAGCTGCGTTCAATTTCTCTACTTACAGTCTGGCATGAATATCGCCACACACCTGTTCTCATTCAAGGAATCACTTAAACAGGACCTTCCTGACAAAGTGGAGTCGACCAAAAGATCCTCAAAAGCCTGACATCATGTTTTGATCCTAGAAAATTCAGGCACATGTGATAATTAAAGTAACTGAGATCTCTCAGTCTGGACAAGGTTATAAAGTCATTTCTAAAGCTGTGGGACTCCAGAGAATCTCAGTGAGAACTTTTATCCACACTCCCCAGGATAGACTGGACTACCCAAATTACTCCAAGAGCTCAGAGACAACTCATCCTAGAAGTCATAAAATACAACTGGACTTTCTGGAAGGTGTGTGTCCTGTTACATCTGGAATAAAAGTAACAGTATTTCAGAAAAGGAACATCATACAAACAGTGAAATATGATGGTGGTAGTGTGATGGTTTGGGCTTGGTTTGATGCCTCAGGACCTGAAAGGTGGTAAAAGGAACCATAAATTCAGCTGTTTACCAAAACATCCTGAAGGAGAAGGTCTTGCCATCTGTTCATGACCTCAAGCTAGAGCGCACTTGGGTTCTGCAGCAGGACAATGATCCAAAACACATCAGCACCTCCAAGACTTTGGAGTTGTCTACTCAAAGTCCTGACCTGAATCCAATTGAGAGGTTGTGACATGACCTTAAAAACAGTTCATATTCAAAAACCATCCAATGTGGCTGAATTACAACAATTCTGCAAAGATGAATGTAACCAGAATTCCTCCACAGCCTGGAAAAGATTCATTGCCAGTTATCACAGATGCTTGATTGCTGTTGTTGCTGCAAACGGTTGTTAGGTACTGTCATGCCCTGCCCTCTTGTATTCAGTCTTGTCTGTCTGTTCCCCTGTGTTTTCCATGTTCATCCTCCTGTGTCCTGCACTAATCCTCCACAGGTGTGTCTCATCTCCCTAATCACCCCCCTCCCTATATGAGCTGTTTAGTTCAGTCACTCCCTGTCGGTTCCTCCTGTTGTCTAACCAGTTCCTCCCTGAGTTATGTTCCATGCTGCTACAATAAAAGCTATTTTTGAGTTCACCTTGCCTGTTCCTGCCTCCATCCTCCACGCTTGGGTCCTGCACTTATCTGACGGATCCAAGTTATTAGGTTCAGGGGGAAATCACTTTTGCACACAGGGCCATGGAGATATGGATATTTTCCCCCTAATAAGAAACACTTTCATTTAGAAACTGTAGTTGGTATTTACTTGGATTATCTTTGTCCAATATTTAAATTTGTTTGATGATCTGGAACATACAAGAAGAGTAAATGTTGCAATGCAAAGTGAAAGGGTTAAAAGTTAAAACAAATAAAATATACAAATTAACAAGTTAAAAATCTTCTTTTCTTCTCTTTCAGCCCTGAAGATGAAAATCAAGGAGGTGAAAAAGGAAAAGGGTGACAGGAAGCTGATAGCAGCACAAAAAAAGAAGAAGGTTTTGAAGCAGGGCATGCTGAGGAAGAAAGACTTGAAGAAACTGACCCTGTACATAAAGAACGGGGCCAACTGCCCGTGCTCCCAGCTGGAGAACCTGGGCTCCAACTTCCTCATCATGGGCCGCAAAGTGGACCAGCAGCTGCTGCTCATGTCCATCCACAAGTGGGACAAGAAGAGCAAGGAGCTCAAATTTGCCATCAAGTACATGAAGTCCCATCAGTGTCCCACCTACCACTCCGTCTTCCAGTGACATGCTTCAACTTCTCTAGAATTTTCCCCACAATCCACTTTGTTTCAGTAACTCATCCTTAGCTTTACGATTCACACAAAATCTGTCACTGTTCAAACTGTAAAAACAGCAGGGTTGTCCAATTTCATTAGTTTCAACATGAATCAGATTGTTAGCTGCAGCTTTATTCTCTAAAAGCATTAAAACGAAGGTTATTTAATAATTCTGCTTCGTTCTTTTTATACAGCAGAACCAGCTAAACTGTATCTTACAACTTTCTAAGTCATGCAATTATAACTAAAGAAAATAAAGGTGTAATAATTTAGGTAAGACTGAAAGAAAAAGAAGAGGGAGACATAGGCACCAGTACATTAACACAGAGCAGCCAGGAAACACAGACGAGTCAATTAACATTCTGTTTAATAATGTAAAAAGTAGGAAATACAGATGAAACGTAGCTGATCAGAAAAGTCATTTTTCTGTTTTGTATCCCTGCTGATGAAATAAGAGACTGGTGGACTGGATGATGCTTCCTCCAACTTCATGCAGCAACATTCTTGTGGCCTTAAAATTGATTTTTTTGGGTTGTTCTTGGAGCAAGAAAGAAGTTAAAGCAGAGAGTCTTCCTGAAAACAAGTGATGAACGAAAGAGAAAGAGACTCTGGACAGAACCAACGCTGTTGGATTAAGAAACTTCTGGTACTTTGCTAGTTTTCATGTTTTCTTTTTATTTTGTACCTAAATTCCTAAATTAGCTTCAGTTAAACTTTTATGGTATGAAAGCAGAAATCTTGCAGGCGTAGCACACAAATACACTGTTGCTGTAGCAATGAAATACGAAAAGAATACTCAACATTATTGTTTAACCCATTAACCTGTAAGTAGTTCTGTTGCAGAAATACATAAAAATTAATAAATAAAATATATTTGAAATTTTTATAAGGAATATTTCTGACGAATCTTATTTCTATGTTGTCACCTTTAAACAACAAACCTTTTTTGTCAGGACAACTAAATTGTTTTATTTAACTCATAAATCTCATATCTGTTGAACAGTTTTATTTTTTTAAATAAATAAAAAGATCTTATTTATGCTCCAGGCAAAGTCAGAATCTGTCAAATTCACTTTGGGGGATGAAACTAACAGCTTTTAACTCTGAAAAAAGATTTGTGGCGTTGTATAGTATAAATGATTATTATTATTTTAGTGCAGATCATGAAAAAAAACTTCAGAAGAGAAAATACATATTTTATATGAACATCACATTACACAAAAAGAATAAAACGACTGGTGTAATCAGTGAAACTGTGATAAAAGTGAAAAGTCTTTTGTTTTGATTCTCCGGGTCCAGGTCCTGGGGGCAGCATCCCAAGTAGGGAATCCCAGACTGTCCTCTCCCCAGACACGTCCATCTCCACCCCAAGGCGTTCCCCGGCCAGCCCGGAGGTGTACTACTCCAGGTTGTCCTGGGTCGACCCGGGGGTCTCCTGCTGGCAGGACATGCCTGAAACATCTCCCCAGAGAGGCATCCAGGAGACCATGGTCTCAGATTTGGAGGTGCTGATTCTCATCCCAGCGCTTCACACTCAGCTGTGAACCTAACCAGCAAGAGCTGAAGGTCAGAGCTCGATGAAGCTAGGAGGACCACAACATCTGCAAAAAGCAGAGACGAGAGTCTCAACTTAACACCCTCCACACCACGGCTGCAACTAGAAATTCTGTCCATAAAAGTTATGAAAAGAACCTGTGAAAAGTCTTGCATGTTTTTAAAATTATTCTTGTTGTGAAAGTTCGAATATTGTCTGATGATGGCAGTTTACTTTGTGTTACCACTTTAATGCCTCCACCTGCAGAACATGAGTGATGCATCAACAACTAAAACAATTCAGCTCCACAGAAACCATAACTGTAGTTATTTAATTTCTCTTTAAATTCTCTGTCACAGAAAAACACATTGCTTTGTTATGTGGGATCTCACTAAAGGATGAACAGCAGATCATTTGGAAAAACAGTCCAATTTGTCTCCATTTGACATTAAAATCTTCCAAATGTCACCCTATGTGATGGAAAACTTTACATTACCATGAAAAAAATCTGGTTTTTGATCTGGTCTCCAAACACTCCAAGGCTTCCAAAGGGAAAAGTGTTTTTGCAATATTTTTCACTAACAACAAACTCTGAATTACACAAATTCACATTTGAGACTGAATATGATGCAAAACACATGAGAGTGAAATCCAAACATTAGCAGTAGAGGATTACAAAAGGATGTCAAAGTTTTATAAACGTTACTCTCATTACTTGCTCACTGTGTGGCATGCGATAAAGTTGTGCACTTTTGTTCTCCTTAACAAACAGTTTGCTTTCAAATTCATGCTGTCTTGAAGAAATAAGTGGTGCTCTAAAGTCAGCTCAGCTCTGTCAACACAGAATTTAAACAGTCTACAGTGTCAGATCTTGACTCAAAGGGATTTTTCTACCACATTATTTAAAACCTGGCCACATTTAATATGAACATCCACCATTATAACATTACAGTAATGGCTGGAAATGGGTAAAACATAATAAAGTTAATGATAAAAGAGGAGATGTGCACAGGCACTGGGCTGCAGTATAGCTGACCAACTTTATGAAAACCATTTGCAGCCTAATTGCTGCAGACACGCACACATAACTAATTCACATAAATCAAAAGGTTTGGCATCTTTGTTCTTAAAGATGGATCAACTGTGACACTCTACAATGTTTACTGTCTTCGACTCATATTTCCCAGAACGGGGAGAGTTTTGGAGACTCCTCGAAGCGTAAATGCCAGCAGAGCAGTGATCTGTTTCCAAGTGATTGTAGAGATTGTGTGCAGCCCTCAAGACTGCAGAATGACAGAAACAGGAGGGGACAGGCCTAATGGGTTTACATGTGTTGGACAGGACTGCCTCGATTGGAAACTTCAAGTTCTGTGTGATCAAAAATTTGAAGTGCCAAGAGGCAGGAAAACCCTTTGCGGGAAAGTTTTGATCCCAACTTTAGAAGCTGGTCGGCACACATGCAATGGTTAATTTAAAAGAAAATTATGGGAGCTGAGAGGAAACCTGAGAAGAGGGAAGGTGGAGAAAAAAGGGGAAGGTGAATAAACTTGGCACAGTCCAAAAGACACCCTTCAGCATTTTCTGAAAAGGTCACTTGTCTAGTTAATAAGGGCCTGATGAGGGACCTGCAACACACACACCTACACACACACACACACACACACACACAGATAAAAACACAGACATACACTCTAATCACAGTCTCACTTTCATCCACTGAGATGTCATTTTAATTATCGGCTCCATCAAAGGTACAGTAAATCCACTGACTGGTAAAAAAAGAACAAAATAAAAAATAATGAGAGAAGAAATAAACACACGCACACACCATGCTATAGCAGCTAGAATAAAGGCCACATTGTCGGATTTTATTGCAGTGTGCTGATAAGCAGCACCCTTTTCACAGCTGAATGGTGGCTGTCTGTCACCTGCTGGTGCACCTACCTCTCACCCCGTTCTCACCCCGTTACTCACACACTCAATTATCTACATTCAAAAAGTTGATGATGATTTTCTAAATAAATTCTTATAAATACTCTGCTCAAACAATTGAAAGGAAAACGTTTTAATTAGAGTCTGGTACCAAGTCAGGTAAACTTCTGGGATATTGATCTAGTCAGTTAAGAAGCAGAAGGGGTTGCTAATCAGAGTCAGCTGTTTTGATGTTAATGAAATTAACAACAGGTGCAACAATGGGGCAACTATGAGACAAACCAAAAACATGACAGAATATTTTCTGTCCTCGTCTCTTTTTGACTGCTTTTCAGTAACTTTGCATTTGACTATAGGACCAGTGTCATGAGGCGTTACCTGGATCCTAGAGGTTGCACAGACAGTCCAGGACGGCATGTTTCTACATCAATAACATGTGACAGGCTTCACAAATCTGCACTGGAGGAGGCAGGAAGTGGCAAGGTCATGTGTTAACAATAAGCTTCCCTTCATCACTTGGTCAGTATTTTGTGTCAGTTCTGAATGAACACACATGCTAACGTGTAGCATCCATTTTTACTTCCATAAATACAGCTATAACTTCTTGCAAAATCATGTCTTATGCACATGCTTCAGAGCCTAAACTGTTTAAACTGTGATGTGAACAATCACACAAAAAATCCAATCTCAAGGTTAAGATCTGATGTGTGTTCGGTGTGTTTGTTTATTTTTTGGGAAGTGTATTTTTTTTAGGGATAAAAGAGTTGAGGACAATCTGTTTAGGACCACTTCAGCCAGTGTTTGAGAAAATATTTTATAAAGCTCTTTTGAAGAAATGAGTTAATAAAACTTGAGTGTGTGTGTCATAAATCAGATTTATTGAGTAGCTATTCTACAGTCAGCAGATCTGCAAAGTGTTTGTATTCTCCAATGTCTTTATTGTTTTAATCTAATTAGGTTTCTGAATTTATGGTTAATAATAAAACAAATATCCAGTATTCTAAGTTTCAATATTAGATTGCATGAGTGCTTTTAGAATGAAAATATAAAGCTCTGTTCTGCAGTGTTGCCTTGATAAGTTAAAAACTATTTACTTACCCAGCAGTAATGGGGTAGTTAAAACTATATACCTACATTTTAAATTATTTAATTACCTACCCATAGTAAGGGTAACACTGGAGGTATTAAATTGTAATATTTAAGCAAAACCATACAATTAACAAAGTTTTAATTGTGGAATTGTCTGTCAATGACTGAGTACGGTAAATAAATATATTATATAATAACTACAGTTAAAAATATAACTGTGTGACATTAACTGTTTACTCAAATCATTAGGTAACAATTTGTAATTATCAAAATTATATTATGTAATGACATGGCAGCAACATTTTCTAGTTATTACATTTTAATAACTTCAGTTTTATCCCCACTACTGCCAGATTATTACATAAATTAGATCATTATTTAATAATATCTAATTGTTTTATTTTAAATGTCCCACTAATGCTAGGTGATTACATACTTCAACTCTTAAAATACTGGTATGATAATACCTAGTTATTGTATTTCAATTACATCTCTGCAGCCAGGTAATTACACTGTTAAAACATTGTAATTACATAATACCACCCATTAATTCAATTATTCAGTTATTATAACACTAGTTACATAGGTAATTCCATAGTTATAACTGTAACTTTTACAGGAACTCACCTAGCATTTACATTATATTTCCATAATATTATTACACTATAGGCTACTGAATTTGACCTGAAACAGGATTTGTTACTATGTTTGTGCGAACAGTGAACTGGAGCCTCATGCGTCTGAATTGAATTGAACTGTAATGTAAAGTGTGACCAATGGGTCTTTAAACCAGCTTGCATTCACATGAATAAGTCACGTATGAACTGATCAATAAATGCTAATAATACATTTGTTTTTTAATTAAAAGTAATGACATAGACATGCAAATAAGCACAAGTTATCATACTCTTATACACACACACACACACACACACACACACACACACAAAGACCATTATATAACACTGGAGAGTCAGGAAGAATTTCTATTAGTTACAGCATGCCTCTCTGTATCCACCACCATTAAAACAGCATTAGATATTAAGCCAACATCCCTCTGGTCTGAACCACCGGACCACTTGTTTAGAAAAGAGGAGGACCGATCCATGCTCTACTGTAGGAGAGAAGAGGAATAACCTGAAGCACGCAGGAGGACTGTCCGGGATCTGAGCTTTGACCTGCNTACGTTATCAAACACCAAGTCTTCATTCACCAAAAGAATAGTTGTTCCAGTGAAATAACACACGAACGGCGCCGCGCCTCCTCCATTAGCCTCGTCCACTCGGCTCTTTGACTACTGTGCTGCAAAGTGTGGACTGCAGACACGGTGTGGTTAGAAATGATCACGTTTTCTCTTCTTAAGTTCACAATCCTTCCTTTTTGTAGTTATTTATTCAGTGGAAATGTGTGGAAACGGACTGATGAATTATATTCAGCTGATGCGGTACACAACGGAGCACAGCAGTGTTCAGCTGTCAAGGCTTCCCGTCCGCTGATACTTATATGATGGCTTCATTTCTTAGTGCTATAATATATATATCATTCTGTAGTATACTATACTATTACTCGTTTTGATTATAAACAATATCTTTAGCTGGAAATGCACTCTAACTCTGGAAATCTTCACGTTTCAAATGGAACCGGAAATGGTCCCGCGAGGTAATTTTAAACCGGAAGTTCTACTAAGTACTCTGTGCATAAAGCCTCACACACACACACACACACACACACACACACAAAGACCGTTATATAACACTGGAGAGTCAGGAAGAATTTCTATTAGTTACAGCATGCCTCTCTGTATCCACCACCATTAAAACAGCATTAGATATTAAGCCAACATCCCTCTGGTCTGAACCACCGGACCACTTGTTTAGAAAAGAGGAGGACCGATCCATGCTCTACTGTAGGAGAGAAGAGGAATAACCTGAAGCACGCAGGAGGACTGTCCGGGATCTGAGCTTTGACCTGCATCCATCACTTGTTCTTATGTGAGGTTTTCATCGTGTGTTTTAATGTGTTTACATGCCAGCAAAAAACTATTTTTCCTATTTAAAAAAGCCAGTGTAAAGAAGGCTGGTTGTTCTAACTCAATGTGGATCCAAACTCACCATTCCTCGCGTTTTTTACCTTCTTTTTCTCTGGTACCTCGTCAGTGTCTTTGTCCCGTCTGACTGATTCTCCACCGGACTTGGCTGGCTGGTTTTCTGAGTACTCATTCATTCCACTCACCTGTAGCTAATCACCCTCAACAGTTTACCTCCTCTTCTCACATCACCAGTTAGCCCATGTGGGATTCAGCAGGGTAAATAATAGGTCTTGTTTTCTGTGAAGCTTGAGTTTATCTCAGCAGTGATTGTGCCAATCTCTTCCACTCCGCTGCTCACACTCACCTGGAGGGATGCAGCCTGTGTTTCTAAGGACCGGCAAGATTTTCAAATTTAAATTATGAGACCAAACACAGTGATTAAAAAAAAAAAAATCACAAATGGTTTTTGCTTTTACAAAGTGTGATGTGTGGCATAGATGTTAAGAGTGTCTAAAAAGTTGCAAGATATTTGTGGCAACATTGAACAAACAAGTAATACAGCAGGAATGATTTAAAGCGGCTCTCTGGAGCATTTTTCTCTGTATCAAAGTTTTCTAAATGTTTTAAATGATATTTCAGGTCTAAACTATGATCTATGGGTTGAGTTCCACAACATCTGTCATTCTGATGAAGACCCTCCTTCCTCCTAGAGACCCCTTTCCATTATTTCTTGCCGCCGACATTTTTCAGCCAATGAAATTCAAATTTCTGCATTCTCTCAACATGCACGCGCATCGACCAAACCTGTACCAGTAGGGGGCGCTGTCGTACAGGACGCTCCGTGTGTTTCTCTGCCGTCTCAGCCGTTCACTGAGGACTCACGGCTCATTTCTACTAAAAACCTACCCATTCCCCAGCTAAAGATGGATTTATTTTTATTTTTAAACCTTTCACCTCACAGAATGGCAAGGCTTGACAGGATTATGCGTTTATTTTGGTCAGAAAGTTCATCCAGGGCCGAGTCAAGTTCAGCTTCAGAGTCCAGCAGCAGCTCGGTGCTAACAGAGCTAATATCAGAAGCAGCAGGGACAGAGAGGGCTCATCAGACCCTCGTAGTGTTGTTGGAATAAGATTGTGAACTGTGAGTGATTAAACCCTACACATTGAGCTGTACAGTTCATGTCCGAAGTATATGCGCCGCGTGCACGCGCGCACACGCGACCAGACACGCGTGTCGAGATGTTTTGAGGAGGAGCCTTTGGACGCTAGATTCAAAAACTGCTCTCCTGATGAAATCCTCCGGAGTGCTGCTTTAATAGCCTCCAGTCCTCATGGAGGTAAAGGACTTTCTCACACCCAGACAGAGGATTTAATCATTTCAAAATTTGGAAGATCCACAAAACAAACAATTGCACCACATCAATTTGGGGTAAAACTGAGCAGGGGCTTAAAGAAAGAATGCAGGAGGAGAAAAACTTGATAAAACAACAACCAAGTTGCTCTTAAGGGCTATGGGTGTTCGGAAACAATCACAATGGGGTCTCCTCTGCGGTGGAAAATGAATAAATTAATTGATGAAGTAAGGCCTCCTGTGGGCAGCGCCCTGAAGCCATCTGTGAAGGCTATCAGTGTGTCCCAAACCTGCTGTTTCCTTACTGAATCAACAAGTTTACAGGAGATTTACAGCCATGCGAAAAGCAGAGACGCGTATTCCAGCACATGCCCACACACCAAAAACTCTGAAAAGAGGATTCACACTAAGGTGCAGCCAAACAAGCATCCACATGTAGCGACATAGAACAGAGCCAAGACGAAATCACTCAGACAAAACAAATACTGGCACACGTAAGAGGAAACTAAAGTTTATGCTCTTATACACCCACGTGCGTGCACAAACACTTGGCTGACGAGCAGATTTACACCCGTTTGGAAAGACAAGCATCAGCCAATAAATAATTCCCCATCCCTGAAGACCTGTTGACCTCCCCCACTCCTCTTTATTCTCACACACACAACAGCAAAGGTCAAGGGCAGGCAGGGATGAGCGGAAGGTCAGGGGGAGGTGAAAGTTTGTTGGTGAGCGTTTGTGTGAGGGGGGGCTCGCAAGTCAAAGCCCGCAGCTACGACAAGAGGCTCGCAGCCTCCGCGTTTGGCAGTGGGGTCACGAACTCTGACCCTTCAGACCCTGAGAGACGGGGCGATGAAGTCAGCTGGGATTGTGGCCACTAATTGACATAATCTCCCATCTCCAGCTTGTCAATCTCCTTTCAAATAGACCATAATAAGTTTGTCTCAGGAAGGCAGAGTGTGGGTGGTATTCTGCTATTGTCGAATGCAAAACGCTCCCTGTGCCGTTGTTAGCTCTGCCATCGAGTGCTTTCCTTCTCCTCTTTCTGTCCTTCAGAAATGAGCTTGGTGGGAGGGTGGGGGGTTGGAACAATGACAAATTGTTTAAAAAGGGGCCCCATTGTCACAGGAAACTAAAATGTCCACTGTTTTTGTATCAGTTCTGCCTCGTCTTCTAGTGATGCACCGCCAGACAAGTGACTTTTGTCATGTTTGCCCCCCCCCCCAAAAAAGAAACTGCCACCGTGTGAACTACGAAAAACCACTGCTTAGCTACAATAAAACTAATTGCAACATATGAAATATTTGGCTAAAATCGTAAGGCTACACTTGCAAAAGCATGAACTCTGCACACGGAGACAAAGTTGGCTTGCACTGCCTATCAGAAAAATGAAAAGCTTCTCATATTGTCAGACATTCTTTAATATGTTGAAATCTGCCCTAGTAAACCCTGGAAATCACAATGCAAAATTAAAAAACATATTATTGTATTTAGGCAGCACCAAATGACAGGGCCTCAACTGAGTGGGAAAACAGCTGAAACTCTCTCAAATGACAGCAAACTTTCAAACTACATGAGATCCAGATGAACTGATTCCTTAGTGAGAGAAACGGTCTTGCTCCCAGCTGGACCACCAAGCCTATTTGTGTTTTACTAAAGGATTATTATTAGCCGGATGGATCACGGGATCAACATGATCAAACAGCCTCATAAAGCTGATAACAATTGATATAATCTCACCACTTGCACATTACGTATGCTGCTTCTGACTCTCCTCTACAATGCTTGGCTGCAACAATCCCCCATGTGAAGTGTTTTAATAACTTTGACGGAGGAGAAGTTATGAAACCTGCAAAGTCAGATTATGAGGTATAAGTTTGCTATTGGTTTCTAAAGCAGCTCAACAAAACTTTCATGCCCATGCAGCTGGTTCTCAATAAAAATCCCTCTGAGTAGAAGCAAAAAGATAATCTGAATATTATAAAACCAATAAAACGGTTTAAAAACCCAACAAATTAGATTAGTATTTGACTATTTGTACCTACTTGGGTGCATTTTAAATATCTTTGTGAGGGCGGTCAGTGAGCGTGGGTGAGCGATGGACCTCTTCACAGTTTTGACCTTCACCCATCTGAAAGAGCCTCCCTGCTCCTTCGTCTCACTACTATCACTGTCTGTCAACACCAGCTTATAAAGAAAGAAAGAGCCATCGCAGTCTGACAGCACTCACGAGCATTTACTCATTTACAGACGCAGACAGTAACAGCTTACAGATAAGGACTGTTAATTCCACAGAAAGTCAGTTAGGGGCAGATAAACGTCTCGTTTTTTATGTAGCACACCCGCTAATGCTCAATGACTAGAAGAAACAGTAAAACGATTTCTAATTATCTGTCTGTTTATTTTATTTTCTGTGTAAAGTTTTAGATATTACTTTGTTATCTATTGTTGATAGCTTCATAAATGGTCTCTGGAGAAATAGACGACCCCTTTTTAACTGGTCATCTGAATGGAGCATTACACTATAATTTTAACAAAACCATCCCAGCAATGACCCCTAGCCCCTGACCCCGGATTTAAAAGCTATTTCTCCAAATTGAGGCTGTTCAGGAATAGTAGAACAGAAAGGTTTTGATTACTTTTAAACACAAAATAACCTCCAAAAAAATCCCTTTTAGTAAGCACATTTAATAAATAAAGTCACACTAGTCCTGAATTGTCCCTTAGATTTGTTTCCTGGACGTTTTCAAACTAATCAAGTCTCTTTCATGCTTTTAAACTTCCTCACTCTGACAGCTACTGACCAGTAATGTTGACTCACCGCCCAAAGCTTCAGACGAGCTGTCCTTACTGGTAATATTATCTGTGACACCCTGGGGGGAGGGGGTCATTTTCCGGGAAGACACAGCGTCAGGTTGTGATCCTCACTAACAATCACCACCCAAATATTACAGTAAAATGCTGTCATTTGGCTCTTTGAAATGCAATGAAAATGTGTTTCTCCTAAGGATTCAGCTGATGAAAAAACTATATGAAACTCTGTACAGGAAACATCTATTAAATGTGCTTTATGGAGTTAAGATTGTATTAAAAAAATCTTGTTTTTCAACAGTTTCAGATTTGAGTCACTGACGTGCGTGCACAAAGTTTTCTGGCTGAAGCTTGAAGGTTTGATTTTTGGTTGACAACTTTGAAACACACGTCATTTTAGGTCATTATCTCACTCTGCTGTGCACTCCAAATCTGTGATAAATGTGTGTGTTGACAGTATGACCACTGTGGGAGCCAGTGTGTGTGTGTGTGTGTGTGTGTGTGTGTCCTTGCGTCACACTCTGCAGGAGATGATTATCAGTTAGGGCCCAGAACAAATCTTTAGCTTAGCCTGGATGAACCTTAATTTTTTTCCCCCACCTTCTTCTGCAGGTAGCTCTGTTGATCTAAGGCAGGTTTGTCTAAAGTGCTGCCTGGGGGACACTTGTGATTCAGCCCTCAGCTGCATTTCAAGAGTTGTAGAGTTTATTCCTCCAGCAGGCGGTTAATGTTTACTTTAGACGTTTTTATGTTCAGATTTTTACTAATGTGATGCCTAAAAAATGCAGATATTTTGTTCTCAAAATACAAATAGTTCAAGGTGAGCTGAAGTCCAGTTGACTGATGTTCACACATAAATCAGGTTTCCTACAACCATAAACCCTCACTGACTTTTACTATAAAGCAGATTTGTCGGCTTCACTAGAAATACCCAGATAACCAGCAGTTCTCGTTGCTGATAATGGATGAAAATTTAGTTTAAAAAAAACTAGAAAACAATCGACCAATCAGATCCATGATCTGATGCTTTTGAAAAATTAAGTGAGTCCCTGTTTATAGTTTATATTTACAAAGATTTACAGATCCTTTTCTACACAAAAACATATTTGTTTTGTTCAATAAAATATTGCATTTATGAGGACTACAAATAACAAAATCACAATAATACAATTTTTATATTTTTTGTGGCCTGTGAGGACTTTCAACTTGGAGATTTTGGGCTGACCTTGAAAGGTTTGGACATCCCTGATCTGAGGGAACAAGCCAACAAATCAGCAGTGTTCTGTGCCCAATTCACCACATCAAAGCATCAAAGCACCAGACTGCACATTTATCTGTTTACCAGCATGAAATAGACACACACTTCAAAAACAGCAGCTTGGCAGATGCCTGATTTAATATTTGAAAGCTAAAATAGACGTTTACAGCTTCCCCTGATGCCAAAGCGATCAGTATTAAGGACTCTGAGAAGTCAGATGAGACTGAGGTCCAGTAGACAATAAAGCAATAAATGAACAATTCACATACTTAAATATGATGTAGTTCTCTGTATTTTTTTGCAGGATATGGAAAGGAGAGCTCACAAGAAAAGACCTTCAACTAAACTCAGGAAATTGGGGTTTCTGTCTTTGGACTCTCAAATGTAAACAAAAATAAACACTGGAGTGAGTCCAGAGAGTGAAAATACTCACACAAGAATATCTGGGTAGAATTATTGTATTTTTGTCTCTGCTAATAGGCTGAGAAATGATGTGCCAATAAAAACGTCTGTGAAGGCCTGAAGAACACACAGTGAGTCGTGTATTTGTCAAAGTAACAAGGAACAAGAATGTGTGTATTCAACTAGAAACAAGGGCAGAATGGTTACCATAACTCATGCTGTCATTTCAGAAAAGAGATGGCGCAACTGGCAAATCTTCAACAAGTCAGTAAGTGACTTATGGCTGCAGAAAGTCAATGATAAATAGCAATCAATTAGGGTGTGTACTGGGGGTTTTAGATAAAACGTTGCTCTCAAGGTTAAAAACTGCAGACAAACACAAAGCAGGTGTCATAAAGCTCAGAGAGTGGTCTAATTTCTAATAAATAATTCCTAACCCTCCTCACCAACGATTTTGTGTTGAAACCTTATCAAAGTTCAGCGTTTATTGAAGGATTAGGCCGTAACCTTGAAGAACAGTCTGCGGCGTGTAACCTGCGAGCGTGCATGTGTGTGAGAACAACAACAGGGCCTCTCAGAGCGCTAATGACAGCTGATGACAAGCTGAGAAGAACCGCTCTTTGAGGCAGGAGAAGAGGTCAGAGTGTTGGGTGGACCACTACATACAAAAGATAAGACTAACGGCACAACTTTTAACACTTACATGACCAGCACTTATTATTATTATTAGTAGTAGATAACTACGGTATGCATTCTTATTGAAAAATGTATATATTAAGAAGTTTTACAGATTGCCAATTAAATTGTGAAAACTTATTAACATTTTTGGAGCTTTAAAGGATGTTTAAATTGCTTTAGCTGTACATTTTCATAGAAGGATTTTGCCTTAAGCTTCCAGGAAAGCAAACTATAAACAAGTAAGACGTCAAAGTTTAAACCGTTCTGCAGCCTAAAGGCCCGACACTGTAATAAAGCATAATGTTTGTTCTACTTTGTCTTTTTAGTGCGGAGTTAAAATGGTAAAACTTGTAGAAATACTTATTCTAAATCCCGGATTATACGGATTTACAACTGCAACGCAGAACTCCCAAAACAGTCTGCAGGAAAGCTGAAGACAAGTCTGTAAGACGTCATCAAAAAACAACTTCAAAGACGCGCAGAGTCTCTATACTGTATGGCCTCAGGCAGATCTGGAGACAGCACTAAGGTGGTGCTATACATTCACTAGATAACATCGTACATCAAACAAACTCTGGAAATACTACCCTGATCTTCAGCTGCCTCACATGGAAAACATACATGTGGAACAACTCAACACAAACAGTTGTGATGTGTGGAATCTATACCTGCTTGTTGGTTTTAAACTCATATTACTAGTTTATACCACAACGGAGGATTTAGCAGTTGATCTTCTTTGCATTCAAGGGCCGAGCGTGCACCTGGTGCTGGCCTGTGGCTAACTAGAAAAGCTCCCATGTCTTTATATATATTTATCTTCTCATTCCTTCAAGAAGTAGTTGGAAGGTTTGTTGGAAAGAGGTGCAGGAAGAACCTTGATAGGAGAGCTACATCAGGATAGCACACACAAAAAATAAAATATGTGGAAATTTAACCTCCTAAAAGTCATTATCTAGTGAAATACAGACCAGCTATTACTGTCCATATAAAGAACACTGTGTACAGTAGGTGAAAGCACACAGATTATCTGCAGTATACACAGACAGCAGACACATCCTGGATGTATTACAGAAGACGAGGCACCAGGGAGCCCAGACGCCACATGCAGTCCTCATAAAAACACAATTTGGTCACATTCTGCACAGATAAGCACAAACAAGAGAAGGAAAGAAAAATACAAAAAATATCTGATACTGTCGCTGTAACCGGAGCATTATTTTGACATCTCGCTAATGTATTTCAACCGTTTACAAGTGAGCAGATCAGATGAAGTATAAGTGGAGGGATTATTAGCAGATTTACAATGAAAAGCAATTGACTGAGGTGGCAAACAAAATGAAAGAGAGAGGGTAAAAAGACCAAAGAGGGGAGAAATGGGAGGGGAGCAGGGCAAGGTCTGAGTGTAGGAGACCTAGGAATGTTAATCCTCTTTGTATGTCTCCCAGCAATGATTAAACTTTTCTAATATCAGGCATGACAAGTTAAAACGGGTCAGAAATGGGTCAGTTGTGGAAAAAAAGGGGAAAAAACCAAAAGCATATCAAAACCAGTTATGGTCACAGATGTAAAGCTTAAAAATCACAAAACGCAGAGCCACAAATAAGCAGAAGTGGCCGCCTGCAGGCCGAGTCCAGCAAAAGATCCCGAGCCTGCTGGTTTTACCTGCTCTCTGATGCACGTGGATGGTTGTGCAACAGTGGGAAAGCAGATTTGCATCATTAATAAACATTAATTTGTAACATCTGAGTCACAAAAGCAGACACCATGTGACAAAACACATCATGTCTGCTACTGTGTGAAAACAGCCTGAGAAGCTTGCAGGCTGAGCGGAGGAGTCGCAGAGAACCACTTAGCGGCTACGCTAGGCTGACCAAAGGTTAGAGGTCAGCCCCAGACTGTGTGTTCTTAACCCCTACGCTTCCTGGAAAACCGTGCTCTCCTGAGGAGGATGAAGCACACATTTTCCAGAGTTAGGGAATCCCCGAAGTATGACTGGACATACTGGACTCTTTCTCTTCATTTTCCTTTCCCCCCACATCTCTTTCTCCTCCTCTCACCACTTTCAATGAGCTGCATCATTACCAGTGGATTTAAAGGCAGTGGCAGACGGAGAGCAGGTGAGGGGCATCGGCGGGGTTAAGGAGGGCTTGTATGTGTCTGTTACATGCTGTGTCAGTAGGGAGACAGAGTGGAAGTATTTTCTTGGCTGTCAGAGGAAAAAGGCCCTCTCGCAGGAGAGCTCAGACATCATAAATCCTCTGTGATTCTTTCCATGCTCCTCACTTTTGCTCTTTTCTCCCCCTGTGCCCAAATTTTTGTTGAAAACAAGCTGATTCATAATTTCCCATGAGCGGCTCTGTGCATTAGACCCTCACACAGCTGTGGCAGGCCTCACGTTCACACGGTCTCCCCCTATCATCTAAACCTGAAGAATCACCCTCCTTTCAAACGTCTTCAGGAGATGTTGCATTCACACTTGACTAACTCAGCTGATATAATAACATTTAGCTACAAAAATCTATCACATGTTGTTCACGTTGTCAGGAGTTTATTGTGAAATCTGAGAGACCCAATTAGACATTTTCACACGCTCTCGCTTGACTCTCTAAATATATTCTCCCACCTAAAGTAGCACAGCTCAAATCATTAACATTCTAGCAGTTTTATCATCCCTTTGAAGTCAAGTGATAGTTGGCATCGGATGAGCAAAAATAGTCTAATTTCGTTGTCAGACAGACAGATGGCCACCGTCTATCTGCAGGGAACGTGACAGAGGGATTTACACCCTCACCTCTGGACCAGTTCACTCATCAGGCCATTCACGTTCCAAAGATTCTTTGCAGGACAGACATAACCCACTGCACCCTCCTGCAAGAGACCTAACCTGAAAGTGATGTTCACATGCACTCTGAAGACCAAAATAAAGAAATTAAACAGCTTTATATTTCAGGTTAATCGTGCCAGTTTGTGTTTATTTGTACTGCACATGACTGCCCTCTTCTGGTGACTTCTAAACTGTGTAGTCTAAAGTGTGCAAGAAGGTTTGAATTATTACAGTAGGAATAGGTGTGACAGCTTTAACCCTCTTTGGTGCAGTTCATGGGGAAGACGGTGATCAGCAGAGAACTTTGTGCCGTTACGATCCGCTGCAGGTTTGGGTTTGTGGTAAAGAGGGTAGATGAGTTCATTCTGGTCAACCTTGAACTGCAGACCACTGGCTCCAAAACACTCACAGATGTTTAGGTTCTAACTGAAATAGCCAATAGTTGCACATAGGATGTGGACCTCCAATAACATACACACAGAAGCTCATGCACATCGAAGTAATAATCACACATTTTCCTATAAGGACTCTGCATAAATATTTTGATGGGCCATTCAGTGGAGCTTCTGCAGCATTGCATGGATGCATCAGTAGAAGATGTAGGTTTAAACAAGCAGCCGGTCTTTGTTTATCATTCATCAAATACTTTGCAGGTACAAGTTAAAGGCCAAGTGATCTGAAAACAGTCTGGTCGTCTGCCTCCTGATTTACTATCTACTTGTCTCCCTGTTAGCCCCCTCATTGAACTTCCTCCACTCTCAGGTGCCGGCAGAAGCAGAGACGGTCCTGTGTGTTCACTCATTTGTCCCTCGACACACATCACCTAACAAAGCATTCTCCAAAACATTGTTGGTTGCCATGGAAGTGCAACTGGTCCAAGAGGAAGAATCATATCCTCAGAGTTTTGGGGGAAAGATGTGTTAAATGAGTGTGTGTGTGTGTGTGTGTTTGTGTGTGTTTGTGAGAACAAATTCGTTAGGGGGTTGTCATGGTTCTACAGATGTTCACTGCTAGATGCTGAAGCTGAACCACATGTGCTCATTATTGTAAGTGCACATCTCCTTGTGTTTGCTTACAGAGTGGCTACTTGCAGACATGAAGTAAACTACATCTACTGTGTGTGAATTTGAATTGTGTTTAGTCTAACACACACACACACACACACACACACACACACACACACACACACACACACACACACCTTTAACAAAGCACTATGATCAGTGAGGGTTTAGTATAGTTTGAGGCGATGAAGGTGAAATAATAGATCTTAAGGATGTTTATTTACAGCACCAGCATTTGAATTAAAGAAACACTTGTGTTTTCTATGTATAAACACACACACACACACACACCTCTACTGATACACTCTTATTACTGACTATAATATATAAACAACGTAGTTAAACCTGAAGAAACTATACGATACACGCCGTTACATAAACAGATCTCAGACGTCAGGCGCCCGCGTTCTCTTTCAGGTACACACAGGAATAGAGCGCCAGAGACAGAAGCAAATTCCAATTAGACACTGACGAAAGACATGAATGTTTTAACGGAGAGTTTGGTCTGCTGTGTTTCCCGTCCTTTAAACAGGTTTGGAAACACACCGCCTTTCACTGTGGCACAACAGTAACTCTTAGAAATAGTTGTTTTGGCATCATAATTTAGCGACTCCTGTTTTGTATGCATAGATGCATCTAACATCTAAGGGCTGCATATAAGTTTAATTGCAAGTGGTAACTTTTTTACTTGGACCAATACAAATCACAGATTGCTGGAACTTAGAAGTTGATTTAATTATATATACATGTTTTTGAGTGATTTGTTTTTTTTAAAGAGTTTAAAATAATCTCAGATTCACTTTGGCCAACAATTCTAACTTTCATTTAATTCTAATCTTATTAGTTTTAAGAGGTTCCATTTCCCAAACCAGCTGTGTTTAAACAGACATAAATATCATATAATATATGATGTCAGAGGCAACAGATTTACAGCCTCTGCCCTTCATGTCACCCACCAGTTCATTTCTTTCCATTTTGGACGAATAGATTCAACAAAGAAAAGTCTTAAAGTGAAATTGACTAGTTCTTCGATTACCACTGGGTTCCCCAAAAACAATCCATAAAACACACCTCAGTGCACTTTGCACACACATAAAGCGTCTTTGGAACACCCATTGGGCCAATTCACTTGCATGGCAGAACTACCCATTGCATCATCAGAAAGCAATGACACCCCAGTCTGTCCAAATCATACATATATATTTGATAAACGGCTCTGCACAGCCCTCACTTTTGGCCTGTCGTTGGCCTCTGGATGGGCAAACATCTTTTCTATGTGCCTAAACATTCAGAATTTAAATACCACATCTGCAGTTAACCAAAACTTCCAGGGAGCCAGGGTCAACATGAGGACGGTTCAATAAAAGCCCTGAATCTGACTGTTTGCAACCTTTAAACATACGTTCTCAATCTTTCTGTTTTGTAGATGTTAAGGTTGTTTTCTCCATGTTAGAAAACATGATTGTTTGCATGTGATAATATGTGAGTGTGCAAAAGCAGTTATCTCTATTTCTAATTCTACATGAGCAGTTGCAGCATGAGTGAGGCCTGCAGAGCCTCAACACCTCATAAATCTGGCCTCCACCCCGTCCCAAGCTGATGATGCACGTCTCTTTACTGTAAGACGTTTTGATCCAAAGCGCTTTTCGTGTTCCAAATGTCGGCGAAAAGCACATTGTAATTATCAGGATAGAACACACACAATGTAGGCATGCATTTGTCACAATCTTTTAGTCGATTTAGAGTCAGATGAAGATTTGCAGTGGACAAATTAGATGTTCTGCCAAGTCATATAAAACACTAAGAGTGGCGAGGGATGTGTTGCAACAGGGCGGCCAGCGGCAGCCAAAAGAACGAGTGCTCATGTGCTGGCGTGGTCAGAAATCTGCTGCGTGATGGATCTCCATGAGCGATTAAACAAACAGCTTATCAGCAGCTGTGATGAAAATACAGGGCAGCTCTGCAAGAACCAAAGCCTTTTCCCTGGACACCTTACAGCCACTCTCACATGAAAGACAGCTCTAAAGCATAGCACGTACACACACACACACACAAAATGGCCCTGCTGATCTCTATATCATCTGACATTTTCCCCGGGAACTGCACGTCCACCAGAGAGGCATTAATCACCAACACCAAGTGTGTTGAGCCGAGGCCAAATGCACAAACACACGTCCAATTGAACTGCTTTGGCACAGCTGTCAGTCAGGTCCTGGCAAAACACACCAGAAGTATAAAAAAACAATAAAAGTACAGAGAAATGTCGGAAATGTTGAATATTGAATTAGCAGGAAAACTGTTTCAGGGACTTAAAAATAAGAGGCAAATAACTTAAATCAGGTTAGTGAAGACCTCACAGGTAATGCTGTTTGATGACTTTTACAAGCCACTTCTCTGAGGCTGTCTGTTTAAACACTTCCAGTCTACTATTAAATTTTATGTGTGGTCAGGCCAAACTACCCATTATGATAAGTTATAGGGACGGGGTTAAGAAGTATGCACCAGAGGTTTGACTGTGCAAGGGGCAGAGGACGGCTCCTCAAAAGTTTCATTGTTACACGGTGAGTTCCTAAGACAGAACAAATATTTGTAATTAAAATACTTTTGTAAAATACAGCTGCCTGGGACAGATTTGGGTTTGAACAGAGACATTTCCTTTGCGTGTGTGGCTGTGTGTGCTGGCTTCAACGGGTCTAGGCAATGTAATATAATAAAGCAACAACAGAAATGAAAGTAAATGTTCCCCTGACATGCAAAAGGAACTACAGCAAAATGAGCATTTATTTATCCTGCAGGGCTAAATGGAGAAATGATTTGATCAATATCAGAACACGGGGATTCTTGAGCTGCCAATAATGTGAAGAAACTGTTTAAATGAAACTGTATTTCAGATTCATTTAAGTTGAAAAAAGTTAGTAAGTCATGTTTTTAATTGGTGCTCTTCAGAAAATAACAAGTTCCTTTATTTAATTTGTCAAAAATGTCCTGAGAACTTCAGCTTTAGTGAAGAAAATGCTGTTTCTCCCTTTTCTTTGTTTTATATCTTAATCTGAACAATATTAAAAACACAAAAACACCTTGCCTTCACGGTACTATAAGGCTTCCTGCTCTTGGCTGAGAGTACTGGTATTTGGGTGGAAAAATCGAAACGTGTGATTTTGTCTCTCAGGGAGTTCCTGTAGAAGTTATAAAGCATTCAAAATGTTTAACCTAATGAGAACAAATGGATCTCATGGATAGACACTTTCAGAAATACAGAGATGGTAACACAGAGATCCCTCAGCACAGCGTGTCTGTGAATGTTTATGCTCTATTCCAACCACAAAACCATAACTTCAGTCTTGTTAGCTGGAGAGCAAAGTCTCTTTTGTTTAGAAGAGAGAAAAAGAATTATGACTCGTTGGACAGAGTCACTCCGTTTTGCTTTCATGTCAGTGGTTGTTTTGGATTTCTGAGGATTTAGAGTAAAGCCATCTAAGGATCATGTCATTGTTTCAAGCAGCACTGATACTTGTGAAATGGAAATATTCTAAACTTATAGGTGCAGCAGATTGTTAGAAATTGGGGGTCAAATCAAAAACAAGCATGCATGTGCAGCGTCACCTCATGTGCATTGCATTTTGGGGGGAAAAATTATCTTCAATGCAGAATTTCAGCTGATAAACACACAAGTTCAAGATGCTGTGCTCAGTTTGGGATGGGAGGGGTTTAAGAGAATAAGAACACAGATTCAGAGATTATAATTATCCTGATTCACACACACTTTGTTTGTCTGAAGCAGCAAGGCTGAAACAATAAGTTACACTACAGAAGTAGGTTTAAACAATAGATGAAGGAAGAAGACACACATTAATGAACACGTGCACTTTAGGTTGTGTGATATAATGTTAAAAAACCTGGACACACACACACACACACACCAGCGCAGGGCAGGCAGACACACACCGAGCCAACACGACTGTTTTAATTCCAGGGGGACATCTGTAATGAAGATCAAGTCATTTGGATACAATTACAGGCACCAGAGTGGAAAAGATGGAGTAAATCAATTCAAAGTGATCTGAGCAAAGAAAACTCAGTTCCAGTGTGTAAACTCAATTTGCCATGAATTTAATTAATGCTGGTTGTAATGGAGGCACCCAGACATAAAACACAGCTGAAGTTTCTACGTGTCATCTGACGTCTCTCCTTTACTTTGGGTTTCCTCTAATGAGGTGGAGGTAGAGGAAACATGATTCTCTAGCGCCATCTTTTGCTTTCTGACTCCTCCTACAGCAGCTGAGACAGTCAGGTGTTTTCTAAAACACTAAAACAGACGGTGTCTATTTGATCAAATGTGTTGTGCCACAAGACACCAATGAGAAAACATGTAATGTTGACTTTTCAATGAAAAATGAGTTTATATGCTGAAGTCAACAGGATGAGGTGATACGTTTTCTGAAAAACTGAGATTAAAACAAATGTGACAATTAAAAAGATCTCAGACAGAAAATGATTTTTTTTTTACAGGTGAATTTTTAATTTAATTTAAGAACATATTATTTGCTTTGAAACAAAATTATTGCAAGTGACTTTTTCATGGTTCTTAAATATTCACACTATTTTTGAGGGGATAAAATAAGTATTGTTGAATCATTTAAACACAGTTATAGGTTGAATTTAAAATAATTTAGTTTTTCATTGTTTAACATGTTTATCATGTCTGTTTTCATATTTATTTTATAGTAGTGACTTGTTCAACTTAGTTTATGGGTGTTTAATCATTTTTACATGGGTCATTTCAATATTTCCCAGAGATGCTCAGATTCTGGTTTTAAGGGTCAACTCCAACTTCTAAATCATGACCTCTCGTCTCGTCTTCTTCCGCTTATCCGGGTCCGGGTCGCGGGGGCAGCATCCCAATTAGGGAGTTCCAGACAGTCTTCTCCCCAGCCACTTCTACCAGCTCCTCCGGCAGGATCCCAAGGCGCTCCAGGGCCAAACCAGAGATATATTTTCTCCAGCGTGTCCTGGGTCGACCCGGGGGCCTCCTGCCGGCAGGACATGCCTGAAACACCTCCCTGGGGAGGCGTCCAGGGGGCATCCTAACAAGATGCCCGAACCACCTCAGCTGGCTCCTTTCGACATGGAGGAGCAGCGGTTCTACTCCGAGTCTCTCCCGGATGTCCGAGCTCCTCACCCTATCCCTAAGGCTGAGCCCGGCCACCCTGCGGAGAAAACTCATTTCGGCCGCTTGTATCCGCGATCTCGTTCTTTCGGTCATTACCCAAAGCTCATGACCATAGGTGAGGATTGGGAGGTAGATAGATAAATCATGACCTGTTGATAAAAATATTGACAGATTCTGATTTATTACAAAGAACTATGATAACCAGAATGCAATACATATACATAGAAGTCTGTAATTTTCATGGCTGAAAAACTACAACTGTGAGATATAAAATATATAAATAAAAAATTCTGATTATCACATTGTATGGTTTTTAAATAATTTATTTTTTATTTTATTGTATACAATAAGCATTTGATCATCTCATCTGACCCCCACAGACCTGTTAGCCCTCCTATCCTCCACTCATTACTTGTAACCTGTTTGAGTTCGTTACCTTTATAAAAGACACCTGTTCACACTCAATTGATCAGACTCCACCCTCTCCACCATGGAGACCAAAGAGCTGGACTAAACCTTAGATCTACACAAGGCTGGGATGGGCTACAGGCTAACAGCTTGGTGAGATGGAAACAACTATTGGAGCAACTATTAGAAAATGTTAGAAACTCGAGATGACTGATTATCTCCCTCAGACTGGGGCTCCTTTCAAGATCCGGTCTTGTGGAGACTCAATGATCATGAGAAAGGTGAGGAATCAGCCCAGAATGACACAAGAGGACCTGGTCAGTGACCTAAAGAGAGCTGGGACCACAGGGTCACATGTCCAGGCCCGTCTGATGTTTACCAACAGCCATCTAGATGAGGAGGTGTGGGAGAAGATCATGTGGTCAGATGAGACCAAAATAGAACTTTTGGGTATAAACTCCACTCGTTGTGTTTGGAGGAAGAAGAAGGATGAGGACAATCTCATTAACTGGATCCTGGATTTCCTTATACAGGCAGATCACAGTCAGTGGAAATAGGACAGAAATCTTCCAGCAGCATTACACTGAACACCTGTTTCCCCCAGGGCTGTGTGCTCAGTCCCACCCTGTTCACTCCACTGATGCATGACTGTACTGCCAGGGTTAACTCAAACCGCATCCTCAAATTTGCAGATGACATCACACTGGTCAGTCTCCTCACCAATGATGATGACACACCATACAGACAGGAGGTGGAGCAGTTAATCAGATGGTGTGGCAACAACAACCTATCCCTTAAAGCGGCACTCCGGAGGATTTCATCAGGAGAGCAGGTTTTGAATCTAACGTCCAAAGGCTCCTCCTCAAAACATCTCGACACGCGCGTCCGGTCGCGTGTGCGTGCGTGCACACGGCGCATATACTTCGGACATGAACTGTACAGCTCAGTGTGTAGGGTTTAATCACTCACAGTTAACAATCTTATTCCAACACTACTACGAGGGTCTGAAGAGCCCTCTCTGTCCCTGCTGCTTCTGATATTAGCTCTGTTAGCACCGAGCTGCTGCTGGACTCTGAAGCTGAACTTGACTCGGCCCTGGATGAAATTTCTGACCAAAATAAACGCATAATCCTGTCAAGCCTTGCCATTCTGTGAGGTGAAAGGTTTAAAAATAAAAATAAACCCGTCTTTAGCTGGAGAATGAGTAGGTGTTTAGTAGAAATGAGCTGTGAGTCCTCAGTGAACGGCTGAGACGGCAGAGAAACACACGGAGCGTCCTGTACGACAGCGCCCCCTACTGGTACAGGTTTGGTCGATGCGCGTGCATGTTGAGAGAATGCAGAAATTTGAATTTCATTGGCTGAAAAATGTCGGCGGCAAGAAATAATGGAAAGGGGTCTCTAGGAGGAAGGAGGGTCTTCATCAGAATGACAGATGTTGTGGAACTCAACCCATAGATCATAGTTTAGACCTGAAATATCATTTAAAACATTTAGAAAACTTTGATACAGAGAAAAATGCTCCAGAGAGCCGCTTTAATGTGGAACAAACTAAAGAGATGATCCTCCTGGAAGAAGAAGCTGTGACCACCCTCTGCTGACCATCAATGGTATTACCACTGAAATAGTACACAGCACGTTTCTAGGGATGCACATTACAGATGACTCCACCTGGTCCATCAACACTACTGTCATCACCAAAAAATCCCAGCAATGTCTTCATTTTCTATGGAGAATAAAAAAGGTCAAATCCCACCCTCAAATCATGACATCAGGGGACAATAGCAATAGCAGCTGATCCATTGCATCACAGTCTGGCTCAGCAGTTGCTCAGCTGTGGATAAGAAAACTCTGTGGAGAGTAGTGAGAGCTGCAGAGAAAATCATTGGTGCCCCACTCCCAGCCCTAGCAGACATCTACAGAGACCAATGAGTCAAAAAGGCCACTAACATCCTGCAGGACCCCTCTCACCATCACATTACCTCTTTGTACCCATGCCCTCTGAGAGAAGGCTACAGAGCATCCAGGGCAGATCATCCAGAGTTTCAAACAATTTCCTCAGGCCATCAGGATACCAAACACCATTAGCACTTTGAGCTACCCCAGGCATGAATAGTGCTTTATAAATAAAATTTGATTGATTGATTGATTGATTGATTGATTGATTGATTGATTAACCAGCTTTTCACTGCTAGAGACTAAATAAACACACACTGCACCTTATACAAAATGCCAACATTTTCTTGTTACATATTTAGGTTTCTGTTCTGAAACCAGAAAGATCTGGAGAAGATCTGTATGGAGGTGTGGGTCAAAATCCCTGCTGCAGCGATGATAAGTAACCTGGTCATATCACAATATAAAGAGCTATTTAACCTTACTACAGGAAATGTCTGACCTATGGAATTATAAACAACGGCTTCCGTACCAAATGTAAATATTTTATTTTTTATTGCATCAAATATTCATTTCATACAATTAAATGCAAATTAATTATTTAACAGTCAAACAATGAGATTCTCTTTATTTATTTTTAGATTATGTCTCTTATAGTTGAAGTTTAAATTACAGACCTCGCCATTAATTATAGTAAGTGGGAAAACTTGTGTATCAAATCCTTATTTTCCCCATATAAAACTTTGTGTACAGTAAAAACGTCTGAGGTCTGTTGCTGCTAGCCTGAATTAACATGGTGTTAAGTGATTCACAGTGAGAGCATCTCTAATAATTTCCTCAGTAAGGGAAGAAGTTGAGAAAGTGCCAGTTTTGTGGTTTCTGGTGTGTTTTTTTTTTTAAGTTTTCTTCTACAAACTGCTAACAACCCAAAGTGATATCTAACTGATTCTGTTTTCCAGATGAAAATGTGATGCCTCAACTTTAACAGTGAGGTTAATGAATTCTTTAAGAGGTAACTTATACTGTATGTGCACTTCAGAATTAAAAAATGTTTTCTTTTTACTAACCAACAAAACTCTTCCTGAATCATATATGTTATATTTTTCATTAATCAAAAAGAAAATGGTACATAGTATATCATAATACTCAGACATTTAATCTTACATAAGAGTTTTGGTGGAGCTTGCTGCAGTGTGTTCATTTTTACTCTAGGAGGAGACAGACACCAACGGCAGAAACAAAGATCAGAGGGTCAACAAGTCATCTTTTCCTAAAAGCATCATGTTGATGATAAATCAGCTGCAGAAACTCGATTCTGTGACAGTTACTGCCTACAAACTCTGTGGTATCTGTATTAGTATTTCTTTTGAAGTAAAAAAAAAATAAGATCAAAATAAATCACATGATGTAATCTGAAGCTAGTTCTACAGAAGCTAATAGAGTAAAAATAATGCTCCAGACATCTGACAAGGATCCTGTATCTGACCGTCACCTCACGATAAATCCTTCTTAAATGAGCCGGGCTCACAGGGGCGCTGTAAATGATGCTTTTAAAATCATTTTTATTCATTTGTCAAGATGAGTTTTTGATGTCAGCTAGAAAATACAATCCGGTGAGAAGTAAACATATCCAACATATGCATATTTAGTGTTTTAAACATAATGAATGAAATGTTTTGATTTAAGAGTTTAAAGTTTGGGTAATAAAAAAGAAATAAGGAGTCACAAAAACAGTATTTTGCATAGGATTTGGGCTGAAAACATAAAAAGATGCTGCTGTTCCTGCTCTGCTCCTTCACGCCTGTGTTTAGGGTGGTAAGAAGAGGTCCAGATTCCTTTTACTGAAGCTCCCTCTGTGATCTCTCAGGGTCAGCTGTCCTCTATATCTGACTGTTTGTAAGTGATCTGAGCTACAACGCTATGAACTGCTGATGCTCCTGAAATGAAATCCCTCTCAGGATTTCCTCTCACCTGTTACCAATAAACACTTTATTGGTAAGAACCAATATATTTGCCAATAACCCCAAGGGTCCACATTCACTTAACACTCTCCATTTAAATGCCTTCCACTCAGCCGGCCGCTGACACCTCCGTGTCCCCGGAGATGATGTATTCCATGTCTTTGATCTGCAAAGGACAAACAGGCATTTCTATTTTGTTCTTATTTTTTAGATTAGGATTCTTGGAGCTGGCCTTGCTTCTTTCCCCAGCTAAAACAGAGAATCCACTTTGCTTTCCAGCCACTGGCAGCACCGGCAGGCTGCCCCCGATCTGCTGCCCCCAGGCTGACCTGCCCAGTGTCCCATCTGTAAAAAGATGCAGCGCGCTGAAGACAAGATCATAAAATCAAGAGTTACATTTCAGATGCGTTTGAACATAAACGCATTTATATTGATATCTAAATTTAAACACGGCCTCAACTTGGGAGTTAGCGGATGAGTGGAAATAACATCTGGTGTGTTGGTTTAATCTGATGCTTTCTCTTTGTCCTTGTGGCAAATCTCTCTGAGGCTTTACAAAATAAAACCCCCAAGTGTGAAAGAAAACAATATTTAGTGTTGGTATGATTAAATTATTATAAAGAAGTTATATATAACTTTTAATTTCATGGTTGTTGTGAGAAATGTTTAGTTTGTATTAGATTAATAATTCAATTCAACCTTGAGATCT
Source organism: Callopanchax toddi (assembly GCA_006937965.1). NCBI lineage: Eukaryota > Metazoa > Chordata > Actinopteri > Cyprinodontiformes > Nothobranchiidae > Callopanchax > Callopanchax toddi. The sequence continues at coordinate 1,324,162 of SSNR01000024.1, forward strand.
TTACTTGTTTATTTACTTGTGTTATTGCTGAAAAGGTTCTCACCGATACTTGAGACCATAACATTTATTGTTTATGGCTTCATAGAATCTGTTTTTCTACATGATACGAATGTTTTTTATTTAATCATTAGTTAAATAACTTCCTGAATAATTTGCAAAAAACATACAGGAGTGAAACAAACATCACTGCGAACAAAATGAATTCATGTTATAACTGAATAAATCAGCTCAAACACATCTGCCATTATTAACTTTAAACATTTTTATTTCTCGGTTTGTTGCTCGTCTTCAAAAAATAAACATACCAAATACAGATAAAAAATAATCCCACATCTGATTAATGCAGTTGGATGTTTAGAAAACAAAGTCATGATTTCATGTGTTCATCTGCAGGCTAATTAGGAGACATGGTAAATCTGCTCCTTCCAATTAGAAATAGAAACTTAATAAATGGGGCCTTGTGTTTGCAGAAAAATATAAAAACATTTAAAAAGCATCAGAAAACAAATGAAATGTCATCAAGGTGGTATTTTTGTGTGACCTCCAAGTATAATTGATGCTGGGTGGATTTGGCAAATCTCATTACAGACTCTGCTCAAAATGTTATTGATGAGTGAGTGAATTGTATTATTTTTCACCGAGGATCTGGATGGCTATGACTAAAATAAGAACTTGCTGCTTTTGGGAAAATATCAGTGCTGTGGTGGACATGTGAAACGGCTCGAGGGAGCTCACGACTTGGGCAGATGATAAAAACATTACTTTACATGGATTGGCGTCCCTGCAGGCATGCAGAAAGAGAAAAGCATTGGGTTCTTGCACTGTGCAAATATTCTGAACATGTGCAAATCCAAGACACGTTTCTGTTGTGTTGATTTTTCATTCCCTTTTTCTAACCTCTGCTCTGTTTGTCTCCTCTCCTCCAACGGTGGATCAGGTTGGACTTATAAATGCTAAACCTCTGAGAATGGACATCGATCCTGCAGTTTAATGATACCCTGTATCATCACTACCTCCCTCAGTTTAGCGCTTTGTCTCTAACAAACTCATAAACATAAATTCTTTTCATTACACTGGAGCACCTGATGGTCAAAAGAGCAATAAATTGTTTTCCGTGCGCCACCCACAATCAGCAGGTGATGAACTGGAAAATTAGCTGAAGGCAAAATAACGTTACGTCAGAGGACTGACTTTACCATTTAACTGAGGAAAGAACATAAAGTTGCACACACATGTGCCCACACAGCCCTCTGTCTCCAGACCAGAGCTGGCACTAAACATCCTCAGGCCTGCCTCGGCCGGTGGTTTGATAAATTGGCCCTTTCATCGTGTCGATGTGCATTGTGTCAGTGAGTTTGTGCGTATTTGAATCTGTGAGTGCATGCTTGTGTGTGTATGAGTGTGTGCCTGTCTGACTGGGTACATCGTCTGGGCTGCAAAGTGTTTGGCTTCCTCACTGAGGGCTGCTGTCACAGCCTCTGAAAGCGTGTAATAGGCGCCCATTCTCTCGGAATGAATACACATCCATACACTTGCAAAAAAAAAAGTGACATTTCAAAAAGACTGGATAATCGAACAGAAAAATTATACCAAGAGGCATGGCAATGTCATTCCTTTCAGCTAAGCTCTGAATGTTGTCCATATGATGGCTCTGGGAGCTGTTTGTGGGCCACAGGGAGTTAATGCCATTTTGATGCATCAATGGTGGATATTGTTGGCTGTGCTAAACATTTTGGCACCAAACAATGAGTTTATGGGAGCTGAAATGAGATTTACAGAAGTGTAATGCCATTTTCATTTGACTGGGATTCAAAGAAAACGGGTTGTTCGATCGTATTCCTTATTAAAATGATTCCCCATGAAATACGCGTTTGTTTGCAGGAATTATGAGTCATTTGTATTGAGTCTGGCAGCTTTACACAACCATGCACCAGTTTAGCAGATCTGTGTTTGGATTTTAATACAGCATCATTATCACGTGTCGGGATGGGGGAGCTGTCATGTGAGAGATGTCCTGCTTTTTGCTACCATTGTTATCTTGTGAGATTTGGTTGAGTTCTGCAGCTGTATTTGTTGAAGTGGACTGGATTACTGACTCTGATGGGCTGAAACTGAATTTTAGAAGCTAGTATCACAATTTAAGTCTAAACCTGATCCTGAAGGTGGAGCGATTCATGCAATTCAGTGTCAAATTCATGGTGAACTCTGTGCAGCAGGATGAAAATTTCATAATTTCTCATGACATTGATATCATAGCAAACCAAAATACAAAAGAGCTGCATGATTTCTGCTAATTCTGCAGCCAAATGAAAACAAAAGACTAGAAAAGCTTAAGACAACTGTAAGCAGATTTTGAAGCATTTATTTTACAATAAAAATAATTTTACATAAATCACAAAACAAGTAAAACCAGTGGAAATTCATACATTCTTATATTTAATTAGATAGTTTTTGTCTTTTTCCTTTTTTAAATTTGAAAATAGATGCTAACTTAACTAGTTTCATGACCAATGGTCTGAGCTCACTATCCTGCATATTTTAAATGTTTCTCTGCTCCAACACACCTGACTTGATCAGTGATTAATTAACAGGTTTCTTCACCTACTGAATTAATGAGTTGGAGAAGATAAGACATGCTGGATGGTGGCCCTCTAGGACCAAGTTTGGACAATTTGGAGCTAAGTGATGTTTCTGTAGGAAAATATTACTTTCAGAGTCTGTATGTATTTTATTTGATTGATTTTCAGTATAAAGTCAGGTTATTCATCAGAAGGTTTTCCGTTTATATTTATTTGGCCTTAGATGTCTATCAAAGGTTTTTCTGTCTAGCCTGGTGTTCTTTGTGCTCTAGTTTTCCACTGACAGTGACCGGAAGGCACAGGTGAATTAACAAGGGCTGAATTCCACTTCTTTAAATCTTTTAAGGAGCAGAACTTCTTAAATGGAATGCAGCCCTTGTTAACACACCTGTGCTTTCCCTACTCTTAAAGGTCAGAATGTCTGCCATGAAATAGGCTTGTTGTTTCTCTTGATTTGCTCTGACACACTCGCGCACACACACACACCTGATCATAATCTGTGGCTGTGTTCAAATTCAGGGGTAGGATGCTTATGAGGATGCATTTCGAGACCGATGACGTCACAGCTCCGCGACGAGTGCTGTCTGAATTCGAAGGATACTCATCCATGCGTCCTCAAATGCATCCTCGCTCCACCCCAATTTCGAGGATGGGTCTGGTGTATCCTCGCTGGCCAAGGCTATGCCAGCATGCGTTGCGTGCCGACCGTTGGATTCAACTTTTTTTTTTCTCAACTTTATTGAATTTACAACACAGGACACAGTTAGATTCTACTGGTTCAATTTTGCAGCAGTAGCAGAAAAAACAGAGCGCAGTCCAGTTTTAAACGTCAGTTTTTCAAAAGATTATAAAAAGCTTGTGTTTAGGAATGTTTTGCTTATCTTTATATGAAGTTTAATAATAAATCTCCACAAAAGAGGTTGAATGTTTTATTTTTCATGTTATTTAAGACAAGAAATCAATGTAAGCTAGCTTGAATGTTTTAAATGAAAGTTCAGGAAATAAGTCACCATAAAAGAGCTTCAAGAGTTTCTTTAGATCCATTTTATTAGCTTTAGCCTGTCTGTCGGCGCTGTCACGGTTGCTAGTGACTGGACTGAGGGGCGGGGATAAGTATGAGGCTAGACCGTCCGAATTCAGAGCCGTTTATTTCCGGTCTTAGCGGTCGAGCAAGGACCCAACCTAGGTTGACCAGCAAGTCCACGTCCTCATGAGCATCCTACCCCTGAATTCGAACACAGCCTGTAATCCCTCACCTGGTCCTCGTTCAGTAATTGTTCCTCCAAGAATAAATTGCATAGTTTCTTAGTTCCTCTTCCGATGATCTGTTTCTGTTGTCTTTATGGTAACATCTACCTGCTAGTCTACAATGTTTTTCTATTATTATTTTATTAAATCCTTGTATCTTCACCTGTCTGTCTGCTGTTGCAGACTTTCCTGCAGGTTAAATTTTAATCAAACTTTTCAGAATAAGTACTCAAACAAATGAAGCTCTTAGTATAATGCTCCAAAAGTACCAGTAGCTAATAAATAAATAAAATCAACCAAATCCTTTTGCTAAGCCTGTCCAGAACTAATTTCTGTCTTTAGTGATGCTTTGAAGTGGGTTCATGAGGATCAGTTGGGAACAAAATCTTTCTTGTGTTTATGGAATGGTTCAGTTTAAGGAAACAGATTTAATCCTTATTGAACAGATCAGCTCTGCATAAAACAATCTCATTCTTGATGTAGTTTAAGCAAATCCTATTCTATAAACTTTAAACTACTATACATTTCAAGTTTTGTGGTGAATATGGTAGAATTATATGGAAATTCTAGTCAGAGTAGCTACAGTAGCTAGCGCTGCAGCTAATTTCTGCTAAGACTAACAACAGAATTCAGAATTCCTGCGAGCAAATCTTTGAGAGTTGTCATGAATCAAATCTCTGTTTCTCCAAACTGAGGTTGTTCAAAGAACTAATTGTTCATATTCTTTCCGCAGAAACCCAAAACATCCAAACTCAAGGTCAATACACAAACTAATCCCAGTCATGATAAGATCAAATACACATTTGGTTCAATTCTAAAACCACACCATCAATCAGTAGCTAATGAACCTGCTGCTCTGGTGTTCCGGGCTATTTAAAAAGTTGAGGGATTGTTTGGGAGCAGGTGGTTATCAGAGGATCAGAACAGAATATCAAACGATCCATCAGCGTCAGAGGATCCAGGAATCCGAGCACCTTCCTGTGTCTGTTCGTGTGAAGATGTCATTTAGGAGGAGACCCACTCTCTCGACCAGTGCTCCCACTCACTCACGGAGCAAATCAGGCATTCACCACCGCACGCGCCGCGTAAAAGCCGTGAGCGCTTTATTCCGTCTTTCATTCATCCCGATGAAGGCAGCCGCCGCTGCTCACACTTTCCTCTCCTCTTTCTCCTGTTTCATCCCCCTCTCTTTTTCACCCTCCGCTGTTGCCTTTCGGTCGGAGTTAAGTGGATGGTATCAACAGACCTCCCTTTTCTTACCTCCGTGATACCTCGGATCAGGAGAAGTCGTCGGAGGACACGCGCATCACGACAAAGCAGCGCGAGGGAGTTTTTTTATTATTATTATTCTTTCTGCTTTATTTCTCTGAAAGAGGGACGGCTGAAATAAGCACAGGAAATCCAATGAAAGTCAACCGAGTGTCGCTGAGATTTGAGGGATTTTAAAGGAACAGGTGCGTTAGAGGGTGAAGACAGAGCAGTTGGATGGTTGTCGGTGTCGAGGAGAGGAGAGGAGAGGAGTCGCTGCCTCTGCGCCAGGTGAGTGATGGACTCTGGAGCACACTCTGACCGGACTTTGTCCAGGGGAGGGTTTATTCCGCTGTTTTGACCTTGAAATTTGACTTCTAGCCCATTTCCTGCAAAATTGTTGCAGAAACTTTTTCATTGCATACCTGTTTAAACGAAGCGTGCAACTCGTTTTGCAGGAATTCCTTCAAAATGTTGCACGTTTTGTTGAATTAACTAAACGTTATCGGTTCAAATAAGTTCAAGGGTTCTAAAAAGGCATTTCTTTGATGCACGAGTTACTTCAAGTTGCTGAACAGCAAAGGATGCAACATCTGCACACTTTTCTACAAATGCAATATCAACAAAAGACAAATAAATGTATGACTGGTGTTTTAGATAAAGAAACTCACAGAATACCTTAAAGTTTTTATAATAAACAGAATATTGCATTGGTTTCCAAGCATTTCAATATTATCCCATAATAATTTTGTTATTTTTTAATGAATTTAGGAAAAGTTTGAGACATTTTCCTCAATATCAAACTACAAACTCACCTATAATAAAGAGGTTTAAAAAAGGATGCATTCCTTCAATGCCTATCAAACCCATTCAGAGCCCTTAAATTGCAATTTCTGTCAATGTCCAGTCAGCTCACTGGGCGTCTGTGGCAAGATGATACCAGTTTATTGGCTTTCAAAGCACCTCCCTGCCTCTCAGTGCACACAAACACACATTTTATGGGCTTCGCTTTAATATTACTCTTTATATGTAATAAAATTAAATGATCTTAGACAATAAAATGAGTTTATCTCCTTGCATTCTTCAGATAAAGACATTTCGCCCTCTTTCCATTGCTCCAGGTCTATTTCCACATGTCCAAGCAGCACTCAGCCTTCATGCTCTGTTTACATAGGGTCTATTGATCCCAAGTCAGCACAAGTGATCGTCAGTCCTTTACTGTGATCAATTTTGCCTTTGCTGACTTTTACTAAACTTCAGGTCACTGCAGCAAGCAAGCCAGCTGCTGAGAAGAGAGGAGAAACACACCCTGTAGATCACTGTTACAGTAATGATTTCATTATGTGATTTATCATGAAGAAAGTGAGCAATACACCAAAAAGATCCCCTGAGCCCCCAAAGAACAATAGCTAAGAAAGGTAAAATAAATAAGAAAAACATTACAAACTCACTGAAGTGTTTAAATCGTTTTCTTTAAATTTCATAGTTTCTGCTCAAAGGGATGCATATGTAAAGAGATACAGAGATATAAAGATAAAACAATACCTATTCACTTATTTTAAAGGCAGTTTACAGTATTTCCAAACTTTGAAGGATGCTCATTGTGTTTGCAGAGTTGCGCTCTCTGCCTTCCAAAAGCCGATCCCATGATTCTTCATTCTGTCTCCGGAGGAGAGTTGATTACCTGACTGGTGTAATTTACCCAGTCCTAAATTTAGTAACAAGCAAGCAGTGTTGTTCCTGAAAAGTACCTGCATCCCTTGAACACATAAATTAAAGTGTGTGAGACAGAAAGGACACAAACAGTGGGTCTGGAAGTAATTACCGAAGTCTTGATGCTTCTGAAAAGTTACTTTGGCTTCCTCCCTTTCTTTTTAATAGGACAAGGATTGATTGAGAGTGTGTGTGTCTGTGTGTGTGTGTGTGTGTGTGTGTGTGTGTGTGTGTGTGTGTGTGTGTGTGTGTGTGTGTGTGCGTGTGTGTTACGTTAAGATTGATAGAAGATTGTTGGTAGGCGTGTTAGTGTGTGTGTGTGTGTGTGTGTGTGTGTGTGTGTGTGTGTGTGTGTGTGTGTGTGTGTGTGTGTGTGTGTGTGAGCATGTGATTGTTACGTTAAGATTGATAGAAGATTGTTGGTAGGCGTGTTAGTGTGTGTGTGTGTGTGTGTGTGTGTGTGTGTGTGTGTGTGTGGGCTTGTTTGTGTGTGTGTGTGTGTGTGTGTGTGTGTGTGTGTGTGTGTGTGAGCATGTGATTGTTACGTTAAGATTGATAGAAGATTGTTGGTAGGCGTGTTAGTGTGTGTGTGTGTGTGTGTGTGTGTGTGTGTGTGTGTGTGTGTGTGTGTGTGTGTGTGAGCATGTGATTGTTACGTTAAGATTGATAGAAGATTGTTGGTAGGCGTGTTAGTGTGTGTGTGTCTGTGTGTGTGTGTGTGTGTGTGTGTGTGTGTGTGTGTGTGTGTGTGTGTGTGTGTGTGTGTGTGTGTGTGTGTGTGTGTGTGTGTGTGAGCATGTGATTGTTACGTTAAGATTGATAGAAGATTGTTGGTAGGCGTGTTAGTGTGTGTGTGTGTGTGTGTGTGTGTGTGTGTGTGTGTGTGTGTGTGTGTGTGTGTGTGTGTGTGTGTGTGTGTGTGTGTGTGTGTGTGTGTGTGTGTGTGTGTGTCTTCTTGAAGGACTGCTCCATGGCAACAGGCAGCAGATCGTCTTCTCATATCTTTTTCTCACACACTGTGTGCTATGACCTTTCTGCTGATAGTGTAGTCTTTGCATGGGTGCATCTGCATCTGTGCCAGCGAGTGTGTCTGTGTGTATGAGAGACAAGAGTGTGTGTGTGTGGACCGCTTGACCTTTCATAGTGTACATTCATTAATAGCCGTATAATATCTAATGTGAAACCAGCCCCTGTTAATGTCTACAAGAACAAGTTGTCAGTGAACTGTCAACTTTATCTAATAGCTTTTTTTCTTTTAGACAAAATAGATGTCACAGATGTGTAATAATGAAATGTTCAGCTAGCTTTGAAGAGGTTTATCATCTCTAGAGTATATTTTAGAAAAAAAAACCAAGTGAGATATATTTAATATTAACTTGATTGCTGTGTTATCCTAATGTTTCATATAGCAGGCAGAGATCCTTAGAAATCAATTTTCTTTTTCTCCATTAACATCTTCTGGCCCGTTTCCAGATGAGAGGTAACAAGACAAGGAGCGCACCAGATTCTGGATGCATTATTCAATTTGAGAAAAATACAATACTTATCAGATTTACTTTGTATTATTTTCTCCCAGAATTTGCTTAAATAAATGGCTTTCTTTGTCAACAGATGCTCAAAAACTCACTTAGAATAAAGGAACAGAGGCGAGCTGGAGAGGTAGGGAGAAGAACTGTATACGGATTATTTATGTAGGTTACATCCTGCAAGGTCATGTCCTATTTAGATCAGTTCTGTGTGTGCGTGCGTGTGCGTGTGTGTTTGTGTTTTGATGCTGTATACTCGAACCGATTTGCAATTCATAATTGTCATAGCAAATATTTTGATGAAAATATTGCTTTATACTAGAGTTTTACAGTGATCCCCATTCAAAAATCAAGATGTAACCATAGCAACGTTGACAGTAGGCGCATGTGTGATGCAACATTACACGCTTTTGTTTCCTGGCTTTATGTCAACATTAGAAAGTCAGCTAAGGGCTAAAAGGCAATCACAGGCAGCCTCTATCGGTGTCATCAGAGACGCAGGGAAGGAGGAGGTGTTAAGGTTGCCATGGCGTTATCTAAATATGCAAAGAAGACAGTTAATTAAGTAATTAAGGTAATCAGTTTAAGTCAAAGTTGCTTATAAAACTACAGCACATGTAAAGCTTTACTCACAGCTGTACAGTTATTTTGGAATCCAAGCAAAGTTCCTGAAAATGCTGTTTTCAGATCAAAGATCTATTCGGACCTTGAGAACCCCTGATCTATAGGAATGTTTAACCAGGAATATATCAGCTTCATTTTTTATTTACTCTTATTTCACTGTTGCCTTCAAAAAGAGATCAAAGCCAAGCATTTATTGCAAACTGTTTTTATTTCTTATAAATGGCACAAGATCAATATCTCTCCAAAACAACATCCACTTACAGAACCTTCTTACTTCCACTCCTGATTGAAAGTCACTTCAAATTCAACCAGAAAATGATTTGCAACTAAATTCTAAAAAGTAAAAGTTTATGAATAACTTAAAGCAGCTGTGTTGTGTTTGATCACATCCGCTCAAACTTGAATCCGTCTGATTCCAGCCTTCAGACCATTGATTAGCTCTCTCTACCTTTTGAGTTCAAATGATTTATTAGAGTTTTATAACTGGCGATTGTCTATGATCAAGTATAAGTCCCTGCTTTTGTAATTATCCTCTCTGCTTTTCTGTGTATTGACGTGGATTAAACCAATAAATCTGAGTAATATAAAAACTATTAATAATCCTCTCAGTCTGCAGCAGGTCAGGCTGCTTTTTGGATTACATTCGTCTTCAGGACAGGATGCTTTGGTGTAGAGTTTATTTTCCAATTTGACTGGCAGCAGTCATTATAATCCACCGTCAAGACGAGCACAGACAGGAGAGCTTACATCCACGTTGGCGTATCTACTGTTAGATATCGAAGCAAGATTTCTCATTAAACGAGAGTTTTGTTAGATGCTCTCCACTGTACAGACAGTGCATCTAGAATTCAGCCTGACAGACGTAGAAACAAGCACTTTTATGCAAACACGGGCAATTATCTCTTGAAATTCACTGTTTCTCTGTTGCCATTTCTAGCATTCTTGTTTTAATTAGATGTCAAGCAATAGAAATACTATGCCCAGGATGTGAGATAACAAATGTCTGTTTAGTTTGCTCTAAAGTCAAAATGCAGGTAGCTCTTTTCATTTTGATCATGTTATTATTACAGGGATGGAAATGTAAACACATTTTGCTTCATGTTTGTTGTGAAGTAAGTTGTCATGGCTCACAATGTTAGGACAGTATTTTAAAAGTGTACTCTTGAAAACTGACATTATTACACAACCAGCAGCATCACTGGGTATTCTCGCTGTCTAAATCAGGGGTGTCCAAACTTTTCAACACAAGAGCCAAAAAAAAAAGTGTAAAGTCCTCGAGGGCCACAAAAGTTAGAATATTTTTTTAAATAAAAAGAGAAATGTCAAAATATGATTTTATTTATTTGTTCTTCTCACAAATTCTTAATAAATGCACCATTTTAATGAACAGAATCTTTGTGAACATGACTTGTACAGGGATCTCATACGTTTGACTCAATTGTAAAAAGCGTTAAAGTCACTGGATCTGATTGGTCGACCGTTTTTACTTAAAAATTTCAGTCACTCTTTATGAACAGAGCTCACAAGCCTGCTGTAAGGTAAAGTCAGTGAAGGTTTAGTTTGTTTTTAACCAGGAAATGTATTTATCTGGAAAAACCTGATTAATAAAATCAAATACTTTGATTAGATGGTACATTTTGCATTTTAAATTTTTTTCAATTTACTAGTATTTTTGTTTGTTGGGTCTCTTGCTAGTGAAAATCTAAACATGAAAATATCAGAAAGCATCTCTCTGCATCATCCTGCAGGAGGACTAAATTAAATCATTCTTAAACTTCAGCTGAGGGCCACACAAAATCCCTCTGAGGGCCACAAGTGGCCCCCAGGCCGCACTTTGGACATGCCTGGTCTAAATGTATCATTATTAATGTTTTTGTTTAGTAGTAGTACTAGTAGAATTCAGTCATGTATTTAAATCCCACAATCTGTAAAGAAAATGTTAAAAGAATTTTAACATAATTTTAAAACATGTAATAGGTTGATTTGAGTCTGCAGGATGAAAAGAGGCAAATTTAGATTATTTCAATTACTTTAAAAATGTAGCTTTTTTTTCTCCAGTTAAACATGAACATTTATGCAGGGCTTTTATTTTGAAGTGTCTTTCAAAAAAGTTATATCTCAGTTTACTGCAGTCAGGATAATGAAGATGTTAGCCAAAACTGTTAAACCAAATAGCCTCAAATTTTAACAGTCCTAACAAGTAAATGTTCTTTCATAACATCCGGTTACAACAGCAAAATAAATTTAATAAGCTAGCTACAAATCCTACAGATAAAAAGACCTAAGATCCCAGCAGGTTAAATAGTCAGATAACGCTAAGGTAGCAAGCAGATACAGAAGACCTGTCTCTCATTAGATTGACTTTGTTGTCCTCAAATTGTGCAGATTGAGAGATTTATCTTAAATTAGTTTTCCCTTAATGCTTCCAAAAACTCACCTAAAGGCTTTAATAGATTTAAAATACAGTCATAATATAGATTTTGTCTCTCTGCCATCTCCTTCATGTCTGTGTCTCTTGGACGATCAAAAGCTTATAAATAGTTTAGTGACAGAAAATCGTTTTATTAGTAAGTGAATTTTAAAATGTTAATACTAACTTTAGGAAGTTTTACCAGGGTAGCCATTAAAACAGTTTTTCCTATTATCATTTGTACTAGATGTCACTTTCATGTTACCTAATACACTCTGGGATGCACTCAAGCTGCTGTTCCTTAAACTTTAAACACTAAATGGATCTTTTCTAATTATAAAAGTTACATTGAGATGGAAAATACACATTGTGGCTAACTCAGCAAAGAAAAAGTATTTTTCCAGAGTAAAAGTTAAGCATCCTAACTGTCAGAATGAAAATCTTGGGATGCAGCATTTTCCTGTAGTGCCGACCTGGACCCGGGTTCCTGGTACAGTTACACTGCAGCTCATCCAGCTGACCTTGCACATACATTAGTAAAAGGTGTGTCTGAGCTTCACCGCTGTGAAAGAAAAATATTTAACCAACATCCCAAACGCAGTGAAAACGATCATCTCCTCCAGCATTCTCTGAGGAATACCTGCAGAACCACTGCTTCGTATTTACTCTGCAGACACACACACACACACACATCTACAACACAATCATCAAACTGACAGTGAAGAAACCATTACAGTTCTGCACATGTCCCCCGAGGAACAAAATACACCATTGACTCTGAGCTGCATTGCACTGCAGCTATTTATATACCTGCTTTATATCCAAAATACCAGACTTCAGAATCAGTCGAGAAAAAAAAACACCATTTGATTTGTGTCGGCCGAGCCTTTTGTGTTGGAGAACAAGCAGCTTATTTTAGCAATTAGCAAGAAAGAAAATGTCATATTGGTAATTAGCTGTTTGCAGTCGTGTCAGTTCAATAATGCAGACAAAGAGAGTGAGGTAGAGTGGAGAGATATGCAGGAGGGAACTTATTACAAAGCTTGTGTCACTTCACTTGTTCCACTCATTGCAATTATATGCCTGATTTATTTTACACTCCTCATTTGTTTTTCTAATATATTTTTTTTATTTTTTTTACATTAGCTCAGTGTTAGTTAGGAGTCTAGCGTGTCTCATGGAAAGTCTGTTTGCAATTGAAACAGCTGACTTTTATTATGTATGATTTACTGTGGGAAATTGCGCTTGGCAACTGAAGGAAATATCGATTACAGTTTCAGGTTAGAAGACAAATTTAGTGCAAATATTTTTTTAAAATCCAGATTGACGAAACATATTGAGCTTAAAATAGGAGTTTTATTTTTAACAATAGTTTTTTTTTATTGATCAGGCTCAGTGTTACATCTAAATCTGTCCTGGTGGAAACACCTCATAAAGAATTCCACAATACCTCAAAGATCAATACATTTGAATCCTTAATGATCTGATATTAGTTTCATCCTAAACACAAGGAATGTGTGCTGATTTATTAGTGCTTTAAGTGAACTTACAACCTGAACTGGTTGAAGGGAAAGATCAGATTGTGTTGTGTGTAATAGCCTTCGAGCTAATAAAGACTTTTCTTCCTAAACTTTCACTTCCCTCAGCTAAGATCCTCTAATCTAAAGTTTTAGCACTTAAACTTTAGTCCTTACTGCACCACAGTCTTCATGCTTCTTTTTTTAGCTCCTTCAGAACAAAGCTCAGATACTGCAATGACAAATACAGTTATTTAGGCGTTAAAATAAATTTAATAAAGCTCATTTATATGAAGCGAAACTGTGGACAGTGAAACATGACCTGGGAAATGACAGAACAGGATCGAAACATCTGGCTAAAAAAGAGCTGCCTCCTATAAAAACAGTGTGTTAGTCGCTAATGGAACAGAAAGACCCCGACAGTTTTGTTGCCACCCAGCGTAGCACTCTCCATATGTTACAGTAACATAAAAGCCCCCCATTAAAACTTTGGGCTGCTTTTTGTCTCCCACCATTAACTCCATTTGCCTAGGAGTCTGTTACTGATAGACACACTGAGGCAGAGATGTGCTCGGTTAAACTGGGAGAACCTATTTTTGTTCGAGCCAACGCTCTTCTTTCACCTTTTTAATAAGTCCCATGTTGTGGCCTAAAGCAAAAGATCTTTTATTAATACCATTAACGGCTAATGGTCCGCAGAGGGGGATAAAATCATCACAGTACCCTCATGAAGGCAAAGGTCCTGGAACGGCAGGGAGGTTGTAAAATGTAAATGCAGCAGATGAATTGAGGTGATAGGTGATGCTTTGTTTTACAAACTTCTTTGGCTTTAATCGTCTTCAGAAGCGAGACATTTTATTCACCCAAACCATCCACTCTGACCTCAAAACCAGTTTGTCGACTGTCAGCTGCATCAAAACAAAGGTAAACAGGAAGTATCCAGACAAACCGTCCTGACTAGGCTGACTGACAGCTTGAATTCAGTGGATAGGAGCCGTTTTCACAAGGGCCTCTGCAGGGAGAAAACAGTTTCTCTGCCAAGGCAAAAATCGAGGTGGAAGTAGGTTGTGTTTGTTTGTTTTTCTGCCTGTCATTTGAGATTACACAAAACAGCAGGAATGGATTTTAACAAACAGAATGGAGGAGCGGAACATAAGTAAAAGGACTGTCTAAATAATGGAGCAGATATGGATTAGTGTCTTTAAAAAACACAGTTGTATGTGTGGAATAGAAAATTAGTTTTCAATTAGCAGCTAAACCATAACAGACTCATTGATTTGTTATAACAGATGAGGAGTGTAGAAGCACGCCTCCATAGTCCCATCGTTTATTCACAGATGGATGCTTAATCTCCCGTTTGGGTCTATTACTAATACATGCCAAATATCAGAACATGACTGAGCATTTTCACCATTATTCCCACACGGGAACAGCGAGCTGAGGTGATCAACCTTCTCATTGCATCTCATCTCATCAGGACCTCTTTAGATATGGAAGTGTCCTCGGGCAAGACACCAAACTTCACTTTGCTTCTTGTTTAATTCCCAACTCTGAAAGTCTGAGTAAAAGCATTTCCTGAATAAATACATGTAAAGTATTGGGAGTATTCAACTAAACAGTCAAAAAATGATAAAACAGCATCCTGAAGGCCCAGTTTGATGTCTTTTTTATTGAGGTTGTCGGAAGTTTTAACACATTATTGTAATCCTACGTTGAAATAACACGTTAAGTAAATACAGCTGATTCTTAATCCACACGCAGCTTGTTTATGGGGATTTACAGTACCACGTTTGCCAGCTGCTACACGAACCGGAAAAAATTAGTCACTCGGGACTCTTTAAATATATGAGTTTAATATAGTTGTCGCTGAGGTAAATCAAGTCGGCGATATCACTTCATCTCCTGCTAGCCAAGCACGCATCTGACACTGCGCTGGAGAGCACTTTGCACAAACCAACTGACACATTAACCTCAATGAGAACGAAAAGAGGTGGAGCAGCACAGCTAGAGCTGGGGAAAAGAAAAAAAAAGGACGAGGTCGGAGCTGTAAATCGAAGGAATAAAATTCAGCAACCAATTGTTTCGTGACAGTTTCTTGGCAAGCCCGTTTTAGGGCACAAATACAGAAGCCTGAACCTTCGCACTCAACCTCAGAGCTACAAAGCACCTAATTTGTCAGATTGTGTGAAAGTAAGTCCCAGTTCTGTTGAGTGAGCTTTGAATGGGGCGGCCTCGGCCAAAAAAAGAGAGCAGTGCTGGTGGATGGAGGTGACACAAATCTGAACTGAAAAAACGTTTGCTTTATTTGGAAGGAACTCAAAGTGGAGTTTGCTCTTCTGCATAGAAATGAGCCAGTTGGGGTCATTTAAGCATCTGATACGGTGCCTTGCAGACGCTGGACTTGGCAGAAAGATCTCCTAGCTGGCTTGGAATCCTCCAGTTGCCCCATATTAGCTGCTGGGGTGAAAGAGTTTAGCAATTTTTGCTTAGGCTGTTGTCCCCACTGCTCGAAAAGGGATAAATAGATATTCCTATTATTCTGGGTCAGAAACTGGAGGTGAGAAATCTGGATAAGAAATCTTTTTAGGGTTTAGTTCTGGTTTTTAGCTGATATTTGACAATGTGTTTTTAAACAAATCCCATCTAACTCTCTTAATGATAATCACTTTGCAAGGGAGAACAAATAATTTATAGCAGGTGTAAAATATCTGCATGCAACTCCTCAGAGGCTACAGTGCACTAAAGTACATAAAACAGTAATAAATTTGCTCTGCTATCTTGAGAGTAGATTAGTCTAGTCTACATCATTCTTCATGAATAATCCTTGCCCTAAAGACCATATTTTAAAGGAGGGAGAAGAGAGGGAGAAGCTAATGAAGGCAGAAAGATGAAAAGCTGAGTTTGACTGTGTGTCACTGATTTTGTCTGTCTCAGAGAGAAGAGCAAGGTCAAAAACATCATTTTAAAACCAGACAAGAGGATTCACATTTTCTCTCTGGAGAACGCGCTAAGAAAAACAGGATGGCTGGATGGCTAGTTTATTAATCTTGTTGTCATTTGACTGGAAAATAATGACCCATCAGCTCACTTGTTCCAGCTGAGGAAGGCAATGGATTGCGTCAAATCTTCAAACTGATTAATCTCCCATCCTGACCGCGCATGGGCTGACAAGATACAGTGGAGAGAAGAATTGCTTTTTAACAAGCAGGAACTTGTAGCTGAACCAGATTCGAGAAGAACGGCCGTCTATCTTGACTACTGAGAACCGAGAAGACACAAATACAGACACAAACATGATGGACCGAGCAAAACAAGAAAAAAAATCTTTAATGACAGCTAAAATGGCATATATACAAGCTGTGAGGTTCAAGTATCTTGGTGTCTTGTTAAAGAGGAGTCACCTCAGATGGTTCCAGGAGGCCTCCTGTCCTGGTTGCATCCCACTGGAGGTTTTCCAAATATGTCTCACTGGGACGAGGCCCTGGGGCAGACCCAGAACTCACTGGAGAGATCATACACCCTCTTTGGCCTGGGAGCATCTTGGGATTCACCAAGGGGAGCTGACTGTCACTGGGGAGATGGATGTCTGGACATCCCTCCTGACTCTGACACCTTTGCACCGTGTTCATGAATAAGCTTGATAAGCTCTACCTCTATGTCTGCTTTTAAGAAGCACGAGTAAACCTGCAGACTGAGCGTGTGAATCTCTGCTGAGAAGAGGTCATTAACATATGATGAAGCATAGATCATAAAGAGTTTTAAATGTAAGGAGAAGATTTATTCTGTTCTGGATCCCAGAAGAAGAAATCTAAGAATTATGAGCTTTCTTGCAAAAAAATCTAGGAAAAAAGGTCTTAGAAACCTGCATTGTCATTCGACTCTGGCTTTATTTCTTTCAAAGCTTTTGCTCCTGCAGAATCGTACCACTCTTCCTGATTGTGCAAAGGGGGTGGGGTTATGAATTTAAGGGTGAGTGTGGTGGAGAAGTGGATGAA
Source organism: Callopanchax toddi (assembly GCA_006937965.1). NCBI lineage: Eukaryota > Metazoa > Chordata > Actinopteri > Cyprinodontiformes > Nothobranchiidae > Callopanchax > Callopanchax toddi. The sequence goes on from SSNR01000024.1 coordinate 1,341,022, forward strand.
AAGAAGGCCGTATGGAAAAGATTACATTACCAGGAGCAAAATGGGAAAAATGTAATGTGGAAACATCAAAGTGACACGACAGAGTGCTTTTACGACACACAGGGTTCCACAATATTAACCCTGCAACCTTATCTCTTGTTATTCCCACTAGTGACTCATTAAACAGGTCATTGGCTCACAGGCTGCTTTCAGTATTTCATCATCTATATGCATAATTTGACAGGTGAATCAGAACAGTCATTTATTTCAGTGGAGAGTGAAGCTGTGTAGATGTAATGGGAGAGAGGAGCAGCCTGTCCAGTTCACAGAAACCCCCTCCTTTCTTCCCCCAACCCCCCCTTTATAGAGCAAATATGAAAAGAGAAAAAGGAGGGAACTTAAAAGACATCCAATCGCCTGATGTTCTCTGTCTTTATCCATTATTCTCTCTGTGTCTCATCCTCTCTAAAGTTTGGCACAGTTTACCACTTTTTCCTTTATATACGCTCAAGATTGTCTTCAGTGCATTAAATTAAATTGTGCTTTTAGTGTATAAAAAAATGAAATTACATTTTGCAGGAGGAACAATGTCTAGTTGCTCATAATTCTACAATAGAATAGATTTTTCTGAACCGAGATGACAGAAAACAGCCTCAGAGTTTAGATTTATTGGAAAGGAACAAAAAGCCCTGTCCATTTGAGTTCTAGCTATTTAATGAGTGGTGAGCCAGCAGCTGAGATTTCAGGAGGAGTGTAGAATTCTGTTAAATACTTGATGTGATCTTAAAAGAGAATTCCCTTTTCATGCAGCCTTCAGATGCTTTAGACTTTAATTTACTTGTTAGAACTCAACTTTTTCCTCTAATTTCAGTCAAACAGTTCAATTTCTGTGTGATGAAACAGCTTGTTTTCACTCCAACTTTTAATTTGTGTGTTTTTATTTTGTTAACTTATCTTGCATATTATTACAGTCTTTCTGAGTGCTTTTTGTAATGTATGCGTAGTTTGCAGCTCCACTTAAAAGCACCAGATGCACTTGTTTTCTCTTTGTGCTCTGAATCAGCTGTCTGCAACACTCATTTCACCCAATCAAAGTCTTTTACCCCTCTTTCATTCCTGATTACTGGGTTAAAACTTGTTGCCAGGTTTAATTTGTTTCCCTAATAAATATACCTAGTCTAGTCTATACTTGTAGCTCCTTCCCTGTTATTTTAGTTCATGTTATTAAGGATTATCACTAGGGATGGGGCCAATCCGGGATCGGGATCGGGTTCCGATCCCAACTTAATTCACGGTTCAGAAATTTCCGATCCAGATTTATGTCTGCTGAAATGACTACACAAGTGATCCTGGGCTAGGTGACGTGTCTGTGCCCCAGAGAGGCACACATGGAGATGACACGCCTCCTTTCAGGACACCTGCTGCAGTTTGCAGGTAGCAGCTACCAGGTTAGCATGAGCAGCGCTGATTTTTTCCACACAACATATCCGCGGTGTGGAAATATTTTACGGTCGAAACGCTACAAAGCAAGACAGCAACATGCAATGTTTGCAAAGCCGCTGTTCCGAGGAAACAAGGAAATTCAGTTCAGCGACCTCCAACGTAATCCCAGCCGTCACCGTTTTAAACCTCCTGCTAGCCGAGGAGAACAGTACTGACCGCGGCATCAAAACAATGAAAAGCATGCTCCTCCAAGCTGTCAGCAGGAGATTTAGCAGCATCAAGTGAATCCCTCTCCGCTGTTGTCACTTTACTGGACGCTCGATACAGGAACTCCAGTAAATAAACACAGAAGTAGCTAATTTAATGCTATTATAATGCTCTACTCACTTAAAACAACTCTACTGTTGTAATTCTCGGTGCTTTATTACTAAACAGACCTCTGTTGGTCAAAGTCTGACCTAAACAAAGCAAAACTGGTCAAAATAAAACAGATAATCACTTTTCTTCCTCCTCTCTCCTCTCGTAGTGATGTGACGTTCAGGAACAAGTCAAATCTTTTGAACAGCTCTTCACTGTGAACAAGGAGAACCCAGTCCTTGTAAACAATAGTTCATTTTTATTTTTATTAACTGTGACGTTTGAGGCCAGGAGGCAATATCCAATGACCCCAAGCTACTGTCTGAAACAGAATAGCTCTATGAACCCATCAGTTCTATCTGGGAAGCTATTTACGTAGGTGTCGCAGCAAAGAGTGTCCCTAAACATAGTTCCACATGACATTTCTTTTTCAAAATATTGCAAAAAACCATTAAAGAGCTAGTTTTTTGAACGGCTCTTTGAGGTGAACGACTCCACAATGAATGGCTCCCTTCAAAGAGCCATAAATCCCATCACTAGTGTGGCTGCATGCAGGCCAGGCCTTCTTGCAGCAGCATTAGATACATTTTAGATATTATAGCAAATTGAACTCTGGTATCAGAATAGTATCGTGTCGGCAGATATCCAAATTCGGGTATCGGGATCAGATTGGAAGCGAAAAAATGTGGATCGGTGCATCCCTAATTATCACATATCAACACATTAAAAGCCTTATATGTAGAGTATGATTGCAACTGAAACAAAAACTTGTGAATACAGTGATGGGATGTTATTTTTGATCAGTTATAAAAACAAGTCTCAATGCTCACATCATTTCCCCCCTCAAACCTTCAGGCTCTGACTCCTTTGGGCCAACCTAAAGGGAAAGAAAAGCTTTCTGAAAAGACACACAGACTTCCAGAATATACTGCTCTGGCTTTGATGACAACTGCAGAAAGAGTGTGAAGACACTGAATGAAAGTACCAGCAGCCATTTATAGTGTGTGTTCCTCACTTTCCTCTTCAATGCTCTGAAATCCTGTGATGGCTGCGCCGTGCTGTCGGCCTTTTTCTTTATTCTGGTTTTTGTCGTTTTTTTTGCTTCATCATCATCAGTTTCTGATTCTTTTTTTTCACTGTGTGAGAAAACGGATGCATAGTATGAGAACGTGTGAAAACTGAAAGTCTCGTTCTTTGAGTATTAGAGTACAGAGAATTAATATTGTCTTATAACTTTATTTTGAATTGTATTGGAATATAACTGACCTTATATATATAACAACACCTTTTAAACTCATCTAAGTTCTACAGCATCCTTTGTTGTAGCTCTTAGTTATGTAGGAAGTGTGAAAACAGGCATTAAATAACCTGAAGCACCACAGAGCTTTGTCCTAAGTTCTGTCCATCCCAACCCCTATCCTATATGCTACATATTTTACTATGTTGAATTATTAATATTAGATTCCAATGTAAGTTTAGCAAAGGAGATTATATCTCCCTGCAGGATATGGCTAAACATCATTTATGCAAAACCTGGTATTTAGATGATCTTGGCCTCTGAAATAAAAGTCTGCTACCAAAATGTGAAGAATGAGCTTCGTGATTTTGCAGAATTTGATTTTGAAAACATACAAATTAGAATAAAAGAACTGATTTGACTTTATTTTGCAATTTTTTTTTTAAGTGTTCATCATGTCTTAACAAAGTCACAATATTCTGTTTGCAAAAGTCAGGAAACCCAGTGCTTTCTTTTATTCTCTTAAGGTCTTCCAGTGCAATGTATGTTGAATATTGCATATTGGTGTTTTTAAAAGAGAAGATTAAATATTTTAGTGACTTGTGACTAGATCTCTCCTTCAATCTATATTTTAGATTTCACAGAAAGTGCCATCTTCATTTAAGATCGAAACTAGATATGAACTCTACCTCACACAAAAATGAACTATTTATTTCTAAAGTATGATTATAAATAGTAAAATCTTTATGAAAAACCCAGTTTATGTGAAAAAATAGGAACAAAAATACATTTTAAGCCAGTCTTACTCATATATTTCTGTTATATTTGCAATAACCTGGACTCCCGTCAAACACAGAATCTATGAAACAAAAATCTGAACTGATTCTATCATCCTCTCTTCCCTCCAAACCTTTTTTTCCTTCCCTCCTCTTCATTACATTCCTCACTATCTCTCCCTCCATCTTTTCGCTCCATTGGCCATGCCGTTCCATTAATCTCCCCAACAGATTGCCTCTATTAATTAGCCCACATCTTCCATCTTGCATGTAATAATCAAAGGTAATAGAGATATTATAAAGATATGGATATTTCTGCAGTCACACTCACTTTTAATTAGCATCAAGATTAAAAGATAGACTCGCTCCTGCCTGTACGTCCACGGGCGTTGCAAGGTCCTTTATTGCCACAAAATTGTGTCAGGCTGCAGATTTTGAAGCAAATTTAAAGTGTCAGTTTAGAAAATATATCTATTCCATCATGCCTCAAAGGACATCTCACTGCGGAGGTAATAATGTGTTTAAGCCTCTAGACAAAACCAGTTTTTAAACTTGTCATCTGTGACATTTCAGATTTAAAACTACACCTCACAGGCACGTGTCGTTTTCTGAGCGTGCAAAAAGGTGCAAGTCTCCAGCTCTAGATCAAATGCATTTCCTTCGTTTTTTATTCTAATGTAAATATGTGTCGCAGTAGATTCAATTAGATAATGAAGAATGTATCCATGCTGCACGTCTGTAGATAATTGAAAGGTCCGAAGTGCACTAAACAGACAAGATGAGCAGACAGGATAATTACCAGTGCTGTGTTAAGCAGTGTGTGTGCTCACATGTGTGCATGAAAGAGCAGAGAATGTAATTACATACTAGACCTGAGATAAAGCCACTACATTTCCCTGCTGACACACACGAAGTGGATATTTGTCTGAGCTCATCGCTAAAGCTGAGATATTGTGTCATTCAAAAGGTTCTATTAGTTCACGCTTCAAAGCTGACCTCCCCAGCATCCACGCTCCCCAGGCTGCGAAACACTTTGCCCTTGTAAGCTTCCCGTTCCGCCGCTTCATCGTCGAATGGACACACCATCCCGTTTAGTGGTTGATGTTCCTGAACCGCTCCTCGAAGACCAGTTACTCACCCCAGTCCAGGCAGAGCAGCACCTACAGCGCTCACATAATGAAACGGACAGAAGATTGAACACGAGACCCCAGAGCACATCATTATAACATTTTTCTATTACAGTAGCCGCCATAAAAACAGAAAAACACTCCTGCTAAGTTGGAAAGGCCTCGGAGTCGGGTCGCTCAGGTGTCTTGTTTTATTGTGTTGAGTAGTCCCATACTGACGAGGTTTTAGGACACTTTAGATACTTCCTTCCAGTTTCATTTTTATTCTAGTGAGACTTTTTAATAGAAAAATACAATTTAGTGACAAGTCTTCACAAGGTGCAGCAGAACTGTCATGTAGAACTAAGGTAGGGGTCTTTAAATGATCTAAAACTATAGTCACACCTGGATATACTGTAAGGATAGGATATACTAAAGTATCATTAGTTTAAGCTGTTTGAATCTTCAGCATTCCCTTGTTTATTTGATTTTAAGTAGCTTCATAGTGATTTTTATGGTGAAGCTTTTGTTTTTTTGTGGGTCAGAATTAGAAAAGTGTATTAAAGGCACACTATGTAACTTCTTCATATTTTAAAATCATAATCTTGAGCCAGTATGTACAGGATTAATGAAAAGTCACTCAGCCCCGTCTGCTGCTTGTGTTCAGAACACAACTCTCTGGTCCGGTGCCGTGAAGTCTCACAAAGCCACGTGTCTCACGAGGGTTACCCAATGTGGCTAGCTGTTATGCTAGCACTGGAGTGTTTTTAGCTCATGATTCCTGCTTTTTTTCCATCTCTCCCTGCTTGAACACAGCTGATTTATTTGAATGAGTGATGAACCGCTCCAGTAAAAAGCGATGAAGGCTGAGGAGACATTTAACAGACAATGCTAACGTTTTTACGACAGTGATATAAAGCAGGCACTAGGAGGTGCTAAAAACAAACCAAAACTGCATAGTATGCTTTTAACTGCTGATGGAGAATATGTGTCTGATCATATTCTGATGCCAGATCGACACCTTTGTATTTATACAGCTGTCAGCTCTGATGAAACTGTGTCCTTGTGTGTTTGGTAAGCTCTGCAAATTTATATAAATCCATATGATCCATATTTTTACCATCTTAAGGTGTCGCAGAAATAATATTGGAGTCTGGAAGACCCAGCTGTTTTTTTGATTTTATAAAATCCATTATAAAACATAGTTGAGTAGAAGATTCTGGGGATGAGACAAACCCAAGCAGCAGAATGTGTTTGCCTAAAGATAGTAAGGGAATGTATTCATACAAGTTCACAGAGCTTATCAGACACCAAGGACACCAGCAGCAGTTTGACCCGACACTAGAATATGATCAGTCACATATTCTACATTACAGCTCTGCTGCACATAGTAAAGACATGTCATTAAATCGTATGCTTCCACCACAGACTGCAGTTACTTCAGAGCCTGTAACCTTTAACAAAGTAGCAGCAAACTGTTTGTCATCTTTTTCTTAGACAATTCATTTCATAAAGCCAATAGAAAGAAAAACTGAGGTAAATATAATATTTCTTAATGTCAACATAATAGCAGTATTTCACATTGATTACCAGGGTTGTAAACAGAAATGCGATCATTTGCTGATTGCTGATGTTTGTTGAAAGTATTAATGAATGTTATGCAAACTCTGCACTTCCATGAGCCGATACCTCAGGTCATGAATATATGAATAAACCAATACTGATTTGTGCACATTAAATAAATGTTAGCCTTCTCTTTTTTTTTTTTTTTGAGTATTTCAAACAAATATATTAAGAAGTCACTGCCCTGTTATTGTCCTAAAGACTGGAAGTTGCAGGAAATGTAGAGGGGGACAAACTCCACACAGAGAGACTCCAAACCAATCTGTCTTTTGCACATCACTCATAACTTGGGATAATGAAATAGAAATATTTGTTTCTTTCTGCAAGCACTCACACAAACACAAATGAATCATCTCATTGGGACTTTTTAATTCAGTCCTGCCTACGTTTAGAAATTATGCAACTTTACTTTGGTTTATTTAACTCGTGCAACTCAACCTTCAGACAACCGGTTGACTTGTTCATTAAAAATAATGGATGATTGCTGACGCTGATGAGGAGAGGTCAGGTAAACAAAGCGCTAGGAACTCAGCAGTGTTATCTATTTTTCTGTTATATATTTTTAATCTTTAAATATGATGGAAAAAATTCACGCAAGTTGATTTTAAAGCTCTTTAAAGGCCAACATCACCTAGAAAATCTGCAGAAATAGTAAGCTGAAATATAAAAACTTTGATCCTATTATAAGTTATGATGCTGTGATTTGAATTTGTGACTCTCCAAAGTCACAAAACCATTGTAAATGTAGGTTTTTTTGTGAAATAAAAAGCCCCCAAAATATCAAACGTCAGCCTCAGGCCATTGTTTCCTAAACTGGAGTCAAAATCGAGAACGAGAGGATGTTCTGACAGAGATCAACGTATTTTGGGCTCAGCTGTCATCATGAATCTGTCGTTCTGATGGAAATTCTTTTCTAAGATGAGATACTTCCATTCTTACACCCCTCAAACACACACACACACACACACACACACACACACACACACACACACACACACACACACACACACACTGTAAGGTTCACTACATTTTATTCCATTCTGCATGTTAATCAAATTCATATTTGCATTTGTTTGGGTGTGTGTGTGTGTGTGTTGGTGTAGTCTCAGATGAAGATGAAGTCTGCGGGCGTCGTGGATGGAGGCTTATTCACAGAGAGTTACTGTAACATCTGCAATGCCCAGCTCATCTCCGAGTCCCAGCGCACCGCTCACTACGAGGTGAGTCCGTCTCTGTTTAGGTGTTTTTTAGGTTTTTATAAATGATCAAACTAAAAAAAGACACTAGAAAACGTTTCCACGATTGCTGTTTTCGCATGCAGATTTCATGCACTGCACTGTTCTGTTTGCAACAGCCTTATTTGTACCAATTTATGCTAATTTGTGCCGCTCAAAACAGTGCTCATTTATTATACATTGGCTTAAAGCAGCAGGCTAATGCTAGTTACTTGCACACAAACATGCAAGTTTAATTCGCTTTAATCTAGTCTACCTTTCAGTGACTTTCTAGAATTACAGCGACTAAATAATCAGCCCTAAGATTTCATAACTGGACTCTGAGTGTGTGCACGACTCTGTGTGCATTAATGTTGTCTTTGATTCAGAATTGGTTTTAACAAGTCGACTAATGAGGATAAAGCCCTTATTTTGACAGACATGGACAGTAACAGCAGACATCTGCACACGCGTATGACAGTAATCTATTTCTGTCCCTCATCCTTGAAGTCTGACAGAAACACACTGCCTTGAGTTGAACACACAAAAGATGAGTCACAGCATGTTGTCAGTGTCAGCCTTTACAAAGTATTTCTGCAGAGGTCACTAGATCAAGAAGACAAGGGGGAAAAAAAGTCATTTGAAAGCGAGAAACCTTTGGATGTTATATTCTGGTGGCGAATATTTGACAGCTCCCTGCAGCACAGTTAAACAAGTCGAAAATGATTTGTGTTTTTCTGTTTTAAAAAAGAAAAGCACAATTTATGTAACACTTTTTAAAAATGAGTTGATTTGACATTGACCGTTTTACTTGTAGAAATCCATTCCAGCTTAGTTAAAATGATCTGCATGGGGACTCAGCTGTGTTTGGGTGTGTGTCCCATACCCGTTTACTGTATGTGGTCGTATGTTTTTTTCAGATGCATCAACAAACTCCTTCTCTCATCTCTGTCAGGAAGTGATTTGATTGCCTTTCTGAGGGTTAGTCCCATAATGCTAGTTCTCCCTCAAAGATGTAACGGTGGCATTGATTTAGTGGTTTTTGAATTGTGTTTTCAATGTGGTTTAAAGCATACTCTGATTGGTGGCTGGGCTCAAATTAAGAGCCAGTCTAAGAATCCAAACTAGGCCTGGATTAGCACTGGACTAAACAAGTAAGACTAAATGAGAACATCTGGGTCAGGAAGCAAAAATAAACACTTGTGCAATAAATTGTCAGACCACCCAGTGACTGACCTATGAACCATCATGCTGCAACTGAAGAACAGATTGAGCTACAGTTTGCAGAGATTTTATTACAAGTTATGATGTAACCACAAGGAAAGTTTGACAGTTTCAGAAGAGATACCCTCATTATTTTCATTATAATTTCTGTTATTGCATACTGTAATGATGTTGATAGACTGTTAAAAAACCTATTGGTTGATATGCTGTCTGTAATAATAGAGCAGCAGCTAACAGACCTGAGCACAATGATAAATACTCGTCTTGGACTCTGTGTTGCATCCTGGTCTTCATTCAGATAATCACAAACTCTGGTGAGCAGAAGTTAAACTGCTTCCTTTGAGGAGTAATTTGAGCTCCAGTTTAGCCCCAGACTAGCTATTATTTTTGTTTAATTTAGGCTTATTTTAGGATACCTCTGCAAGTCCCTTTGAGTTAAACAAGTTTTAATAATCATTTATTGTCTGACTTTAGGCTTAAACCTTGTCTGTGAAACCAGCCCGATAATAGAAGATACATACAGATTCTCCTACGTCCACCTGAGTATAGGTTTGGGTTTGGTCTTAGTTTATGAGTTGGGAGTGAAATAAAACCACCAAATGGTTGGTCTCAAGCATTTTTCACAAGTCCTCTATATTATAAGGCATATGGAAAACATCTTTTGTTTATGCAAATATGTTAATTTACAGTTTTTTAAACTGGAATGGGAATTTTATTGGTTTATTTATTGCTTTGAGCCAGTATGTGCTAATCTGACTCTTTACAGGGTTAATGAAAAGTCACTCAGCCCCGTCTGCTATGGAAGCGAATGTGTAACATAATTCAAATTAAAATGGATTAACAGAAATGCTATTTCATTTTCACAATACTACTGTCAATTTTGACTCATAAATAAAATGAATCATCAATCCTCCAAACTGCTTTTTCATTTTCTGATTCAACATTGCTTTTTCTGTGACTTAATGAAAATTATAAAGCAAATTGCATTTAAGATGTAATTTTAAAATGTCATTTCAGCAAAAGTGTAACAAAAATCATTTTTAAATGTTAAATTAGAAAATTAAAATGGATTAACAGAAATGCTATTTCATTTTCACCATACTACTGGCAATTTTGACTCATAAATAAAATTTATAATTAATCCTCCAAACTGCTTTTTCATTTTCTAATTCAACACTGCTTTTTCTGTGACTTAATGGAAAAGGCATTAAAAAAGACATTGCAATTTCGTTTTCATGGCCGCCCCGCAAAAAGTGTAACAAAACTCAATTTGAATTGGCAATTCCAAACGGCGCAGCAGAGTGACGTCATTGACGTTATTCTTTTGGCCGCTACTGCATATTGGCGCTAGTGAGCGGTGGGGCCGCCATCTTGGACCGGTCGCCTCAGCTCCACAGTGTAAACTGTTTGGCAGAGCAATGAAACTTCAGCGCGTTTATTAAATCATAACTCGATAAATACTAAACTGATTTTCACGCGGTTTTTTTGTTTGCAAACGCGAAATATTTAGCTATAATACAGGACAGATAGTTCGGACTATTTCATATTAATTGTTGGCTTTGTAATAATAGAATATTCTGATGTTCATGAAAAACACACAATACTATATGACACAGCAGCAGAAAGTACTACTCAGCCATTTTAATACTTATACAGTACATTTTATGTGTCATATACATATATATATATATATATGTATTCTAAAATACATTATATACTTATATTATATATATGTATATATATATAATATAAGTATATATATATATGTATATATATTCTAAAATACATTATATACATATATATATATATATATATATATTCAGATATAGTTTAGTAAGTGAAATTTATTTCTATAGCAACTTTTACAGAAATATATCACAAAGTGCTTCACAAAAAACAGTATAAAACATGATTAAAAGACAAAAGAACCAAAAGCATCTAGATAAAATTAAAGACTATTTAAAACAAATTAAAATAATAAGACAGATTAAAATTAAGATAAAATAAAATACTATTTAAAAAAATAAATCAAATAAAAAATATATTTAGAATAGAAGAGAAAAGCCCTTTATTGTCCCTCAGTGAGGAAATTCAGGTGCACCAGCAGCAAGTTACAGGCGAGTCGAGAGAAAACAAGTTCACACAAGAACAAAAATATAATATGTACAATAGAAAACTACAAGCAAAAAAGTCATGGCACAAAAAATATGTAATAATACTAGCCCAGATACTAGTAAAACAATGTACAATCATCAAAAGTCATTACCAGATAAAGTCACAGAACTATCAAACTGAATATGGTTACTGTTATGAGGGATGTGCATAAAAAACTGGTTGTGCATAAGAAACTGTGCAAATATAGCAGGATGCAAACACTTTAGTCAAGTTCAGATAAAATCACAGAACTATCAAACAGAATAGGGTTCTTATTATGAGGGATGTGCAATATTTTGTGCATGAAAAACTGCAGATACAGCAGGGATGTACACACTTCAGCAGTTTGTTGGGAGCAGTGATGGTTCTACAGTCTAACAGCTGCTGGGAGGAAGGATCTTCGAAAATACTCCTTCCTGCATCAGGATGCAGCAGCCTGTCGCTAAAGGAGCTCTCCAGTTCTCCAACAGCATCATGCATGGGATGGGAGACGTTGCCCAACACTGATGTTATTTTGGCCACATATACATTTAAAACACATAACGATCAAAGTACAAATAAAGATGGTTAAATACCAGGATATAAAAGATTTAATTAAAAGCAGTTTTAAATTATTGGGTCTTCAGCTGCTTTTTAAAAGTGTCCAGACTGTTGTTACAGCGTAAAACTAAATGAAGTTTAGTACAATAGTACATATAAGTACACAGACAAACAGACAAAGTTTAGTCGTGTTTGACTAGAACACAGGGTGGACAACAAGTAGGTGACAACACAATATTTATACTTGTACAAACTTGCTTCTGAAAGTATTACAAGACAATATAAAAGAGCTCAAACTTCTGAAAGAGGAGAGATTTTTTCTGATGCTCCCTTTCTGCAGTCCAAAGGAGGTGAGCGACAGTGGTGCAGCCTTATCTTTAGAAATTGACACAACCAATAATATATACCGTAATATGTTCCACAAGCAGAAAAACATCCTCTGTTCCAGTCTCCTCATGGACGACTGTTGACACCTTTGGGGTTTGCTTTGTTGAAGTCTGGAGAATCTCCCTCTCTGCAGCTCTATCACCTTCACTGCCTGGAGATTAAATCTTTAGCCCACTGTGGTTTTCCAGGTGTAGATGCTCCAACGATGCTGGTAGAGACTAACACAGCCACCTGTAAAAAAAAAAAGAAAATGAGCTATTTAAAATATTTGCTCCAGTCATTTAGAAACACTGAACTGGACAACATCTGGACTAACTGTGTAGAGGATGTGGGAGGGGAACATTTAGAGTCTCTGAGGTGTCTGTAGGCCTTAGGACCAGGTCAATGGAGTGTGAGGGAAAACTCCCTGGATTCTCTTGTGTACTCCTGTCCCTGCTTTCACACAGTTTATTTTAAAATCTTAAGAACAAAAGTTAAAGTTTCAGTGTGTGTATGTGTGTGCGTGTGTGTGTGTGTGTAGGCATGCATAAGTGTGCTTACTATGACTGGCAGCATACAGGTGAGATTTCAATATGCCCACATTTATGGATTTATGACTATTATGATCTAATGTAAATAGAAACACTGACATCATCAGGCTGAGGTTGAGGATGTGAGGTTGAAGTCTGTTGTCTCTTCAGCTCTTCTGGAGGTAGGTGTAGTCCTGCTCTTTGTGGCTAAAATAAAGAAGCATAATATTTAAAAATCATATATTATTTTTATTATAAACCTGTGGCTCCCAGTTGAGGTCTGGGGCCACCTGGAGTTAGAAACCTCTTCAGAAGGGCCACCTGACCCAGATATGATCCCTATTAGGTTTAATGAAACGTGACATCTGACAGGTTCTGCAGGGATAAGTAGCTCACTGTGCCCTGTGATTGATAATAGGATATTTACATTTATAAATTGTGACAGTCTTAGGAAACACTCACTGTCTGGAGGTGAACTGGAAAGCTGAAGATGGATGGAAGAATTCAAGATGTGACCAGTTCTATCAAAATCTTCTGGTTTAAAATGCTTGAATCCGTTGCTGTGAAGTCTTCTTTAAGGCCTCCTCACACTTCTTCCTCATGTCTTTATGGAAAACCTTCAAAACAAAAACAGGAGTTTGGGAGAGTCTACACAAAAAACTACAAACAAGGTCTTCATTCTTCTATTTTATTCCTATTTTTATCTTGTAATTTTATTCACATTTTCCATATTCACTTCTTCCTTCAAATTTCTTAGAACCTTTCTTTAACAAAAAAACATTTCTGTTGATGACCCAGTGCTGCTGAAGTTGTCACTAAACTATTCAACGGTCTGAGGAGTGGTTAAGAGACATCTTCTACCAAAATTAGTTTGATTTCTACAGTAGCATTCTGTGTCAGTTGTGATCTAAGTAAGCAGGTTAAAATAAATGTATACAGTCTCAGGTTTCTAAGCGGACTACACCGGCACTAAGCAGCGGGTGGATGTGAATAATTTACCGTCCCCGGTGGCGACATTACTTTTCGTAGGTGATATTAACCATGGTCCCGCCGCCTTCCTCGCCTGTGACCATGGTTGACATCACCTACGGAAAGTAATATGCTCCCCGGTGGTGTCCGGTGCCTTCTGCGGTGGTTTCTCCGGTAAACATGTTGCTAACATTAGCTAGCTAAGATTTCGCCAGTGGACATAAATAAATATTTTACAATAATACTATATTTACAAAATGCAAACAATTAAAATGTTCAATCTTACTTCTGAAAAGTAATCCCTCGAGTCCTGCTCTTAAAACTCCGCCGATGTGAGCAGGAATACGACGGTCTCACAGTGCTCAGGTGGTATCACTGCAGCTAGAAGTCTGCCTATGAGCGACCGGCCAGACGAGACGAGCACTGACGTCACTCTGCTGCGCCGTTTGGAATTGCCAATTCAAATTGAGTTTTGTTACACTTTTTGCGGGGCTGGCATGAAAACGAAATTGCAATGTCCTTTTTTAATGTCTTTTCCATTAAGTCACAGAAAAAGCAGTGTTGAATTAGAAAATGAAAAAAGCAGTTTGGAGGATTAATTATTCATTTTATTTATGATTCAAAATTGCCAGTAGTATTGTGAAAATTAAATAGCATTTCTGTTAATCCATTTTAATTTTCTAATTTAACATTTAAAAATGATTTTTGTTACACTTTTGCTGAAATGACATTTTAAAATTACATCTTAAATGCAATTTGCTTTATAATTTTCATTAAGTCACAGAAAAAGCAATGTTGAATCAGAAAATGAAAAAGCAGTTTGGAGGATTGATGATTCATTTTATTTATGAGTCAAAATTGACAGTAGTATTGTGAAAATGAAATAGCATTTCTGTTAATCCATTTTAATTTGAATTATGTTACACATTCGCTTCCATAGTCTGCTGCTTGTGTCCAGAATACCACGTTTGCAAAGTCTGAGTCTCCAGTCCAACGTCCTGAAGTCTCACAAAGTCACGTATCTCGCGAGTGTTAGGCTAACCCTATGAGGCTAGCTGTTAGCTAGCGCCGGAGTGTTTTTAGCTCATGATTCCTCTGTTTTTTTTCCGTCTCTCCCTGCTTGAACACAGCTGATTTCTTTGAATGAGTGATGAACCGCTCCAGTAGAAGCTATGAAGGCTGAGGAGACATTTCAACAGTTAGATTTAGGGGTTTCTGAGCAGAGATAATGCATTTTTACGACAGTGATATAAAACAGACACTAGGGGGTGCTAACAACAAGCCAAAACTGCACCTTATGCCTTTCATGGGTTCATGCCCAGTGCAGATTTCTTTATTTTTGAAATAGTTAAAGCATTTTTCACAAAGTTATAAGAAATATTTAAAGCGAATCAGTCTAAATTAAATTTGCAGTAGTTAGGAAGGGAATGTGGCCCTAACCTTCATAGAAATATTTAATCATTATGAAAATAATCACCCTTGCCATGCATAAAAGAAAATAATTTCATACTTTTTTAAAAACAAGAGTTGCAAAACATCTCTTCATCACAGTTCAGATTCAACGTTTTACTACGTCCTGCACAAGAATGGTGCTGTTTTTTTTAAATGTCTGTCCTCTGCTCTGTTTGTCTCCTCCAACTTGACTTGAATCACAAAAAAAAAAGAAATAAGAAAAAAGAGACATGCATAGTCCATTAGGGGAGTGTGAGCACTGAGGGTCAGTGAAGGGTAACCATAGCGACATGAGGTCCAGCTTTTATAGTCCATATCCCAAAGCCATCAAACACGTGGCCATTTATATACGTATAAACACAAGCACACTCCAAGACAAGCACACACACACACACACACACGTACACACACTCACAAAATGCATTAACAGTCTGACAAGTGAGGAGGAATGTGTGGAGGAATTCTTCTCCAGTCTTTTATGTTTTTTAATTTACGCACCATGAGTTTTGTTCAATCATTTCCATCTTTACACGCAGAAGCCTGTCATTATTGCACTCTTGATTTTCCTGCACATGTGGCATCAAAGTAACAAATCATATAAAATTTTATAGATGGTAATAATAGGTTTTATATAGACGGAGGCAACGAAAGCCTCAGAATGTCAATAAAATGATATATTTGAAGGCAGATAGCTGTGTCACCTCTGTACGCAGGCACAGAGCGGTCAGAGCACTTTTACTGATTTCTCTGCTGCAGACTGTCCAGTTACTTTCATTGCTTGGCAATAAAGTGAGCAGCTTCAAGGACAGCTCGCTGTCCTTTCATAAAAACACTTGTGTGCATTTTGAACCCCACAGTCTATGTGATGTGGAGCCACATAAAACACTGGGGGGAATATTTCAAAATCACAACAGAGCACGTCTATAACTCCATGTTTTATGTGCTGATTCATTTTTAAATTCATAGTTTTGTTATCTTTTTCACACTCGCCTTCACATTTTAAAGTGTCACTGTTTGCAAATAAAGCAAACATTTGCCAACTCCCCCCCTTCACTGTTTTCCTGCACAGCGTCCTAATCACAGCTCCAGAAAGCTGAGGCTGGCCTGAGCCATTAGTCACCTGACTGGGGGCAAAATGTCTGTTAGCATTATCAGCTTAAACAGAAATAAAAATACGCTGCTTGCTGCCAAGGTGGAGTGTCAGTCATTGACTTTATTTTCCTCTCTTTGCTCTCCTGATAAAACTAAACTTGCTGACTATTTCTCCTTCTGTCTCTCTTTCAGAGTAAGAAACATGCCAACAAGGTACGCCTGTTCTACATGCTTCACCCTGAGGATGGAGGTCCGCCGTCCAAAAGGCTGAGACCAGATAACCCAGTACGCCCACACTAAATACATACATGTGTCTTTTTTACAAGAAATGTGAACTATATATTTTCTCACAACAAAATAGAATTTAACAGGTAACTTAGTAAAATTGTCCTTTTTTGATGAATTGATGACAAAAACTTAACCGATCCCCGTCTAGTCTCAGATTTGATCTGATTTTTTGTTTGGTCTGTCATGTGCACTTACTTGTGAAGTAGAATTTTCCAAAGAGAAGTCATGCCTCAGTCATCTGTCTGGTACAATTTAGTAGAAGCACATGTAGTTAAGTGGCTCTATATCGGACTATATAAAGAGGTCACTGCAGTCCAAACGTTTGTAAGTGTGTGCACAGGCTGGATAAATGCCATTGTGTCTTGGGCCACTTCTGTTTGGGTTTTCTTTTTTTTTCTTTTTGCATCTATAGCAAATGCTGAGGTTGCATTTGCAGTGAATTGTTGGACTTCAAACGTGTGACACGATGATTGGGGGTTGCTGCTGCTGGTTTGTGTCTAATGCATATTTGTATGTGAATTTTCTGCATAAATTTGTGCTGATTTATTAGCTTTTTTCCCCCATGTGGTATTAACAAAATGTACACAGAGAGAAACCATAGAGCGCACACAGTTTGTGAGAAAATAACGCTTTTTAAAGGAGGAGGGAGGTGGTGGAGGGGTTTCCAAACAGTGTTAGAACCAAAAGCCTGCACCGCAGAGGAAGTAGAGGTGACCTCTCCTTTCTAATAGATTTGTCAGACTTTATTTATAGAGCATTTTTCATTGTGCATCACAAAAAGCTTTACATAAAAATAAAGATAAAAGAAACTCAACAAGCAGTCAAGAACCATATCATTTAAAATGAAATAATTTCAAAATAAAATACTAATATTGAGACTAGAAAGCATTTAAGAGTTATTTTAATTTGTGTGCAAACATCAGGCTGAGTAAAGTTAATAAACACTCAGTGATCTATAAACCTATGATGAACATTTGTAAAAATATTAATATTCTTTAATAATAATTTGACTTTCCTATGTTTGTATTTAATCCTAAAAATATATATATAGTCTATCCCGTTGCTCACAATTATGCTAAAGTTGTACAATTCTCACAGTTTCCTTGATCCTAGACATCCAAATAATCTGAGGGATTTCCACAGTCTAAAAATAAACCAGTTCTAAAGTTTTAAACAGAAGTAATTTGATTTAGAGTCTAGTTCAGAATTGAGCTCACCACAATAAATTAGCCATTTTGTAGTAAATTAAATGAACATAGTCAAAGTATTTTTATCTCAACTCCTAAATCCTGTTCTTTTTCATCATATTAGCCTCTTCTTCAAAGAAGAGGTTTCTCATTCACACAGAAACATCTTGGTTTAGTGGTTTGACTGGGATTTTTATCATTATTACTCTCCTTCCTGGACCAAAGTGCACTAGTGGACTAAAATGCATAAAAGCTCTAATCAAACCATAGTATTGTAGAAAAAAATTAACATAAAGTGATTTTTAGAATTTTTTTGTAAAAGAAATGTTTCTTTCATTATTTTTAAAATCATAAATAGCAAATCCTGCTCACGTTCTCGCCTCCACACACCAGGAGACTTGGTGTGTTAAGTGGATGTGAAGGTCGGCCGCGAACCGTCGCTGAAATCTTCCAAGCAAATTGGTTTCCAAAGCAGTTCGATCATCTGAAAAGCGTCCATGATAAAGCAGACCGGCTGCCTGCATCCTTTACAAAGAAGAGAAATAAATAGAGCAGTGCTGAAAGTCCAACAGAACAGCAATTTGCAACCACAACAAAAAAAATAAAAGGCAGATAATGGAAAACTTTTACTCTAAAAATGTCTTGAATTTTTGCAGAAAACTTTTCTGTGCAAAACTCAACAAACTGCATGAACACAACATTAATCTAGACTCAAAAAAATAATACGTCAAGGGCTTCTGAGTTCACTCACACATACTGCAGAAATATAGACACCTGCGTTTCCATCTGTTTCCCAAAGTGAATAAAGCATGACTCAGCCCATCCCGGCCTTCACCTCATATGGGACACTGATTGCGTCTGCCATGCTGTAACGCAGTGTGAGAGCCACAGCTAGCGCTCCGCTTTAACCTTTCACACAGAGACGTGACACTGATCATTAGAAGCTCAAATATGAGAAACGAAGATGAAATTCACACCATTCAGGTTGTGAGAAGATTTTTTTCATCTCCTTTATGTTGTTTCCTCCCACAGGAGGTTTCTCACTTCTTTTCTTTGCTCTGCATCTTACTGTTTGTTTTTTCTTTGCTTTGTACTGATTGACGTGACGCCGTCCAGTGGGAGCTGCAGGAAAGGGTAGAGTGAACGAAATGCCAGAGTGAAATGCCATGCCTTGAGGTTTTTGTGTATATGTGTGTAGGTGAAAGTGTTTGTCACAAAACAGACGGAGAGAAAGTAGGTCGCAAAGGTGCTCCCAGATGAAAGAGGGGAAGACTTAATCCGTTTTTCCTCCTCTGTTCTCTCCCTTGGTGCAGTTTTCCTACCTGCAAACAGCCCAAGAGATAAAATATGTTTTTTCCTAACCTTTTATTCACCCTTTAATATGATGCTTCTTAATTTGCACTTTCAGAGCTTCTTCAAACTCCGAATGAAAGTGTCTGCTTCCCCGTGCCTCTCCGTGTGTATATTTAGCAAGCCTTCCCACAGCGACTCAACGCGGAACGGTGGGAGAATTAAGGAGGAGCCGAGAAAAGGCAAAAAACAGAAGGAGAAGAAGATAAACACAGCTAATTAGGAGTCTATTGTTGGATGCATGAGCATGGATGAAGTCACCCAAACACCAAAATATTCGGCGATACAGACGTCACTGTCAGGCGACTGATAAGCGTGCACGCATGCAGGATGTGAGCACAAACAAAAGCAATTAGGTCGAATGCAAATCAGCTGCGACAGGTAGAGACGGCGGAGGACGGAATTCAGAGACGGAGGGAGGAAATTAGAAATCAAAAACCGAGGAACAGAGAAGTTGGTGACTTTTCTCGGAGAGAGCAGAGAGGTGACAGGAAAACAGTCAGAGACGCAGTTTATTGTTTAAAGTGGCTTCGGAGAGTGGCAGCTGTAATCAGCTGGCAATTATTCATGTGTCAGTCACCTACATGCGCTGGAAATAGTTTGAAAACTTTCCCCCTCGAGCTGTCATCGAATCCCTGGTGTAACAGCTCTCATTGTTTCAAGTAGATGCTGCTCTGTGGTTCAGCCCCCTTTGTGTCAATCTTCTTCTTTTATTTTCTCTCCATGTTTGACAAGTGAAACTCCTTCAGACTCCCTGACGGTATGATCTCAGGCTTTTTGTCCTCAGTCCAAAAAGAAGAAGAAGAAGAATAGAGAAAGAAAAACAAAACATAAACTTGTGGGACAGTTCCTCATCCCAGATTTTGGAATAACAAAATAGCCTATCTCAGGGAGGATTGAGCAAAACAATGGAGGGAAGAGACTAGAAGATGAGAAAGAGGTGAGGAAAGCATCTGAGAGGAGAGGGGGAGGAGAGGGGAGGCAGGGGAAAAAAGCTTCATTTCTAGGGATGAGAGGAAGGCGAGAAGTGTGATTTGTCCTTATGAGATCAGTGCTGGTGTATTTCACAGTTAAAAATAAAAATGGTGGAAAAAATATGCTTTTCTACTTGCAAACAAATCAACAAATAACACATGTCTTTTGTTTGGCCGCATGAGGTCCTTTTTCATGTATTAACAAAAAAAAAGCAAAGAAAAGGAAAATCAAATCCAGACTAAATGAGGGAGAAAAAAATCAGTTGCTAATGGTGCTTGAAGAGTTGAGGTGTGGGACGGTTCAGAGCAAGCTTTTAACATGTTCACAGCGGGGAGAGACACGGGGGAGGAGAGGAGGCGAAGCGGGAGAGGGCACGGACAGGAATGGGGGGAGAGGGCAAGGGCCTGCCAATACAGATAAATATTTCATCCCACAACACAAAGAGTCACTGAGACTGGTGCCCATGGGGGGGAGGGGGTGGGGGGGGGGGCTGTGAGTAAAGGCGAGGCAGGAAGAGAGAAAAAAAACAAGAGAGGCTGGGAGACTGAGCCTGGAAGGTAAAGGTGTCCTTAACTCTCACATCCAGTGTCCATGACGCTAACCAGAGGTGACATAAGACACACACACACACACACACACACACACACACACACACACACACACTGCATTCACCCGCTCACTCAGATGACACTTTACTGTTACTGGATTCTCTTATTGCTGCTGTGAAACCTGATTTTTCAACTTCACTAAAGGATAAAGCAGAGAAGGAAGGAAGAGAATTGCTTCAGATATTCACAGATTTCATTTTTATGGGTGGAAAAAAAAACATTAAAACACAACCTGTGCAGCAGAATGGTAACATGTGAGCTACAATCAACAGAAAGAGTTATTTCCTGTGTGCAGCAGGATGCAGTGATTGGCTGCAAAGAGCATCGTCAAAAAGATGGGAACGTGAGACAGAGGTGTGTAACCTGGGGGCTTTTTTGATGGCTGTAAAAAATAGTCTTTAAATAAATAAACCAAGCAATAGTTTTTTATTTTAAATGATATTATTTTTAATGTATTTCAGTTTGTCTTTACGTCTGCAGAAACCTCTCAGCTTAAAGTCTCACCTCACTTTGTTAAAAACGGAAAAGAAATATATTCTGCAGGATTCAAATGGAGCTAAAAACAAATAAAAATCTAAAATATAATTTCATAAAACTGAGCATTAGTTCTCCAAAATAAGTTGGTGGTCTCACACCAACAGTTTCTCAGTGTTTTATGCAAATGCTTCCTCTTTTATTCTCCCTATAGCTCAAGTTCGTGCGAGGCTATTTCCAGAATACATTAGACATTTTTGTGTTATTTTAGCTTTTATTCACTCTAATGAAGAACAGGCTTAGGGGGCTAAGAGAAGGTGGATTACATTTTGATCTGTGAGGTATAGAAAAGAAATCATTTTACACAAAGCCGTTATGGATCTCTTTCTCTTTAGTGGGCAAAATCTGTATAAGCCAAATAAGAATAACAACTTCATTTAATATTAGAGTCATCATTAGGACAGAAATAAGCTTTTATTACATAATTTGTCATCTGGAGTGTCCTCTGAAGTGATGTAAACAGTTTTCACATTTGTGTCAGTCAGGCAGTTGGTCTTTTTGTTTGGATTCCCCTTTTTCCCGCAGGAAGCAACTTCCCCTCATCATTAGTAATGAACCAGCAGCAGAGAAGGAGCCAAGCCACAATCTCAGCCCTGAGAGATGAATATTTGATCATCGTCTCTCTCTTTGCCTTTGTGTGTGTCGGCATGTGTTTGTGCGCGAGAGCAAAAAAGGAAACCCATTGAGTTCAATGCAAAGGCCGCATCTCTCAGCTCTTCCCTTTCTCTGCTGTTATTTCACGTCACTCCTGTTTTCGTCCCTGATATTCCCCTCTTCCTGTTCACCTTCCTCAACCTCTCCTTGCTTGAAATTCAGTTGTTTTGCTTTTATTAACTGTATCTCTATTTCCCGTGTTCCTGTAGGATTGTGCAGAGACAGAAGTGGACAGGAACAAGTGCTGCACCTTGTGTAATATGTTCTTCACCTCTGCGATTGTGGCCCAGTCCCACTATCAGGGAAAAACCCACGCCAAGAGAGTCCGCCTGGTGCTCGGAGAGCCACCCAACCAATCCACAGGCATCTCCAGCCCTACAAACACAGGTAGGCTGCGCCTCTGATTATACTGTATGTTGGCAGAAAGATTCAATTCATACACAAAATGTTTCAGATGTTTCCCAATCTTTAAATTAGACGCTTCACTTAGTTTAGTTTAAAACACTTGCCTAAGAAAAGGAACAACACTATTTCTATTTGGGAAAGAATCCAAAATCTTGGAAGCCTTTCAGCTTAAAGTTTCTCCAATACGTCTTGACAGGTTCACTCAGGTCCTGCTTGTGCTGATGGGGAATGTCAGTGCACAGCTTTTACAGGTTTCTCCAGAGAGTCTCAGGTTTAAGCCCAGAACTTTCTCAAAGGTTCACTGAAGGCATGTCTGCCTTTTATGGGCTCAGTACTTTGGGTGGTTGGATTGCTAAAAAAGTCATCCAGAAAAAACTTCTTACTTTGGACTGCACTATATTTTGCTGCATTTATTTTTTTCCTATCCTCGCTACTGTTGCCACATAAAAACACCCCAACAGAAACATGGTGCCATCGTCATGACTGTAGGAAAACCAGTAATGAGGTGATGCTGGTTTCCTTCAGACTCTGCAAAGTGTTAGCACATTTAATACAATTCAAGCCAACCAGTCCATTCAACTGTAATAAAATCTGATTCAGAAGATTATAAAATACTAATTATTAGAAATCTCCCTATATAAGGAAGCAAACAGATTGCATCAAGTCTTTACTTCAGTCCCCCATCCTGAGCAGGCAGAGTATGAAGGGCGACAGTAGAAAGAAACCTCCTGAACCAGAACCATGCTCAGAATAGGCAGCCTTCTGGTCCAAGCATACTGTATAGTAGCATAGCTAAAGGGATGAGTCAGGATGCTAAACCTATCAGAATTGCTGTTTTTTTCACAAATCACACACACTGATAGCCACAGAGCAGCTGCTAACCCAGGCACCACCTGGTGGTTGGCGGCAAGATGAACGTTCTGCCTACTGAGCTACTGCCCCCCAAATAAAAACATATGAGGTTTATACAATTTATAAAATTGAATATTAAATTAAAATCTGGATTTCACAGGATGTCATTGAAGTGATGCTAAAATTGGATAAATCTGACGTTTCCTCCTCTCTCGTCAGAACTTTGAGAACAGCATTTTATTAACCCTTTTATAGAATTATTTAAACATCTTGATAATAAAAATGGCAACACTCTAGCCTAGAAGTTAGAAACTAACTTATAGTTAATTTGTATCACTTTGGGTTAATTTTGACGATATTGCACAAATAGAAGAGAGCAGACTTCCTCGTCCTTCTTCACGTACCAGTAATACGTCCATCAGGTACCTTATGGTAAACTCAGTGGGCTCCATTTTTTGTTTGGACGATTAAAGGGCAGACTGGGTGATGCTGTTGCTCAGGTTGAGTGATTGCCTTCTAATTGGATTAGATTGGAAGTTGAATCCCTGCTGTCACTCTGTCATTGGCTAAGACACTGTATCCTTAAACACACCCTTATATTGTTTTGGGTCATGATTAAGAGGAAAAATGGATTATGTCTACACACACAGAAACATTTCACATATCACGTCACAACATGTTGTTTAAAAGGCTACTGTGATCTTTAGTAAATGAACGACAGAAGTTCTCGTGAATCCTTTCCTATAATCTTGTCTCACAGGTTTACAAACCTTTTGCTTTGGTTTATGGGTTTGTTTTTTCCAGTCATGCTCATGGCTGTTTGAGTAGCGTGTTCCTCGTCTCCAAGGAAGCTTTTCATAATGTGATCAAATTTGGATTGAAGGAGAAAATCCACAGTCCTTTAAGCACACTGTTGCTACTAAACACAGTGTTCTAATCAAACCCTGAGTGACTTTTGATCAACGTTGGCCTACTTTGGAAAACTGCCACTTCTGCGCCATTGTTGTTGTGGACTTTCAGTTCGGGAGTAAGACAGTGGGACCAAGAGAATGAGTACAAGAAGAGAGGAAGAGTGACCTGGGAAAGAAGAAGAGGATTTCAGGAGAGATTAAAGTCAAAGCTAGCCTTTGTGAGCTCTCCGAGATGAGCGCTTCACCAAAGATGCACAGCCAAGTTGACAGGCTTGGGCTCACATGGGCAACGAAACACACACACACTCACAGTGATCAAAAACACACAAATGAAGGATGCATTCATTTGTGTTTTCTCAAGAAACATGGACTCTAACATACACTGGAGAATAACAAAACTATATAAAGGTAAAGAGCAGACACTTTAGCTTTTGTCCCCTGTGCATATCCCAACAAAAACTTCAAATCAGCACTTCCTCCTTCTACTACACGCACGCACACACACACACACTATAACACATAGTCCCTGTGCCCCTCTCCATGAAAAACACTTACTTCTGCTCCAGTGTACAGAGATCACAGTCAGGAGGAGAGAAATAGTGAGAAAACAAGGAATGGAGAAGAGAAATACATTAGAGGATTTCTCCCTGTTGCTGCCCTGTCAGAGCTGAGGAGCTTCAATCATGCATGGTCACACACACACACACACACACACACACACACACGCACGCACACACACACACATAAATGTCAACCACAGGTTTGATGACCGCCTTGTCTTTGAAGTTAATAAAAAGAAGAAACAAACTGAGGAAAATGAGTGTTTCACAGCTACAGGGTTGAGTTTTGTAACCGAGAAGATAAAGTGGCATGACAAAAAAAAAAAAAAAGTGAGTGGGTGTGGTTGGTGCGATGAACAGAGACACAGCCATAGATACAGTAACTATGTGAACAGAGCCTGAAGACACATCAAGGTATAAACATCCAATCAGCTTACAGGGATGGAGTTAGGTCAACACTGGCCCACATACTGGAGCCACACGAGCCGACGAAACCTCTCCGGTCACTGGTCAAAAATTCATGCAACGCTCCGCGTCTGTTAGTCGTGAGCTGGTGGTTGTTGTGAAATAAGTGATATGACTCATTTTTACTTGAAAGCCTGAGTGAGTGGGTTAGGGTTTGCGATATGAAACGTCTAAACGTGCAGACGTGTAGTCACAGGCGGTGCGACTGTAGAGCCGTAGACACATAGTGGAGGGTGAACTGGCACAATTGGATTTACCATCTGGCATCAGACGCCTTCACATACAATCTGGCTGGACAGACCCCCCCCACACACACACATACACACACATATACAACCCCCACCCCCTTTCTCCCAAGATGATTGTTTTTTTAGTACACGTATTGTACTCTTACGCATGTGAGCAGCCTGCTCTGGGACTCCGTTCTTGCACACACATTTTCTCATGGGATCACACATTCAGTGCGCCACCCAAACACCCACATGCGAACACACACACAGACACAGCCTTTGCTGCCAGAGCTTCACTACGTCCCGTGGACACATCAGTGCCCGTTTGCTATTAATGGGCGATCGCCATGGTAACCAGTGTCATGTCATGAGTAGCAGGTCACCTGGAAGTCTGCCATCTCCCGTTTTTCATTCCCTCAGAGGAGAGACAGGAAAAGGGATGTTGAAAAAACGATGAAATGGGTAGGTTAAGCAGCGTGGATGTGAGCAGGAAGCCAGCTCTTGCAGACTGAATCCTGGAGTGCCAAGGGCCTCTTTCCACGTCTCATCTATTCTCTACAGATATAGCACACTGTGATCTGTTAGCAGGCAGTCATGATGAGTGACCTGGACATTGCATTTAAAAGTACAGCATAAGATTCACTTCCTGCTCCTTTTAGTGTTCCATGTGCTTTTTTAACTCTGACCTTTTCACTTTCTCCCCCAGATTCCTCACCTTCCACCCCACTGACCACAGACCCCGCAGCGTGCCCACCTCCTCCCCCTGCATTACCCTGGCCCACGGCAGAGGTCAGTGGAAATGGAGGCAGAGAGGCTGGAAAATATTGTTGCCTGTGTGGAGCTTGGTTCAACAACCCACTGATGGCCCAGCAACACTATGAAGGGAAGAAGCACCGTAGGAACGCAGCCAGGGCTCGCCTCCTGGAGCAGCTAGCAGACAGTCTGGACGCCACGGAGACCACAGGTCAGCCTCTTAAACCCAAACTCAACACTGTGACCAGTGAAGGTTGCAGAGTGCTGCAGCTATGCAGTAGGAAGGTAGTTAAGTGGGTGGTCAAATGAAAGATCTATTGCAGAGTGGGTGGCCAAATGTTCATACTGTATGTCTTTCAATGTGGTGTACATTTCACAGATGTCATATTGATGTAAGCTACACCTCCTAAGACTATTTAAAAGCCAGATAGCTTAGTGATATCCCTCTGAGATAGCTTATTAATGTCTGAGAAATTTACTCAACTGGCACTCTTTAAATGTATTTTATTATCAAATGTGTGACCTATATAGACCTGTAAGTAGGACTTTACAGCTTTGAGGACCAATGAATTTATATTCCCCATAAAAATAAAACCTAAACCTGATGTTGAAGTAGGGAAACCAATAACTGAAAACTAAATATACTATACTATAAAATAAGTATTGAATACATCACTAATTTTCTAAATAAGCATATTTCTAAAGGTGCTATTGACATGAAATTTTCACCAGATGTTTGTAACAATCCATCTAATTCACACAAAAAATCAAATTATCAATGTCCATTATTCCAAAGAATGGAATGCCACAGGGAAAAGTTTTGAAGAAACTTACTGAAATGTATTTAATTACTTGGTCTTTGTCTGTAGCCAGTGCTGTCACTATGATTTGCTACAATTAATTAGCAAAGGTCTTCAGAAAGCTTTTTGGTTTTACCCATCACAAGATGTTTCTTGTGTGACATCTTGGAAAGGAGAACCTTTTTGTAGGCCATCAGTTGGGAATGAAGCAGCTGATATTTAAATTGAACTAAGTGGCAGGATTGGTTTCCAGTTACTGATAGATTCCAGCTGGTGTCATGACTTTCCATGTCTTTTTGAACCTTCCTTTGTTTGTGCCTTCGATACTTTTCCCTGCATCATTCCATTTTATTACATCAGTGGGTTGATTTCTTTACATTGGATTGGATTGATTAGCAATAATAGTTACTTTAAAAATTATGACTTTTTAACTTGACTGAGCAGAACTGGAAAACAGATCCACATTTTCATACATTTTAAAATAAAGGATGATCAGGGAAAGAAAATGAAGACCTTTAAATACCCAAAGAAGGGTTTGGTTCAGTCAAAACAGCTGAGTTATAAAACAAGTCCTGGTCACAATTTTTGAGAATGATGCAAATATTGTCACAAAGTTTGCTGCCTCCGATTTTTATGGTGGAAATCTGCATTCAGTCCAGAGTGTTACAAAGGGTGATCAGATGATTTGCAAGTAATAGAAAATCTCCTTTTTGCCATGAAAATGGACTTAATCCCAATAAGTCGATTCCCACTGCATCTGTAAAAAAGGTTTAAGGGTGCCCAAGAAGGTCCAGCAAGCACCAGGAGTCCTAAAGCCAATCCAACTGTGGGACTGGTGCAACACCAGTACAGTTTGCTCAGGGAGAGTTGCAGACAGATTTGAGTACATCTGCAAAAATAAATTTGAAAGATGGCCTAGTGTCAAAAGGGATGCAAAGAAGCCACTTTGCTTCAAGAAAAACTAGAAACCAACTTCAGCTAAAGGTCCAGGAATAAGACTGCTAAGAGCTTGGGAAAAGTTATTTTTTTCTGATTAATCTGCCTTCTGATAGTTTGGAGCAATCAAAAATAAAGGATTGTCTGGAGAAGAATAGGTGAGCATTATCATTAGTTCTGTGTCATGCCAACAGTTAAGATCATTAATGTGTGGAGTTGCTTCTCAATTTAGGCTAAGAGCACAGCCATGAAAACATCTTCTGAGAGGAACTCCCAAGCATCCAAGAACAATTTGGTGATGAACAATGTCTTTACCAGCATGATGGAGCACAAGGCATAACTAAGCAACTCATTGAGCAAAACATCAAAATTTTGGATCCAGGATTTGGCCCAGAAGTTTACTGATGACATGCCAGTAAATTGAAGAGGTCTTGTAACGATCAATAAAAGCCTTTGGAACTCATAAAGGATGACACTATATTCCAGTACCGGGGTGCCCAACATGTCGATTACGATCTACTGGTCAGGCATTGCTGGTAGATTGCATGATAGTGCCCACTCCTGTGCCGCAGTCACACCACACAAACTCCACTAGACTCAGAGAGAAAGAGAAAGAGCGCCCAAGCTGCAGCAGAACCGGACACGACTGTCCGGACTGCTTTGTATGGGATCCGGACCCAAATCGATCCAGGGGGAGGGGCTGTGTCAGGGGATCTATGCAAATGCTTCATCCGCAGCCCGGCTCTCGGTCCGGGGCAGGGGGCGTGGTTAAGGAGCTGCAGAGACAGTTGATCACCTTGGACTGCTCATTACAAAAGTAGGTCGCAATCTGAAAAAGCGTGGGCATCCCTGCAGTATAACAGAAACATCTGACAAAAAAGATACTTTTCATTTTCGAAACTTTTTCCATTGATTGTAGACGAGCAGCAACAGTGCCATTTGAGACAGGATCAGGTCAACTGAGGACAACAAGGATAGGTAACAGGGAACAACACAAAAGATCAGCAGCCACAAAGACAAGCCAGAGTTCAAACACAAATAACGGAAACCACAAAACCCAGCACAACCATCTATTAACCCAAGCAGAACATTCTCACTCTGTAATTAGCTTTGAATCTCAGGCCAACTTTGACAGATCTTTTTATTTCTGTCCTCCACAGTTTAAATTTCCTTGTCAGCTATCAGAGTTCACAGTCTGCTCATATTACAGCACAGCTTTTACACTTGTTAGTCCTAGCAATGCAATGTGTAAAGAAGTCATAGAACCCCTGTTGGCAGGGCTATGTCATACTTAACTGTTAAAACTGTGGAAAAAGTTACATAATATCAACGTATTTATTCTGATATTAAACCAGAGATCCATAAAAAATGACAGAAGGAAAAGAAAAGGGGAGGAAATGATTTATTTTCGTTCACTGGTAAAACTGAGATCAAATGCAGTTGTACACAAACTCACATCCTCACACAAATCTCTGCCATAGGGGTCTTTAAAAGGAAATCAACAAATCTTGGCACAGAAAGGGCGTTTTCTTTGTTTTTCTGAGCGATACTGTCTAACGTCATTGTTTCGCAGCATATACAAGTTTTAGGCACTCGTGGCGAAGCATTGCACATCCTCTGCCAAGCGCATGCAGAATGTAAAGAGCCGTAGCTGTGCTGATCACTGCGTGCTCCAGGTGCCATGACACAAACCATCATCTCAAGGAGCCAATCACATTAAAAGCGTGAGTCATGTTGCCGCCTACAGTGGCTCAGAGGCTTTAAAAGTGTCACCTTAGATATCGTCCCCCATCCACACACTGTGACCCAGATCACAAAACCTCAGCATTTTTTCATTATTTTGACCAAACACAATATAATTCATGTAAATATAAATATTTAAGAAGCCATTTTTATGTTCTTTCATTTGGTGAAGTGTAATGCTTCGCTGCAAGTGAGCTGTTTTTTGATAAATATAGAAAACTGACATGATCTATAACTTCTGCCTTCAATCAAGTGATTCTTCTAATGCCGTTTGTCCAAAACACTTTATCCATCATATATGAGTGTTTTTGGCAGCTCTGTTTGGTTGTTTACTTCAGACGCATGTCCAGTGACGCCGCATTCTCACATCAGATTGGCTTTTACCACCATCTCAGGTGTGAAGTCACAGGTGTGCTGAGTACATCTCAGAAGAAGGGTCGAAGGTGAGGCAGCTGCTGCGCTGATGCAGAGGATGAAGGAGGAGGAGATCTTCAGTCGTAGCCAGCTGCAGATTTATCTCTGCCCTTTTGTTTTCTTTATTCGCCCTTTTTTCCACGTCTTCCCTGCTGTTGTCCTGCATCGTGTGGCGTTGTAAGGCATTCCTGTGTTTGTTTTGTGTGTACACAACGACAAATCCAATTTGTTGTTATGTTTCTTTTATTTATCCTCATTAGCTCCACACAAATTGTCATAAATTATGTACTATTTTCCAAATGTGGCCAAGAATCTTCTCGTTTTGTTTCATGCTTGTGTCCTATTGATCAAACTGACCTTTTTGTTTTGCCTGTTGTTATTATGTCCCATTCCTTCTGTGTAAGAGCAAAACATTTTACACAAAATAAGCCAGATATTTACAGAAAAAGCAAATAAATGTCACTATCAGACTAAAATAACCTAAATAAATACGAGGTGCAGTTTTCAAATGATGGTTTCTTTATTAAAGGAGAAAAGCTTTTGAAACCAACCTGACTTTCCTATTGTTGAATTATAAACTGTAACCCTAACCCTAACCCTAACCAAGCACTGTCTGCAGACCTTTAGATGTTATTTCTTTCATTGAGCTCTGTTGGCTACCTTTAGCTGCCCACATCAAATTCAAGATGCTAACGCTAGCATCCAAAGTCCTGAAAGGAACGGTTTCCTACTTGAATCCTCTTGCAAAAGCTTACATCACGGCCGGTCACTCTGGTCATCAAAGGATCATCAGCTAGTAGTGCCTACACCACATCCAAGACAGTCCAGACTCTTCTCATGTGACCTACCAAGCGCTACCAGAGCAGGGGCGTCCTGCTCCTGAAGACCCAGCTCTTCAGAGAACATCTTCTATGCTAACACCTACCTTCCCTACTCCTCTGTACTCTCTTCATGCACTTCACTCTATCCTATTCTTTCCCTTCACTGTCACCTCAGAGACTGACTAGTGTTCAGCTGTCTAAGTAGTTTGTTAGGGTGTTGGGTTAGTTGTTTGTTAGTCTCAATGGTAACTTCTTGGTTATAATATAATTTGTAAGTCGCTTTAGATAAAAGCGACTGCTACGTACATAAACATTTAGTTTTTAAATTTCTGTAAAATGGGGCATGCTGTGTTGCTTGTGGAGGTCTTTTAGCCTACTTCATGTTGTCAGATTGAAGTCATTTCTTCATTCTACAGGTCTGGCAGCAGTCAGACCTGGGTGTGGTCAGTAAAGCTTAATTCAAATGTCCATGTAATGTAGTTAATCACAGCTAATTCTTAATTTAATGAGAGGAGCTGTTAGTCTGCGATGGACTGGCGACCCGTCCAGGGTGTCCCCCGCCTCTCGCCCCTTGACCGCTGGAGATAGGCGCCAGCTCCCCCCGCGACCCTCTGTGGAGGATTAAGCGGCTACAGAAGATGGATGGATGGATGGAGCTGTTAGTTTTTCACTTAGGGCCAGGTTGGTTTGGATAGCTTTTTTCCCTTAATGAATAAAAATGTCATTTTAACAATGCGTTTTATATTTACACAGGTTATTTTTGTCTAATATTGATATTAGTATGCTGATGGGAAACATTTAGATGTGAGAAATAAAAAGATCAAATCTGTTAGGGGAGGGGTGCATGCAGATACAATCTCTCACTCTTAGGACTTTTCTGCTGTAAATCTCCACAAAAAGCACAGCAGGTTAGGATTTTTACCTGCCACGATCACACTAAAACACTTGGATATGGCTTCCAGAGGGTAGCAGTAGGTGTGGCTACTAGTGAGAGCTGGAGCCCAGCTGACTCGGTTGTCTTTACATAAATCACAACAGGAGTAGAAACCCCTTAAGACAGACTCGGCACTTTGTCTTCACTCCCTGGAGATTTGTTGGTGAATTAGAAGCAGTGAGATAAGCGTCTAGGGTGGGAAATGTATGTGTTTGTGTGTGAGGACTTCAGAGGGTTTGGTACTAAAGCAGAAAGAAGAAACTGTGTAATTGATGACTGATCTCTGGGACGGAGATGGCCTCTGAGCTAACGGGATAGAGCGCCTTGAGATTCAGTCGCACATCACCTCCACACTCTGTAGGGTGCAAATCAAACAATAGCTAAACGTCACTTATGTGGAATTTTATTACACATTTTCATATTTAATTACCGGTAGTTATACATTAAAAACTATGGATAAATATCTGTAATGACCTAAAATCAACTCAGTGGTTTTTGTCTCACTTTTCTCCTCAGAGTTATTTCCAGAAACAGCAGCAGCTCTTTAAAACAAAAATAACCTGACACAGATTACTAATCTACAAGCGCATCAGACAAAATAAAAAGAGTTAGCTGCTTCTTTCATGGAGCTTTTAGCAGCTCAAGAGTTAAACATTTTCCTCAGTAGTCCACGGAGAGCAACGATGGAGCTAAGTAGCAATAAATATTCAGCATGCATGGGTGACTTTCTGATTTCTGCTGCTGGTAACTAAAAGTTTATCATGTTTACTACATTAAGGCTGATAATGAAGAAAGTATTATGCAATATTATATTTCCAAATGCAGATAAAACTTTTTTGATTTCTTATTTTTAAATGTTCGTCATGAATTTGCTCGCTAACTCAGACATTTGAAGGACAGGTAAAACAAACTCCAGATTGCTTAGATTATATTTAAGATGCTCATCCAGCTGCTGGTCACTCAGATGGAACTGGTGTCCTGTTGTTGAACCAACTGTATGAGTCTAGTAAACATTTTTACTGTCATTCCTCGAACATCACCGCCGCACTTCGTCACGTTCGTTTGAATATTGTTTGAAGCGGTAAATGGTGCTTCTGATTGTGAGTGACATCAGGAGCTGCAGCTGTTCTCTGTCAACATAAAACATCCTAATGTGTCAGATTTGAAAAAGCATTTTGTTGCTGCATTCATCAACAGAACTGAAAGCAGGTTTATTTTGCAGGTTGGAGGATTTTTACTTGTTTTATGGCAGGACATTGTGGTCATCTCACATCTTGTTTGCCTCTTAACACACTTCTAAAGATGCTTCTCACTGAGCTGTAGATGTTGGAGATACAAAACTGTGAGAAAATAGATCAATCTCTGCCTGAAATTGCACTAAATTGGAGCTTATGACACTTTTGCAAAATGTTTAGGGATGAATTAGCAAACAAATTGTGATAAATTAGCAAAACTGCATAAAAGTGTGAACGTTCTTCACATTTTCTTGTCATAGCTCAACCACAAAGGGACATAATTGTGTCTCAGTTTGTTCAGTTTATTTTCATTTCATGCCTGCATTTTGTCACAATCCCACTGCAGTTTGCATCTATAATTTGTCTCCAATCAGTAACAACCACCCCTCCTAACATGTTTTGCACTCATAGAATTGAGAATGCTTTGAGATGAGCTCCAGACGCCCATAATGACTCTGTGACTATTTTAAGGCTAAATTTGTCTCGCAAATTCTTAATCAAATGGAGAAACTTTATGTTTGAAACATTTTGCACACACTCTCACAAATGATTTTTGCAGTTTGAAGCATTGATGTCAGTTATTTTAAATATTGCTCATTATTCATCATTATCTTTTGTAAACACCACAGCTGATGCCTGCAGGGCGTAGACATAAAACCACCCTCTAGTTTGGTTCTAATGAAGAAAGCCTGATCTCTCTTTGTCACAAGCTGAAACTTTAAACATGTAGCAGGATTTTGTCTATGAATCTTCATGGATCCTATTACCAGCTAACTAGGTCTGTCATGCATTTAGGAGCGTGACCATTTAAAGCTTTAAAGGTGAGAGCTAAATGTCAGAATCCCATTGGAATCTAACAGTGAATTAGTGCAGAGATGCATGCCTAGATTTTTTTCTTTCCTCATATAATGAGTTCAGTTACAGCTTTTTGAACTAACTGGAGACAATGGAAGAAGCCCCAGTTGGGTAATTGGATGAAAAACACATCTTTAGCTCCCGATATCATTCCAGTTATGAAATTATTTGCATTAAAGCAACCATTGGACTGATTATAATAAGTGAACAGAGTTTAAACACACAGTAAGTCCATGAAGCAGCAACTTCTAATGTTGTCAAAAACACTTTTTGAAGTTTCACAAACTGCTTGCAAGATTTTTTTTTTAGTTGGTAAGACAAAAACAGTGCAATTACACAAGTACAAGTATCTCTATTGTAAACCTGAAACACTTAAAAAAAGTATTAACTCGTGGTTTAAAAACTAGTAGTTGTTTTTCGTGTTGTCTTTATTAGATTTGTTAGCAGTGTGTATAACTCTTGGACAGCTGGTATTTTTGTGAGACAGAAGCTGAAAGGCTTTATGATTGATTATATTAAAAGCTGAGACTGAACAAATTTATTCAACTCAAAAATAATCATGATTCAAAATAATCAATATTAATGCGTTTTCCTGTTTATGCTTTGCTCACGTTGGTCTCATATGTTAATGCACATCTGACATTATTTATTCATTTGGAAGCATGGTTGGTTGCCTGCTCTATGCTTTACTAATCTGCATTTAATAGAGTTTTATAATAAACTGAACTCAGTAGATTGTGAATCTGACCATGTTTGATTCAGAAAACCAGCACAGCCCAGGTTCCCTGTATGGTTTCTATTCCTTTTGTTTGAAACAGATGGTGTTTCCACTCACTCTCCCATCAGCTGCAAAATTAATTAGCCTCTCTTTAAGATCTTCAAAGTTAGCTGGTAAAATTCCACCTGGATTCAGTCTGACTCTTACTCTGCATTCAACTGTTTCCCTAAGAGACGCGGTGTTGAGCCTGTGCAGACTGTTGGTTTTGATCGCATTTCAATAACTTTCTTTTTGAATTTGGTTCAATTTTAGTTTTGGAGATCATGCGGTGCGCTCGTGGTGTACCAAGACTTCGAGAGGAATCTGCATGCACTTATGAGAAAATGTGATTTTGTCACCATCTCTGTGCATTCATCCATATATTGATATCCATTGGTTGTACAGTGAAATGAAGTGTTCCTCCCATTGTGTTTGGTTAATGCTATTTAACCAACTGCACTCCCGCAACACAAGATTGTGTAATTGTCAGTCCTGACTGGTATCTGAAATCCCTCCGAGACACATAAAAGCTGCTGCAGTAAGAGCTTGGCAGAGCATTCGAATGGAACAAACCACAAATATCATCCTCTTAATGGATGCATTAATGTTGTGGGAGCTAAAGCAAAAGGGTTTAACTTATATGAACTGAATACATCATATATAGGATACGAAACAATAAAACTGCAGCGGCACGTGAGGTTCCTCCACCACAATCCTCTTATTATGAACTTACGGCGCATTTCTCAATTTCGAGAGCACAAAATGCAGCACGTTACTTTTTAGGCCGGCATTTTTTTTTTTTTTTTTTTTTTTTTTTTTTAGGCCGGCATTAACTCCGATCAAGAAGCGGCTGCGACACCAGAAGGCTTCGTACTTTAAACGACAGTCACAACTCCACACCCACTGCCTCAGCTCATCATCTCACCACCTCTCTCTTTTCCTTTTTTTTTTTTCCTGGCATATCTGCTTGTGTAATTAACAAGGCTTAAAACACCCTCACAAATACCGCTCACGGAAAAAAAAGAGAAAATCCAAAGCCTGGGCTGCACGTTGCATGCACACTTTCCCTGCGTGTAATTAACATGGATTAGGGCAAAAGCATGGTTTGATGCCAAAACAAGTTATTGTGTGTTTGCTCATGTCTCCGTGTGTGTGTGTGTGTGTGTGTGTGTGTGTGTGTGTGTGTGTGTGTGTGTGTGTGTGTGTGTGTGTGTATTTAGACAACTGGCACCGACACAAACCAACAGCATATTGCACATTCTCGGCCAGGCAGTGGGGAGGTGACATCAATCAGGCTAAAGGAAAAAGAGCTGTCCCACATGCACACGTGCACACACAGCACACTCAATTCCGTACATGAAAATAGACATCTTTGGCGAAAGGATAATATAGAAAATAAGAGACTAATCATCCCTTTCTTTTACAAATGATCTCGTCCCCCTTTTCATTTAGAGAGAGCAGAAATAATGACGCTTTGGCAGAAGATGCATCATCTCTTTTTTTAGACTCTTCGTCACACACAAAGAGACTTAGTTATTAGCTCCTAATAGCTGAAAAATATCAACATTTAGGCTAAGACGGCGTTTACTCCAGGCTGTTAATTTGGTCGTGGCTTCTTTTGCTTCCCTTTTAAATGACTGCTTGTCCTTAATCACCCCTGTTGCAGCCCCAGTGACTCTTGAAGCAACATGAAGTAGATATGCCACATTATGCAGCTCTGGTTCAGTGTAAATGACCTCCCACCACTCCTAACTGTATTACAACTTCATCTTCCAACATAGTTCCTTACCAATTACCACCACAGAAGGTCAAGAGGTGACGGAATACACAGGCGAGTCATAAATCTCAAAGACAGTAACGACAGCGGAGGAAAGGGCAGCCAGGAGAACGCACCGTGTGTCACACACTCATTCTGCATCAAAAATAAAAATAAAGCTGCAACAGGATGGATGGCATCACGATCTGTTGAAGACATATTTACAGAATGGTGGAAGCCGTAAATAGAGCTTCGTTGCATCTCTGACCGTGATTGCACACACAATATGTCACCCTGCTGATCAGCCGATGCTCATTGACACAAAGAGCACTTCCTCTTACTTCCTCTGCCCTCGTGAAAGACAGACATTTTTAGAATCGTTGCTGCTATGCCAACAACTCATTATCCATCGCCTCCTCTGTGTCTGAATACGTCCCACTTTTCCTGGGAAATTTCCTCTTTTCCCTCATTTTACTCAACACACCAACATATCTCTCACCCCCCACCCCATCTCTAAACGTCTCTTCACCCCACTCTAGCTCCAAACTCGTCTATTTTTGGGGCGTTCATCGCGACCACCTGCAAACCCTCTAATTAGTTAACATCTGTGTCTGAGCGGCGCCTTTTAAAGAACGCATTCACCGCCACAATAAAAGACGCGCTCACAGCCGTTCGCAGAAAGGGACAAGCGCACAATCGATCGCACTGTTATTTTCTGACTGTCCTGATTCTTCTGCTGAACCCTGCTGGAGTTCAAGTTTGAGAAAAAAACACATCCTAACACACACACACACACACTTATACACACACATTCAGGCACTAGAAAGACGGAAGCACTAATCTAAAACTGTAACTGGTTTTCCGCTAATGATCAGTCTAATCAGATCTCCTTCCAGATGCACTCTAATTAGGAAAATCACTGCTGCGATTTTAAAAAATACTTGTGCCAGTTCATATTCTTATTGTTGCTCGTGTTGGCCTCATTCCTACGTGTTTGTGATTCAGCTGATAGCTAAGACAATGGCTTTGAAGAGTATTTATGAACTCTACGCCTCAAAGTTGTCCTCACAGTAACCCCTGCACATGTATGGTTGTGTCCATCTCTCTCTCCAGGGCTGCGCAGTAGTTACTCATGCAATGTTTGCAGTGTGGTCCTCAACTCCATCGAGCAGTACCACGCACACCTCCAGGGCTCCAAACACCAGAACAAGTGAGTATGTGCACAAGAATTATTGATCAAGTGTCTCATTATAAATGATTTTAGCTTAATTTTAAAAACTTTTATGCAAATATGGTTTAAAACATTTTAATAACACAGATGATCATTTATATATATATATCTCAAAATCAATGTCAGAGCTGCAAAAAGCTTTCACACACAATGATATTAACATTTACAACAATGACTTATGATTTAAGCTCATTATTTTTTACCTAAAGATAAAATTTTAACTTTTCAATTAAAAATGTAAAAAAATTGTATATGAAAATTGACAAATTTCAACTAAAATACTGCAAAAGGTGTTTAAGTTCAAGAGAACGTTCAATGATTTATTAAAGGACGTAAAAAAACTGTAAATCAATAATGGTATTCTTTTAGTTTGTTTCATGTGGGAAAAGCAGAACATCTTATTGTTCATCTATCTAAAGACTTGAATAAACTTGCATCTCTTTTCTGCTGGTGTGTGGGAGAGTTTGCTGAAAGCCAGGCTAATGCTAGCTCTTCCTTTTAGTTCTCACTGGTTGTTCAGATCATTTTCTTGCAGTTCTGGTCAGTCATCTACCAACAAAGCTCATTAAAATGTCGTTTTTCCAAATCAAAGATGTTTAGATGTTGTTCTGCTGGAAACACTGTGCTTGGTGTTAAATGACGCTTCTCCTCAGATCTCAGTAACGTTGTCGTCATCATTTTATAGTGTGAAAAACATGCAGATCGTCAAAGATCTGTTAGATCACATTTATATACTCACAAATTCAACAGCTTTCTGTTTTTTTTACAGGGAATTTCACTTTTAATGTCCAATTCGATTTGCATTTTCCACATAGTGGAGATCATGAACAAGGAGATATTCAAACATTATTTTGCAGATAAAATAAGACGTGTGTGTCCCTGACCTCTGGTCTCTTGCAGAAATTAAGACTAGAAAACTAGATGGAGGCACAAAGATTTACTGTGCATCATGATGTGGTGACAATTAGTGCAAAATGTCCAACCAGTTCTAAAAGGGTTTGAAAACAGAACCAACTTGACAAAAATGAATAAATAAAGACATGAGGATTCTTGTTAGAGGATCCGACCTCTCAGATTTTTGGTTGAAGGTCAGTGTATCTGCTTCATATTGGTCTGTATCAGTGTGAGATTGGAAATATATGCCAGAGACAAATACTTCAAACAAGATTATAAACAAACAAAAGCAAAATTCTAAAATATAATAGCTGCTGTGTGATCAATAAATCTATAAAAAGCAGAACTGTATGTCCCCCCAGTCCCTTTTTTAGTTTTTAATAAAACAGAAATGCTTTTCCTCCTGTCCCTTTTGTCAAATTATTCATTCTTGATCTCTTCATCGTCTCCTTTTCTCCCATCCACACCTCTCCCTGAAGAAAAGAGAGAAAAGGAGGTGGGAAAGACAAGATGAGGCAACAGACATTTAACTGAACTGAACACTGTTGACTCTGAGCTGTCGCTTTAATCTAATGTCAGATAAAATATGAGGTGTCCGTTGTTCTGTTACACAGCCAAACTCTGGGCTTTATTGTTTCTGTCAGATGAGCGTTAACGGCGTCTGTAACGACAGATCGAGGAGACGGTGAAGCAGATATTACAAGATCTACATTTTTGCAATAACTTGTAAAGCAATTTAGATCCACTTGAAAGGGATGAATACGACATAGAACAGTGAGATTTCATGCATTTAGCATGAGGTAGCTGTTAGCGCGCTTTTAGGCTGTGTTGTGATGCATGTCAACATGCTTGTTTGTGTCTCTATTCAAAGCAACAGAACGGACATCAGGAGCGTTATTAACAGTCTCTGTCAGATAAAAGGCTGCTGCAGGATACAGCGCTGTAGTTGCAGCTTTCTGTTCTTGTCCTTTGCTTTTTGTCTTTCCTTGTTTTTCTCTTCAGTTGAGGCAACATAAATGTCTGTTTTCAATAACCCCAGAGCAAAAGTTGTCTGTGGTTTGCACAGCAAACTCCTGCAAACATGTCTAAGAGATTTGTCTGAGTAGTGAGAAAAACAACAGCAACAATAATAAAGATGAGACGGCAAAGCTGGAAGGAAGAGGAAGCAAAGCCAGATTATAGCTGCACAGACATTAAATGGTGAATTTATATCAAATATGTCAAACATTAAAAAAATAAATGAATGCAGCTGCAATAAAATCACAAGCAGCAAATATCTGTTACATTAATCTATGAACGTAAACACAAGACAGTTTGAGAGTTTAGAGGATTTCTGAGGTGTTTTGTTTTCACTATAAGGATCCTTTATACAGTACAGTATTTCAGTTATCAAGATGTATGTGCAGTTTTAGAATAATGGACAACAAGTGATTTTACAAATTAAAAAAATGATTTACTCCCTTTTTTCCTTTTGCCACACCACTTAGACCTATCAGTAATGTTTGTGTTTAATTTGTTTTTATTTTATCATTTTGGTCTGCTCCCAAAATGATCAAGAATAGACATTTAAATAAGTGATCTGACTCATTTGGAATTTGAAAGTGTTAGTCTCAGCATACCATAAGTTCATTAAAGTAATTAAATTCGATATATCTGGGTTTCTGTATAGGATCACAGTCTAGGGAGACAGTTTATCTACACAAATCACAGGGTTTGTCTAGTTATTCATGCCAACTGATGTCATAATATCACCAGTTTCTTTTATAAGCACTGTTTTAAACAACAGTCATTATTTTTTAAAGCTCTTCACTGATCCCCATTGGTATTTATTAAACACTGCTGAGAGGAAATACACATAACCAGGATTTATAAACACCAGCTGGTGATAATAAAAGAGCAGAAGATGTTTATAAATTCAACTGAAGGCAGTTTTATGTGTTTTACACTGATAATTTGGCTTTCTATTCACGCTAAATTGGAGAATAGTGTCTGAAATTGAGCTGAGAAAAAATGAAAATAAGTTTGGTGCATGCTTTAATACGATATATGGAGTAACTACGATCTACCAAGCAGCTGACCTGTTAGTTTAAGGGTTAATATGCAGCTGCTTTTATGTGTTATATGGAAAGATGTATTTTTTGAGAGTAAAATTCACACAAGGGGCTGCAGAAGTTGATGTCCTAAAGTGTTCCCAAGCAGAATATCAAATTCAGCTCCAATCTTTTGAATAGAAACATCCACTTAATTCCTGAAAAGACAAATGTTTGAGTTGTGTCACAGATCTTCACAGAGACAGTAAATTATGGGAAAAATAGTAGTTCATAACTCTGATCTGTCAGCTTTATTGTCGTGAAGCGGGAATGAGCGCAGACACGTTGAAAGAGCCATGTTTATGTCAGAGAACGAGAGAGTAAGCAAGACTAATAGACGGCATCTCTAGTGACAGATGGGACGAGGGGCGCGGAGAGACAGAAAGAGACATCATGCTTGAGGAAGCAAAGGTTTCAAGATCGCAGAAGACTGAGATAAAATTAGGGCATAAACTCCACTGACACTGAGAACTGTATTAACGCAGACAAAGCCTGGATGTATGGAGGACGAGGACGTGCTGCGTTAAAGAAAAAGAGTGAAAAACACCTGCAGTTAACACTAAATCCCCAAAACTGAACCGAAAGATTGAGCCAGAGATACAGAGGAGATTTGAAGTGGACAATGAGGTGAGCCCAGTTCTGCTGACAGCTGCAGAGCTTTAGGATGGAGAGGCCATGGATGGATAAGAGCGAATGAGGAGATTTACAGGGGGAGAACAGATAGGAGGAAGTCCCTCATCCCCTTTAGAAGACAAATGTAGAGGAAGTGGTGTGAAAGAGAAGAAGTTTTGTAGCTCTTTGTAAGCGATTTTTAGAGCTAAAATGCTGGAGAGACGTCAAAGTTCAAGCAATTTCTTTGTGACAACTCTGAGCTTTTGCAGATTTATTGCAAATGTCTTTGAGAGGGAACACTTGTACTGGAAATAACTGTGGCCAGGTTTGTTGCACTGGCATATTGATCCTCTGGGAAACAGAGAACAAGACCGAAAGTTCCACCTCATCAACCTCACTTCCTCTGTCTTCACCCAGTCACTCAGGTGAAACACTATACCGGCCCACTCCCATCTCCCCCTCCTTCCCACATGAATCATGTTTGAGCCTTTAGAACATGGTGCAGTGCAGGGGGGTGACATGATGGAGAATAATGCCTCTCACATGTTGTCATTTAACACGT
This sequence comes from Callopanchax toddi, assembly GCA_006937965.1. Taxonomy (NCBI): domain Eukaryota; kingdom Metazoa; phylum Chordata; class Actinopteri; order Cyprinodontiformes; family Nothobranchiidae; genus Callopanchax; species Callopanchax toddi. The sequence continues at coordinate 1,382,496 of SSNR01000024.1, forward strand.
AACATACTCATATGCACAAACACACACACTCAACTTCTAAGGCACTGCAAATTTAGGTCAGAAACTCCAGTGCTTATATACGGTATTTGTGTGCATCAGGATGCATAACGTAAACACAAATATACTTATCATTTTTTATTATGATAATAAGCGGTTAAGCTGGCACACATATATCTAAATGTAGACCCAACTTGTGGAGTAACAGTCCTGGTACATTGCTTGTTATGAACTTTCATTATCCAACTTTGTACTGTTTTCCACACAGTGTCTGATGTCCTGCAGCATCCAATTATACCTTATCAGCTGTGTGCCGTCTTTGGAGAGACCTTGAACCTTGACTTGCTAAACAACAAGTTTAAAGTGTTAGATTTCTCATTACTATTGGCCAGATGAGCTATACTCCTTTAGTGGAAACATTCTTCATCCCCCTCACCTGCACAGTGGATAACATACATAATGTCCTGTGTGTTCATGGATCTGAAAACAAGCTTCATAAATTGTGGTGCCTTTTTCTGGATATCATTGAGAAAACCATGACTTTTAGCCCAGTAAACTAGACCGTCAGTTTTGCTCTGCAGACTTTGGTCTAGCCACGCTCCACTGGAACCTCCGCAGCACACCGATTGGTCCAGTCAGTATCATACTGGGCCAGTCACAACCCTCTAACAGTTTGGTGGGCAAGATTAGCCTATGGCGGCAGAGCAGTGACTTTGAAATTAAACAACATGGCGGCAGCTCAGGAACTGTGTTCATTTGAAACGGCTTTGTCATCAACTTTAGACGATTTAGATTTGGGCTTTTCTTTAAGATGCAAACAGATAGAGGCACATAAGTCTTTTATTTTGAAAAAGGATGTATTGGCTGCTTTGCCGATGGGATACGGTAAAAGTTTAATCTACCAGCTGGTTCTGGTTGTTGCTAAACGGCTCTGATCGGTCCTAGCACTATGTGAAGATGACAACCGTTGATCCCGCCCCTATGAATGAACCATTTCAATGAATCATACCCAGACTATATATCCACATACGGTATATAGTCTGACTTGCCAGGCTAATGACCATTTCCTTTCAATATCCCACTGACCCCCTCTCTCTCTTGTTTGTTGTTTTTTAGTTTAGTTTGGCAGCGGCTACCAGTTTTTTGTTGTCTCAAGTTCAGGGAGAACATTTTTAAAAAGTGGAACTCTTGATGTACACTGTGTTGTACATTGCTTTGATACTTTGTCTAATAAAAATAATACCTTTGAAATAAAGAATAAGCTGTCAAATGAAATATATTGTAAGTTTTTCTCATTTTGAAGTGTAAATATAAAAAAATGAGTGTACTAGAAGCTACGGAGATGCATTCCCTCTTATATCAGGATTGTTTCTGGTTTAGACAAGACTTTGACAAGGTCACACGATATCTTCCACCCCGAGTTTGACAGTGTGTGTATGTTTGTGTCGTGTGTGTGTGTGTTCCTTCACACCGAGGATGAGCTTTGGCTTGTGTAAGGAGCTTTCTGAACGAGATGAAAGCACGACTGGCAGCAGCAGAGGATTAGCTCTCACCGATGAAACATCCGTGAAAAGTGTGTGTGTCTATTAGTCTGTGTGTGTGTGTGTTTTATTTTGTGTTTGGCATTAGGAATGCATTGCCATAAAACAACAACAGCTTTCCCTATTCTTTAAACAGCTGGATGCATCCATCCACTGGCTCCACTTATCGATGCTGAACATCTGCTTCATAGGCAGCCGTGGGTCATTGGAAACGCTGCAGCCTCCCCGCTCGGTCCAGACTGGCTGCTGTAATTGGACCTGTAACGGACAACAACAGCAGAGTTATAACGAGATAAATTGGCAGAACATTTTTACAGTTTACAGTATGTGGTGATTAAGCCAGCACACACACAAGGACACATAACTGAAGCAGACAGATGAACACTAAATCCCAATGTAAGTCTCTGACTCAAGCACTCTTAAAAACTAATGGCCAACTTGTAAAAAGAGAGAGGAAAAAAATTAAAAGAGAATAAGGCAGTCAGCCAGCAGGAGAGAAAAGTTTCTTTAAGTTTTACTGCTGTGCAAAAACCTGGTGAGTTTCTGTGTCACTTTTCTCAGCAGGGATTTCAAATCTGTAGCTGTAAAACAGGTAATTTAAGATGAAATTATATCAAAGTTAATGCCCAAATAAGAAAGTTAAGCCAGGAGTTGGTTAACTTTGCTGTGAACACAGGTCTTACTTTATGAATTCTTTATATTTTATACATTTCTTTCCTTAAAGGTAGAGTTTTAATCATATGCTGCTTCTTCCAGTTTTCACAACTGTAGATAAACATTTCCAGTCTAGAAGTTGTGATATGGTCAAACTTGATCAAGATGATTTCAATTTTAGAACAATTGTTGATCTGCAAAAATGTCCCGATCAGCTAATTCATTCCATCCATCACCTTAGAGTCAGTTCTGTATAATTCAGGTGTAACCTGCTTGGTTTTAATTGTTTAGTGAACACAGCCAAAGTGTATTTTTCTGAGTCTTTTGACTGAGCATGTTGTGGTTAATATTTTGGGTACTCTATTTTTGGTGAGTTTGAGTGGCTAAGCTAAAGGCTCCATAGAAGCTACTAGCTCTTAGGCTAACACTGGAAAACGTGTTTAAAAATGCCATCAGGTTAGTTTTACGTTTTTGGAGTTGTACTTATGCACACGCAAAAAATTCAAATTCTACATACATTTTGTCAGTTTGACTAATCCTGCTTCTTTATTAAACTTCTGTTTTATTTTATAGATTATTTGTCTGGTTCAGAACTTATTCTTTTATTATTATTGTGTAAATTGTTCTAGGAATGGCTTTAGAAAGCCCATCCTTACAGCTTTTTCCAAGGCGACACAACCATGTTCAGGAAACCTGAAGAGAATTTCACCTGTTTTTATCTCCACCACTCTGTCAAGCTGTTTTTCACATCCTTCCTTTTTTTTTTGTTCCCAGGTTACAGCCCGACTGGGAAACCCCCCCCCCCACAGTGTAGTGTCAATGAAAAATTCACGTTTGACCTTTTTGATTAAATGTCATCATTTCATTCTCTGTCCAAACAAACATCTTCCAAGGTTAAAGAAATTCCCTCAAGGTGTTCCTGAAATGTCACATTCATGAGAATGGGGAGGAATGTGGGTCGTAGTAAGTTTGACTTTTAAACTTTTACAGCAAACTTCTGATCAGTTCGTATTTGAGTCCAAGGAAAGATATGTGTTAAATCTGAAGATGACATTTTCTCAAGGTGCTCCTGAGCTGCATTCCATACCTGGATGAATGAGTCATTATGCATATGGTGATTATCCCTCTGGCAGCAGCTACTGCCAGATATAATTAAAACAAAACTGGAAACATAAATAACTGCATAAAAACCAACACACACTTACAGAAAGTCTTCTGTACTGATCATGATGCTGTGAAGATTCAGTCTCTGCCCCTTTGCTGTTGTCTCCTCCAGAGTGAGTTTACTTGGCAAACACATTCAAAGCGATCCAAAACAAAGTTAACAGACTAAAAACAAAAAAGAATACCATATATTTCTGGTGCAGAAGTGGGACAGAGCCACTTAATTGGAAAAACAACACTTTTCCAAACCAAAGAGCCAAATGTCATTTCACAAAGTATGGAACCCAGCAAGTGCCAAGTGTGAAAACAAAATTCAAAGCTGAGAAGATTTTCATTTCAGTTTGTTAAACTGTGAACAGAGGCTTTACTAAAAATAAGCAAACCTAAAGTTGAAGTTGGTTTTCGTGTTTTAAACGTCATAAAATCCCAAACTTTTCCTCCCTTCAACATCAGAGACGTTCACTAAAGCTCAATGTTTCTATGAAGAGACAACTAAATGCACAATCCTCAGAATAAAATTCTTCAACATGCACATGTGTACATAATCCGTGTGGGTTCAAATGTTGACAACTGGATTTCTTTCATGCCTTGAAGCTGTTTGGTTTTCATCTGAGTCGTTTTGTCATTTTGGATCAGTTTATACATAACTAGAATTTTATTGCTAAAATGACATTGATCAGAAAAAATCAGCTTCTTTGGCTGAGATAGTGTGCTCAAACAAGGGATTTGACTTCAGTTTCACATGCTCTCAGCATACAAACATTCAGTATTCATATCAAAATAAAAGCCAGAGGGATAAAGGGAACAATATGTATGTACATGCACGTTTTTTATCTAAAGAAGGCAGTGTGAGGCTGCTTGTATTGTTTAACAGTAGAGAAACTCACTACTCTGGTTGTAAGGTGTTCAGAGAGACAGCCTGGAGGAACAAACTGTCTCCGTGGCGACTGGTTTTTGCAAAACAGCACTGTGTAGCGCCAACCAGATGATAAAAGTTTGAAAATTCTGTGTGCAGGGTGTGTGAGGTCTGCAGAGATGTTAGCTGCCCTTTTCCTGACCCTAGACCTGTACAAGTCTTGGATGGAGGGAAGGTCAGCCCTCGTGATCCTCTCTGCAGACCTGAACATTCTTTGCAGTCTGGACCTGTCCTGTTTTGTGGCTGAGCCAAACCCCACAGTGATGGATGCTCACAGGACTGGATAATGGTGTAAAAGATGACCAGTAGCTCCTGTGGCAGGTTGTACATCTTTATTTGTCACAGGAAGTGTCCCTTCTGGGCCTTGTCCGAACAATGTCTATGTGTGAGGACCATCTCAGGTCCAGAGAAATGGTAGTTCCTAGGAACCAGAACTGGTCCACATTAGACACTGTGTTGTTGAGGATGGGGAGTGACGGGGCAGGAGTGAGAGGGGTGTGTCTGTATGCAGACTGTCCGAATCAAACCAATGACAGTGATGTCATCTGCAAACTGGATGTGAAAACATGAATGTTTTTAATGAAACTCTGGTAAATACTAATGTTATTGAATCTCATAGATGACACTAAAACCCCATTTTAAAAGAACACCTGCTACTAGACACTAAAGAAACAGATTCCCCAAACTGTATTTTAATTGGTGTTTTCCCAGTCCTATGATTAGATCTCGACCAGTCTTGTTTCAACTGATCTGTAACTGGAAGGATGTAATGAGGAGCTTGGGGGGGGGGGGGGGGGGGGGGGTACTTTTTTAGAGGTGTATGAGATTCTATTATTTTAAAGGTATATTTATGGAGAGGAAACAGTCTCAATATATCTGTGCGTGTGTACTATTTGATTTGTAACTTGTGTTAACCTGTTTGTGTGTAACTTTGGGTAGTTGTAGCTGTACAACATGATTTGTAAACCGTAAATTGCATTTTGTGTGTAACTTTGTGTACTTGTAAATGTGTCTTTAAATGCACACACAAATATCAACAAATCATAATTACAAAAAATATTTAAATACACACAAATAAAAATTACACAAACATTTAAATTCCACACACAGATTTTTACCTTCAACCTCACAAATCTAATAAACACCTACAAATAGTTAAATACGTGTGTACAAATCACCTGTTACACACAGACAAAACTACATTTACACACAAATCAGTTTACAAGTGCACAAAGGGTTTTGAGACTCCTTTCACGCTTCCGGGAGCTCCACAGATTCGTGCGTAAGTGGTGCGTTTAAATGCTGGTGGAAAGCTGGGTCATTTGAATTTTCTTCAGAGTCTAGTGTCTTCCTTCAATACCTTTTGCCAGAGGGGCATAGATGTTTTTCTGTGTAATAAATAATATCTCAGCACACCTTAGTTCTAACACATATATCTTTATTTACTTGTTATTATTCACATCAGTACAATATAATGTAAAGGACTTTTCTGTGGGGGCTTTTATTTTGAAGGTCTTCCGGTTCTTAGCAAAGTCGCTGTTCTGGAGAGNCTGCATTTATGTAGGCCTTTTCTGGTCATTTTGACCACTCAAAGCACTTTACACTGAAAGGCACATTCACACACACACAGACACACACACACACACACACCTGATTCACAGATTAGAGGGCCTATGGGGGGTTTAGTGTCTGGTCCAAGGTCACTGTTTTTTACATGTAGTGGGGACGCCAGGATTGAACCACCAACATTCCAACTGGCAGACAACTGCTCTTCACACTCAGCCTCCGTCACCCCAACAAAATGAGCAGAGAACAAAAATGAAAAAGTAAAGAATGTTTGCACACACACACACACACACACATATCACGATGCTTTTCAGGACGAGTACAGTTAGACTGAAGTGGAAAATAATACAACAGAGCTAAATGTTTATCATATTTCTCATAATTTCCTCTGATTGAAAAACAAACTTGTTATTCACAAAGGAAAGCAGAATAATTACATGAAACAAACAAGAGCAAGTCAGAGAGGGAAGAAAGCAGCAGGAGAGAGGAGGAATCAGTGCAAACAGGAGACGATGTGCACTCTTAATGGTTCATTGTAGTCAACAGGAGATGATCTGAATAAAACATTAAAGCTGGTATTATGTCATTTCCACTGCACCGCCCCTCCTCCATGTACCAGAACTCAGTGGGTGTGGGAATTTAAGGCCGTCGCCCCACTTAGCCCTTAGTAGGCCATGCCATCTCTGCTCATCCATATTCATCACACTATCACTGAAACCCTGAGTCCTATTGGATGGGTTCTTGAGACGGTAATCTCACTCTAGGTGTACATTACAGGTCAGTTTCCTGAACATCTTTAATTGAAATGCTGGCAGCCTCGCTGTAGAATTTTATGAATTAGGTTTGGTAACGAAGGATGTCTCAAAACACATGGAGTGAGTCATGGCGAGGATTCCCCTCAAAACTCCTGGGTTAGATGTGACAGCTTTCTCTGAGTAATGTGGCAAAATGGCATCGTTATAAGACATGTTTCCTCAAAATGTCAAAACAAGGGTACGTTTTCAGTTAACTAGTTTTTTAGAAAGGAAAGTAAAAAAAAAAGGAAAAACGTATTTTGTGCACACTGCAAACCATTCTGGCACTCAACAAATTATTACTGACATTAAATTCAAAATGTAAAATTTGACAAGCGTGATGTGATTTGAGTCTTTTCAATAACATGAGATAGATTTTTGTTTTTCAGTAACTTAGATATTTACACTTCTGGTGCTATTCTCTATCGAAGTTTAAAGAGCATATTTTAAGTTAGACACTCCCTTAAACAAATGTTTAGAGAAATATAATAGAAACTTTTTCTGAACAAAAATTTACACAAATTCAGCTTATTTAGGCTCTTAGATTCGTTTTTGTGAGAATTGTCAATTTTTTTCACCAAACCGGAAGTGACGACAGTTCAGGGAGACCGTTCGTTCTCTATATAGAAAACTGATCCACTTATCACTACTTGTGATGAGCAAAACAAACCCCCAGAGTGCCGTTATTTTATTACTATAGTGAGCAGTTATTTTATTAAGATTAAAAAAAAAAAAAGATTAAAACAATCAGTCCTGTAAGGCTGTACCCTGTCGGTCCAGCTGTAGACCGTGACCCACCTCCTCACTTGGGTCTGGGTAAAATACCAGCGTTTAGCACCAGGTTTTTGATCATCAGAGCTCCAAACATTGAGCTGCGTTCAGGTGGATTGTTAAGAAATTTAAGAGTTTATAAAAAGTTTCACAGGATGCAGCTAAACGGTTCGAGGCTGACCGAAACAGTGTCGGGTCAGGCTGGAAACCCCGCCGTGAAGACCCTCTTGGTAGCCCCGCTGGGAACGGGAAGCCCCTCTGGAGAGCATCGCGGCATGGATTTACTGTACCCCGCCAGCCAGGTGAGGGTCAGACACCTGAAGGAAATGCTCTCATGAAATCGCGGACCGGTACCGGACTACGACCCACCACGAACCGTACCAAACCTGGCATGGAAACGAGACTCAAGTCTCCCCGTTAGCTCCTGTTAGCTGCTGTGTGCTAACAGCGGTTCCGGTGAATGGATCGAAGTAACGGTGCCTGTTTAGAGTCACACTGAATGTTTTTCGTCGGTATGTGGGACTCCATCACATCCAGTCCTGGACTAGACCAGGACCACCGGGGTTTTTCGTCTCCAAACAGAAGTCACCGTACCGGTAAGGAAGCCGTCCCGTTGTTGACTCAGTGTCCTGACAGACTGGCGATTGGCATTCACAAACATAATAAT